>CM046336.1:3147105-3731108 GCA_025403435.1 Artocarpus heterophyllus | reverse complement strand
GATCTCAAGAGTGGATTGATGCCTTGAGTGAAGAGATAAAGTCTATGAAAGACAATGACGTTTAGGATCTTGTCCCATTGCTTGAAGGTGCGAAACCCATTAGTTGCAAATAGATTTTTAAGACCAAGAGGGATTCAAAAGGCAATGTGGAGAGGTATAAGGCTCGTCTTGTCGCTAAAGGCTTCACACAGAAAAAAGGCATTGATTATAAAGAGACTTTCTCTCTGGTTTCTTCGAAAGACTCTTTTAGGATTATAATGGCATTAGTGGCATATTTTGATCTTGAGCTTCATCAGATGGATGTTAAGACTACATTTCTTAATGGTGACATTGATGAAACAATCTATATGGTGCAACTGGAAAACTTTGTGTCGGGAGATGCAAAGAAGATGGTTTGCAAATTAAAGAAATCTATCTATGGATTTAAGCAAGCTTCTCGTCAATGATATTAAAAATTTCATCAGGTTCTCATCTCGTTCAGTTTTGAGATGAATTTGGTCGATCATTGTATATACCACAAGTTCAGTAGGAGTAAGTATATTTTCTTAGTTTTATATGTCGATGACATTTTGGTTGCCAGCAACGATATAGGCTTATTACACGAAACCAAGAGATTTCTATCAAAGAGATTTGAGATGAAGGATCTTGGTGACGCCTCTTTTGTGTTAGGTATACAAATACACCGGGATCGCTCTTGGTATTTTAGGATTATCACAAAAGGGCTATATCAAAAAGATTCTTAAGAGATATAGCATGCAGGATTGTAAACCAAGTGATACCCCTATGGCTAAGGGAGACAAGTTTAGTCTCAATCAGTGCCTTAAGAATGATTTCGAGGTTAAGGAAATATAGAAGATTCCTTATGCGTCAGCAGTAGGGAGTCTAATGTATGCTCAGGTTTGTACTCGTCCGGATATTGCGTACATTACAGGAATGTTGGGCAGGTACTTAAGCAATCCTGGAAAAGATCACTAGCTAGCAGCCAAACGAGTCTTGAGGTATTTACAGAGAACAAAGGATTACATGCTCACGTATCGAAGGTCAGAACAGCTTGAGATCATTGGGTATACTGACTCCGATTATGTTGGATGCCAAGGTAGTATGAAATCTACATAGGGCTATGTCTACCTTATGGCTGGAGGTGTTGTCTCTTGGAAGAGTGCTAAACAGTCTCTTATAGCATCTTCTACAATGGTGGCAGAGTTCATAGCGTGTTATGAGGCGTCCAATCATGAAATATGGCTACAAAATTTTGTCACGGGACTGCATATAGTGGACAGTATTCAAAGACCACTCAAGATATTTTGTGACAATAAGTCAATAGTTTTGAATTCCAACAACAACAGGAGCTCGACGAAGTCAAAGCATATAGAGATCAAGTTCCTAGTTGTGAAAGAAAGAGTTCAGAGTGGACAGTTATCTATAGAGCACATGGACACAAACTCCATGATTGCAGATCCGCTTACTAAATGATTGCCACCCAAAATGTTTCATGAGCACACTGCTCGTATAGGTGTCATATCATTTCAGGATATTTAGTTTTAGTGGGAGTTTATAATTTTAAATGCTCTGATGATATAGACATTTTTGTTATTTTAGTTTATGGATATTTTAAAGTTATTTTCTGCAGAAATAAAGTTTCAGTTTATTTACACTCTAATTTTAGTATGGTTTGATCTCACTAAGGTATTAAGGTAGACCAGTTAGAAATAGACATGTTAAGATCACATTGCATGAAATTTCCATGCTACACATCCATGCTTGATCTTGTCATTAGTTGTATTGGTATATGTGATTATTGATGGGTCTAGTTACGACATATGTAACGAAGGTCGCTTTGGTCCTATATTGATATGGTTAATGGACAAGATTGTTGAGGTGGATAAGGTTTTGATAGCAAAATTCATGAGCTCATAAAGTATAATTCACATGTATAAAGTTTCATATATAGCCCAAGTGGGAGATTGTTGGATCAAAATCCAATATATGGGCTAATATATTAAATAAATGTGAATTAAAGGCTATCAATAAGGTTGCCTTATTAAAAGTGATCAATTTAGGTTTTGGGCTTTTAATGCATCATTAAGTGTGGGCCTCCTATATGTAGAGACCAAAAATATAATTACTAATTTTATGATGGGCTAAATTAGTAATTAAGGATAATTGCTAGGGTTTAGCAATTATATAAAGGGGTTGTGGTCCCCAAGTCAGGACGTACATTACTTTTCTGTTCCCATCTACAAAGAGATTACAGAGCATTCTGAGAAGGAGGATTTACATACCAGACTTGGAAGATCCTCAACCAAAAGACTCAAGAATCACATTCAATCAGTGGATTCAGGTTAGCTTCCGTATCTTATTAATATTCTTGATGATTTGACATGAACAATCCTGGGTGATGATGATTTTCATCACAATTTTATTCTAACATAACCGTCTTAGGTCAATTAATTGATCAATGCGTTACACATGTAGCTGCTGATTACCAAGTGTAACGGGATAAAAGGGCCATCAATCTCAAAAAATTGTAAAACTTTAAATTTATTCTATTTGACCCATCACAATACATGAAAATGAAATAAAACGCCCAAAACGTAGGTACAATATTATCATATGCATGGATACTCTATACTTCACGTATAGTAATGGCAACACATTATTACCTCCACATGAATTTAACGATCTTATAATATGGTATATTGTATAGACAATCAATATATATATATATATATATATATTCATCTCACTCTAAGCATTGGAGGTGAAGTTGAAGTTGGCACAAGTAGTCTGCCTTCCCAAAAGAGTGGAGCTGAAACCCAACCTAGAAGTCGCCAAATCAAACTGCAAAAGATTGTCCTCCAACTGGTACCCTCCGATCACAATCGAAGTCCTTGGGTTCTCGCCGCCATTAATAAATGCAAGACAGAGCACGTCGTCGCTCACCTGAACCATCGAGTTGGCCCCGAAGATCCTCCACACCGAGTCCTCCTTCTGCAGAACAAGCTCGATCGTCGGCACCGACGGCCCGAGCCGAGTGCTCAGAATATTCTCCCGGCTGAAGCACACCTCAAACGGTGCGACGCCGCCAACCCCCGTAATGTTTCTCGTGGCTGCGGCTTCTCTGGTGAAAGCCTCCGTCAAGGCCTCGAAGATGGAGGATTCTAGAACAGTGTACGGATTCACGGTGCTTATTTTAGTTCCTCCATATCCTGATTGTTCGTCAATCGAAAGGAGGGTGGAGTTCACCGAAACGGTGACGTTTTCGTCGATTCTGATTGATTTCACTCCAATGAAATACTCCGACGAAGGCTCACCTTGTGCGTAAGTGGAGGCGGTGCTTACGGGATTGGTAAAGAGCGGGGTGTATTCGAAGGAAGAGAATTCTATTCCGGGGAGGAAAACGTACGGTCCATCGCCGAAGAAAACGACACCGTTTTTGGACGACGACAGGCAGACAGCGAACTTCCTGTGGAAGCTGAACGCTAAAGAAAACTGAGACGGGAGAGATATTCTCGTCCGGCCAAGCCCGGCCATTCCGGAGACTCCATCGGCGAGTCCACGGAGCAAGAAGGTCGGGGCGCAAGAGAAGAGAAATCTCGAAACGGTGACGTTTCGTCCAGGGTTCGACCCGTCGGTGGACTGAATAGAAACGACGTCGTCGGCGAGCTCGCCGCTGGTGGCGGTGTTGGTAACGGTGTTATCGGGGAAGGCACCGCACGTGTCGTTGTTGCAGCCGGAGCGGGGCAAGGAGAAGCAGTCACCGCATGAGGTGGATTTGGCAAGGGAGCAGCGGGCAGAGCCGCAGCGAGCGGGGCGGTAGGTGGAGGAGACGTAGTCGGACTCGCAGTCGACCCAGAGCAATTGGCCGCCGACGTCGAGGACGAGACTGATGGGGACGAGAGGGGTTCTTTGGCTCAGACGGGTCACGTATTGGAGAGTTGAGGGGTCTTTTGAGACTGGTGCGACCAGGGCCTTTGGGCGGAAAGATTGTTGGGAAAAAGAGGGTGTTGTGAAGAAGAGGAGAATGGTGGCCAATTGGAGGAAGTTTTGGAGGAAGATGGTATTTGTAGGTGCCATGTTTCTAAATGTGTGTTGTGAAATGTTTGTGGCTAAGCGCTAATTTATAGACAACGTCGGAGGTAATTGAAATTGTGAGTTAAAATTATATTTATTATATTACGTGAGAGAGTTTTGTTGGGGAATTAGGCGACTTTTAATTCCAAGGATCGCAAGAACGAACAATTGCAGAAAATAAATTGGAGAAAAGAAGAAAAAGAGACACCAAATTTTTATACAGGTTCGTCCAAAATTGAGACTACGTCCTGTTTCTGCCGCTTGCAGATTTCACTATGATGAAGGAGATTACAGATTACAAGAGCAGTTTCTCACACACTCACAAACTGTGCTTACCAAAACTCTCTTCTATCTAACACCCAATGGGAATTTTTCTCTCTCTCTCAAGGATGGAGCTCTCAAGTATTTTGCCTCTCACAAAATTATGCCTCTCACAATTTTCACACACAGTTTTCACACACACAACCCTAGCCACCTTGTGTCTATTTATAACCAAAGGAGGAGAAAATAGCAACTAATGGGAAACCCTAGTGGTTTCCCGTTTTTGGGACCTTTGAATTCGACTTTGATTCAAAACACATCGCGCAGCACAGCGCGTCAGCACCGCGGCGCTCGAAACGAGCGCTGCGGCGCTCCCCTGCGGCGCCTAGGCGCTCACCACTCGACATTCGGCATAATCCTCCTGGCGCCTAGGCGCTTGCCACATTGCGCCTAGGCGCAATTCATCTGGCGCCTAGGCGCTCTCCTTATGGCGCCTAGGCGCCCTCATCCCAGCGCCGCGGCGCTCTTCTGCCAGAGCCGCGGCGCTTGCTCTCTGCCTTCGATGGCGCGTTTTTCTCCATTTTTCTTCCTTTTGCTGGGTTGTCAACTTGATTTGGCTCCACATCTGCAACAATCTCCCACTTGGAGACTAATCAATCACCATGTCTCCCACTACAGCGGCAACGACTTCTCACGCCTCTTGGAGAAGTCCAACTGAAGTTGCGCACAACTTCAGTTTCTCAATCGGATCCATCTTGGTGAGCATATCTCTGGATCCTTTTACCACCCACCTTGCCTTATACCGCTTGCTGCCAGCACTTTTATCTTTTGCCCGGTATACCCTCTTGTTGTGCAAGGATTTTTTACTCTGTGGTAACTTTGCCAGTTGCCATGTCCGATCCAACTCGTCCCTCATGGCTAACTCCCACTTGACCGAATCTCCAGCCTCTACGGCTTCATCAAAGCTCTCTGGCTTACCTTTGTCAGTCAACAAGATGTAATGCAGAGTTGGGGAGTATCTCTGCGGTGGTCTGATTGTCCTGCTAGACCTCCTGACTGGTGTGGCAGGAGTCCTCTGGTTTTCTTCTGGAGCTATGTTTTCCTGGTCTTCAACCTCTGGATTTTGCACCTCCACTTCAGGCAGATCCTTCAATGGAATCACCTCAGGCTTCTTATATTCAGAACCTGAACCCCTGGAGTCCGTGCTGTCTCTGTCCTTGTACAGAACACCTTCATTGAAGATCACATCCTTGCTCCTGATAATCTTCCGGCTTTGGTCATCCCAGAGACGATAACCAAACTCAAGTCCGCCATAGCCAACCAGAAAGCACTTCTTTGACTTGGCATCCAGTTTACTTCTAGCAGTAGAATCAATATGTGCATAAGAAACACAACCAAACACTCTCAAGTAAGAGATATCCACCTGTTTATGGCTCCAGACTTCTTCCGGTAGCTTGAACTTCAGCGGTGTGGATGGACTTCTGTTTATCAGATGAGCGGCTGTGTTAATTGCCTCAGCCCAAAACATCTTTGGCAGCCCTGCATGCAACCTCATGCTTCTGGCACGCTCGTTTAAAGTCCTGTTCATCCTCTCAGCTACCCCATTCTGTTGTGGTTTCCCTGGAATGGTCTTCCTCATCTTTATCCCATTCTCAGCACAGTACCGCCTGAAATCTTCACCTTGGTACTCTCCCCCATTGTCAGACTGCAAGCACTTCACCTTCAAATCTGTCTCGTTCTCCACCATGGCTTTCCATCTCTTGAAAGCATCGAACACATCATATTTGTTTTTTAGAAAGTAAACCCATACCTTCCTGCTTGAGTCATCAATGAACGTCACATAGTAGTTTGCGCCACCAAGGGAAGTCACTGGCGCAGGCCCCCATACATCTGTGTGAACAAGCTCCAATCTCCTGGACTTAGGCTCTCTACCCATCTTTGAGAAACTCACTCTCTTCTGTTTACCAAAGATGCAGGCTTCACACAAACTGTGATCGACAATTTTCAAACCCGGCAGTTTTCCTTTGCAGTGAAGCACCTTCATACCCTTCTCACTCATGTGACCGAGCCTATAATGCCATAGCTCAGTATTGGCAGCAGAATCAGCAACTGCTAGGGTATCTCTGCAACTAGAGTTCATGTAGAGAGTTCCAGCCTTGCGTCCCCGAGCAACTACCATCGCTCCTTTAGTGACTTTCCAACCTCCACAATTGAAGGTCACTTTATGTCATTCATCATCCAGTTGCCCCACCGAAATCAAGTTGCGCATTAGTTTGGGAACATGTCTCACCTTATGAATCTTCCACACAGACCCATTAGGCATTTTTAAACTGACATCTCCAATGCCAACTATATCCAAAGGTTCTCCATCAGCGAGATAAACCTTACTGTGATTTCTAGCAACATAATTCTCCAGGACATGACGGTGTGCAGTGGTGTGGAATGATGCTCCTGAGTCTATCACCCACAAATCAAAAGAACTGTCAACAGACAAGATTAAAGCATCCTGTTGCTCTTTAGTGGCGGCGTTGGCTACGTCATTAGTCTTGTCTTCATTCTTCCTTAGAGCCCTGCAGTTCTTTTTCAAGTGGCCCGTCTTCCCACAGTTCCAACACTCCATGGTCCTACCGTGCCTTGACTTGCTTCTCCCATTCCTCGACTTGCCTCTCCTGCCATTATCTCTGTTGGATTGCCTGTCAAGTTTCCTGCCCCTATTATCAACATTAAGAGCCGAGTTCGACGAAGAGGCTTCTCCTGAGTCCTTCCTGCGAACTTCTTCCACCAGAATAGAATTTCTGACATCAACAAACTTCAATTTTGCACTCCCAAGAGAATTCGTAATGGCCACCCTCATGGGTTCCCAGCTATTCGGTAACGAGGCCAAGAGGATTAGAGCATTGATCTCATCATCGAATTTAATCTCTACCGAGACCAATTGGTTTAGGACGGTGTTGAAACTGTTCAGGTGCTCTACCACCGAGGCACCTTCAGACATCTTTAAATTAAAGAGCTTCTTCATGAGATGTACCTTGTTATTGGCTGAGGGCTTCTCATACATCTCTGACAGAGCCTTCATCATCCCTGCTGTAGTGGTCTCCTTCACAACGTTGTGGGCAACGTTCTTTGACAAAGTCAAACGGATCACACCGAGTACCTGTCTATCAAGGAGACTCCACTCCTCATCCTTCATGCCTTCGGGCTTATTACCCAAGGGCAAGTGCAGTTTCCTGCTGTATAGGTAGTCCTCTACTTGCATCCTCCAATAGGAAAAATCTGAACCATCAAATTTGGTGATGCCGGCTGCCATACCTTCTTCTCCAGTCATCGTTCTTGATCAAAACCTCCGCTCTGATACCAGTTATTGGGGAATTAGGCGACTCCTAATTCCAAGGATCGCAAGAACGAACAATTGCAGAAAATAAATTGGAGAAAAGAAGAAAAAGAGACACCAAATTTTTATACAGGTTCGTCCAAAATTAAGACTACGTCCTGTTTCTGTCGCTTGTAGATTCCACTATGATGAAGGAGATTACAGATTACAAGAGCAGTTTCTCACACACTCACAAACTGTGCTTACCAAAACTCTCTTCTATCTAACACCCAATGGGAATTTTTTTCTCTCTCTCAAGGATGGAGCTCTCAAGTATTTTGCCTCTCACAAAATTATGCCTCTCACAATTTTCACACACACAACCCTAGCCACCTTGTGTCTATTTATAACCAAAGGAGGAGAAAATAGCAACTAATGGGAAACCCTAGTGGTTTCCCGTTTTTGGGACCTTTGAATTTGACTTTGATTCAAAACACATCGCGCAGCACAGCGCGTCAGCGCCGCGGCGCTCCCCTGTGGCGCCTAGGCGCTCTTCTCCTGGCGCCTAGGCGCTCACCACTCGACGCCTCGGCATAATCCTCCTGGCGCCTAGGCGCTTGCCACATTGCGCCTAGGCGCAATTCATCTGGCGCCTAGGCGCTCTCCTTATGGCGCCTAGGCGCCCTCATCCCAGCGCCGCGGCGCTCTTCTGCCAGAGCCGCGGCGCTTGCTCTCTGCCTTCGAGGGCGCGTTTTTCTCCATTTTTTTTCCTTTTGTTGGGTTGTCAACTTGATTTGGCTCCACATCTGCAACAAGTTTTTGAATTGTACATAGTATATTTTTATTTTATATTATACTATATAAAAGTTAATTATAAGTTCAACTTAAATTGCCGAAGAATCTCATAGCATTTGTTGTTTAAGTATTATTGGACGATGAGTGATGACTTGAATGCAAAGCTTTGAAACGGGGCTGCTCGTTCAACTTCTAGGAGCCACCGCGCCAGCTCCACACAATCCAGAAAGTTGTTTTGTTTGACTTTGACTTTTGAAAATTGCTTTTTGTCTTTATTTTCTTGCATTCGGATGAGAGAACAAAATTAATATTCTTTTATTGTTTCGTAATTGTTTTTGCCTTCACGTCAGTACTCGATTTGAAATTAATTATGATGTGTCATCGCTTCACGTCAGTACTGGACCTGAAATTGATTATGATGCCCCCACAAATTAAAAAATGTTTGGTTAAAAATGACGCAAACTATAAACTTAATCGTAAATAATTTTTATATATTATAATATAAAAAAATTCTTAGTAAAATTTTTATATACTATAATAAAAATAATTTTTATTAATAATTTTTACTATTAACCAAAAACCTGATTAGTAATATTTGTCCTTCAAAAATACAAAATAGTAATATTTGAAAAAAAATTTTATCCTCGTACATTATGTTATGAGCTTAGTCTAATATATAGTATTTTTTTAGACTAAATTTTATTATTTTGTTAGTTATAAAATTATAACCCATGAGGTGAATAGAATTGCTTATAATATTTTGGTCCATTACATGACAACATATATACTATTCAAGTTCACCATCTTTTTTTTTTGTCATTTTTGTTCTAATTTTTTTAAATTTTGATAGGTTTTTGACAAACTAACTAAAACTAAAAATTTTGGTCTAAAATGGTTGCATAAAAGAGCTTTGCATTGTAGTTACTTTTTGTGTTTTTATTGTAGTTATTGAGAGTTTTATACTATAATTGGTTTAGTTCCAACCAACTCGTCAAATGCCCATTTTAGTTCACTATCAGATTTCTCTATTATGTCCTCAGATATGCCGATGAGCAATCTTATTTAACCCCATGAGGTTATAGCATTTCAACTAACAAACAGTAAGACATAATCTAAAATATACACCACATATAAAACTAAAGTCTGCATTCTATAAATAGCAAAATTATAACTCATGACCGGGCTGAAAACGATTTTCCTATGCGCATACGGTGTTGATTCTTCAATCTTCGTTCTATCCACTCTATTCCATTTCATGACCAATATATATGGTTATATATTGAAATGACTATCTCCATTGGTCAATTAGAATAGAATAACATAAAATAGTTCTGTAAAGAAATTTTTCTCTTGCATTATATATCTTGTCTTCTTCTTATTATTTATTAATTAACAGTCTAATCAAAGCTAATGTGTGTTACTTCTTGTGCAAGTGATCGAACGTTGTAGTTGGAAATCATAGCACGAAAGTTTTATTCAAACCAGATCAAAGCTCGATCCTTCTGAAATGTCTACATTCTATGTGTGCTCAAATTACGAGTGTATTCTTTAGTTATTTGACTAAAGAACATTTACTTCTAGTTTTACGTATACTTTTGGTACTTAGAAATCTTGGACACGATAAGTTTATCCAATGAAATGTCCCATTTCCTAATGAGATAGCCACCCAATTGACTTGTTGATTTAATTATAATAAGAAAGTCAGTTATAAACAACATAATCAGGATAAAGATAGAACATAAAAGACAATTTGTTGGCAATGCCGGCAAGCTTCTAGAGCATAACAGAAGCAATAATATAAATTAAGACCATGCTTTGATTACTTTCTATCTTGCATTTTGGCTTTTGCCATTAATTATATATAAATTATATTAAAAAAATAAAATTTGAACTAATATTGTGAAAATAAATTACAAACAAGAACACTAGTATCCCAAGAATAGTGGATCATCAAGGAAATTGAAACAAAACTTTAGGGTTGTCTTCCCTTTGATTAATAACTAAGTTTAGTTAGCTTGTTGCGTGGCGAATTGACGAGGCTAGGTAAGACCTCTTGATGAGGATATATTAATTCATAATATTGATAGCAACAAGAATTATCAATTATTAGTTTTCAAAATAAAGAATTATGTATAAATGTTTTCCAAAGTCATTATAAGAAAAGTATAATTCTTGAGCTAAAACAAGTAAACAATTGATGGTGGCCTCCCACTATCTTACCATCAGAATGCAGACGAACGCTGGTTTTTTAGGTCAGTTCTTTGACAATATTGCCACTCATGAAGAATCTATGTGTTCTGAAATGGACATGGTTTTCGGTCTTTGAAAGCAAAATTAAACAATGGTAGTAAAATTGACCAGGTTTTGATATCTTAATAAGATAACAAATTGTGATAATCACGTTTGAGAATTTTGGGTCTGCACTGGAAAGAATCAAACGCAGGACAAAAATTTGATGGGTTAATCAATATTATATTATATCTACAAGGTATCCTGAGTTTTCTTTTCAAATTTTTTTAAAGGGGGTTTATATAACAGCTAAAATGCTTGGTTTAGTTAGCATAATTATTGGAAAAACAAAATTGAAATTACAAACAAAAGTCAATCTTTGTTAAAGAGTGTTGGCTTAATTTTTGGACCATTTTACTTTTTGCGTATCAACTTGTTGTAGGGGCTATCTTTTTGATGTGATGCTGCTCATGGTTATTTGTCGTTTTACTACCATGAATTACTTGTCGTTTTTTTTTTTTGTTGTCGTTTGGTTCTAATACAGCTTATAGCCTATGTTGATTGGATTTGAAAGGTTTTCTAAACCTGAGTTTGGTATTTTGGCTTTTGCTGAGCTGTTTTCTCCCAAGCTCTTAGGCTTGGTAATGGAATATTCCAGAAGAGATTAGGCTCGAAGAGGACCAAATGAAATACCCTTTGTTTTCAAATCTAGTTGTGAGTATTTAGATTTCCTACGTCAAAACTCCACTATGGTGTCCTGCATAATTCCAAACTAAAAGAAAAACAGAAAATATTGCTAAAATGAATTTCATTTCTTATAACAGATAAAAATGATAAATTAAGTGAAGGGACAAATATGTACTTCAATGAGACGCTTTGAGAAATTCCTAAGACCGGCCACACCATTAATTCCACAAGGGATCACAAAATGAAATATTATGAGACAGTGAATAATTAAGTATTGAAAAATGTTATTGATCAATTTGGTATATTGATATTTGCAACTTTGCATCCATTGTACAATATAAATGTTTTGAACAGTAAAAGCAATTTTTGTAACAATGCTTCAATTTGTGATCCGCATCATAAGTGACAATGGTTCCATCTTTGCTGACTTTTGATGAAACAAGCATCGCTAATATTAGCAAACATGCATGATATGGTGCATTAGTTAGTACATGGTGCAACATTTAATCAAGTAATCCATTTCAGATAAGCTCACTAAATGATTAATAATCTAATTACTTTCTTCAAGCTGCAAAACAAGCTAACAATCAAAATGGGCTTGGCTAAAATGGGTTTTGGTAGCCGGCAATTGGCACATGACATCCTCGTGAAGTAGAGCGCCAAATGGGTCGTGCATAAAGTAAAAATTATACAATATAACCCTTTTTTAAGGAGTGAATTAAAATTTGTCCTTATTTTATAAATATCATTTATATGTCTTTTTTTAAAATTATATATATTGAGAATCTAAAAATGCCCTCTAAATAAACTTTATCATGTATTTATTTTTATTTTTTAAAAAAATGTTCTTATTTTTCTCATAGTTGAGTCGTTGAAAAAAAAATGATATTAGAGAAACATAGATGTACTTAATTAATTACAATGTAACTTAAACAACAACAAAAAATCATTTATGTTATTAAATTGCTTACAATAGAATTTAAAAAAAAATAATACAAGAAGCAATAAAAAATTAATATCATTAACTTAAGGTAATATTATTTGTATTAGCAATCCATAACATTAACACACCCTAAATAGAAAGTATCATTGTCACTTGAAGTCTTAAAAAATGAATGTCATTAAATATCATCATCATTATGTATTATTAACTTAATGATATATCAATTATATAACCTATAAGACACATAAAAAGACTTAATAAATACTATTTATTGATTTAATTATCTATCACAAAAAAAATGTTATTACTACTTGAAGTATTAAAAAAATGGATGTCATTACATATCATTAACTTAATGATATATTAATTATATAACCTGTTAGACACAAAAAAAAGACTTAATAAATACTATATCATTAATTTAATTATAACATCCTAATTCCAATTTGTCAATAAAATCATGATTCTATAAAAAAATTCTATTATTTAGTTGAGGGAATTTTAAAATCATTATTTTGAATACCAATTTAAATTTAAACAACAAACAACCTAATTTCATGTATTTTTTAAATATAATGATATCATAATCCATTTGAAATCTTAGATACGTATATTTTTATTATTCTAAAAGATAAATTAAAACTAATAATATCATTGTTTAAGTCATTAATGTCTTTATACATTTGCATTGAGACATATAAAGAATATTCATAAACTGAAGATATATTTTAACTCTACAAATAAAAAAGGGCCACATGTCTCATTAACCCATGTTTGTTTAAACTAGTTTTGGGCCATTAAGGCTTGTTCCAAATGGCACACAATTGTATTTGGTTATTTCTCAAGACATATGTCAAGTATATAAGCTTTAAAAAAAATAAAAAATGTGTATTATTTTGATTTGAGAGGGAGAGATGTTGCCAAATGCACATACAAATGTTGACGGCAATCCAAGAGCTAAGAGTTTGCAGGAAAGACAAGAGAAGAGTTCTAAAAAAAACTGGTATGTTTTACTTCTCTGTGATAATTTTGTTGGAGATGGCCATCGATATCGAAGCTGTTGGCGAGAGGCAACGACGGCAAGATATAAAAGGGTTTCCCCCACCATTGTAGAGGAGTAATGAAGGAGAGAAGGAAGAGGCTGGGCTTTTTTTTTTTTTTTTTTGTTAAATCTGGTGTGTAGGGTCTATTTTAATTTGGGATTCTTCTATATTTATCTACCATTGGATTTTGATCTAATGGCTCAAGAGAAATTCTCCACCAGTGGATAACTATTCTGCCCTCCACCATAGACATGACTTTTTTTAATTTTAAGAAAATTGTTGATGGTCATTTTAATGATTGTTGCATTAGTCTATCAGATCCGCTCATTTAGTAATTAACTACAAAATCAATCAATGATTGAATGATAATCATTTAATTATTATTCATTAGACAATAATTGATATGATTGGCCGGTACTATTTGTGAAAGATTGATAATTTTTTTAATTTTTATAGGTTTATTAAAATAATACTTTTAAAAAGACCAATTTTTTAATATTTTTTTCTTTTTTTTCAATTCTATTTCGCGTGACAAATCATGTTGTCAATTCGAACAGTTCGGCCTAGCCTATATAGGCCAAAAATGGGCAGAGTCGGCTCAAAGAAGGCAAGGGTCAGCCCCATCTGGAAGCCTAACAAGCCTTGCTTGGCTACCCGCATTTTATATCAGAAAATATCCATAAAACAAAAGAAGATTGAAAAACATAACCGGGCTATATCAGCTCAGGTCCATGCGGGCCCAAGATCGCCACCCAACCCAATCTGGGTGTTTATGCTAGCCAGACCAAAACAAGCACCGGATCAAAAAGTGGGTCTTGGGCCATCGTTTGGCCCGATTTACATTGACAGCGCCAAGTGCCACAGAAGGCCAAACTTTGTTTACAACTGTTTTAACATTTTCATTTAAGAAACTACCATTTAAGTTGAAAAGAGAATTTTGACTTTACGAATTATAGTGTGCGCTTAAACTTTTAACAAAAACAAACACATACTAGGACATATGAAATTATAACCTAGGATTAAGTGGCTATTTAGACAAGTGATAAGAAGTTTTTATCACAAACTCAGTTATAAATAATATAAAATTTTCATATTTTATAATAATAATAATATTATTATTATAATATAAATCTCTTACATATTACAATAAAAATAATCCTAACTAATAATTTTTACCATCATTTTAAATACCTTCTAAAACACCGTGCTATTGGTGTGAAAACGTTTTAAAACACAAAGGTCCTTTTTTAACTTCACCAAGACGGCATTTTCGTGCCCAGAAAAGAACAGGAAGACCCCAAAAAGAAAAAGGAGGGAGCGTTTTCCGAGGGAAGATGAAGAAATCGACGGCCACGAAGCAAGCATTGGTGGTGTTCGGGGCCCTAGCGCTAGGGTGGATGGCGATCGAGCTTGCTTTCAAGCCCTTCCTCGACAGGGCCCGAGCCGCCATGGACAAGTCCGACCCTGCTCGCGATCCCGACGACGGCCCCGATGACTCCTCTCGCAAGTCCTCCGATGACGCCGAGATCGCCGCCGATGATTGAGGTAGAAGCTAAACTCTTCGAAAAGTCTTCGTCTTTTCGATTCTGAAAATTTTCGGACTACCATTATATGTGAGAAATCTTTGCTCTTTAGGGTTTAAATTAAGGCCTTTCTTTTTGGATTGATGAAGAAATATTTGAATGGTGATCGAATCTTTATACAATGTGTATTGACATATAATTTCTTTGTTTAGAGTTTATTGATGTGACTATAATTTCAAATTTTTATCTCCGCCCGCCACACCTATTTTTGGACTGTTTCTTAAATGGGTTTCTTATGATTTTGCCCAAAATAAAAATAAAAATAAAAAATGTCTCCTTTATCTTGTCTAATATCCATCTGTTTCTCCATTTGTTAAATTTTTCTTCGTCGTTATTATGGACACAGAAATTCTTGATTGGTAGTTGCACTATCAAGTCTTAAATTTATGTTGAAAATCCAAAGCTAAACTAGAGAATTTAATTTTGCGAACTTGAAAGATTGTGATTATGTTGAAAGGTTGTGATTATGTTGAAGGTGCAAAATTCGGTAAAAAGTTGAGCATTTTCTATAATCTAGATGATTCTTGCGCTTTTGAAACCTTGTTATAATCAGAGGATTTCTGAGGCCAGAATGTTTTCTCTACTTGTCTGAAAAGAATTGGCTTTCTTTATAGCCATAATGAGAAAAGAAAGTTTTGATTGTGTGTTCATGAGATTTGATCAATTAATTAAGGCTGTTCCTTTTCTACAAGTATTAGTATCCCCTTGTGAGGTACGTCAAGTGGACCATTTCGCACAACGACCAGACACCAAAGATCGGAAGGTGTCATGGCAGTTTCAACTCCAAACAATTTATTGTGTTCAGTTCAATCATTTTTAGTTTAGAAAGATTTTTTTAGCCCAATTAGGTCAACAGTCCTTTTGTTTCATTTTCACTTCTAATGATTTGTGGAGAAGAGAAAAATTCGATATGCCACCAAACACACTGATTTGACGACTTATTTGATTGTATTAAACTATTTTGCAGAGTTGGTGGCAGAAACCCATCATTAGGGTGTGTAAAGAAAAGTGTGCAAGTTGTTGATCTTGGTGCCGTGGTCTAATGATTGGAATGCTAAAAGCGGCTGCCACGCAAATTTCACATTGCTTGCTTGATGTTGGTTACTTGTTTTAGAAAAGAAATAGGATAAGGGTATTTATTAATTGGTTTATTAGTACTTTAGGCTTGCGTGGAAAAAAGATTTGAATTATGGTGACTTAAATATTTTTAATTTGAGTATTGTATTTAAATTATAATTTGAGTATTGTGATTTGAATTGTGATTTGGATTAGTGTTTGGTTGAGTTATAAATTTGTGTTTGGATTTTTTATTCTCAATTATTAGAAATTTTAAAAAATATATAAAAAATCCACTTTTTTATTTCTTTCATTTTTTTTTAATGTTCAGCTATCTGACAAAGACGTAATAGGCCAACCTCTCTTTTTTTTTAATGTTCAGCTATCTGACAAAGACGTAATAGGCCAACCTCTCTCTCATCAAAGACCCATCTCTCCACCTTCTCTCTCTCCAGCTCCCTTATGCAAATCTCTCCGTCTCTCCCCAGAACTGTTACAGCCTAAACAACGCCGTGTGTCCATAGGCCTATTTGCAAATCTCTCAATGGATATCGAAATTAATGAAATGGATTGCTAAAGCTTCTGTTTGTGTGCCTTGTTGAATGACAATGCAATATCGGGCTATGTAGTATGTACTACAGCCTTGAGGGTTGGATTTCAGCAAAAGAAAATTTAGGTTGGGCAGATGACAAAGTCTAAGGGCCTTGTGCTCACCGGTGGGACCAATAGTCGCCGTGGTGAGAGAGAGAGTGAGAGAGAAAGGAAGAGAGGATAAAGGGTTTCCATAGGCAGAGAGAAGATCGATTTCAAAGAGAATCCATCAACGGTAAAAAAGAAAAAAATTCTTGGAGAAAGAGTGTAACGCCCTTATATGGGGGTTAACAATTTTTAATGAATTAAAATAAAAATCAAAAATAAAAATAAAACCTTAAAAATAAAATTACACGGGGCTTAAATGAAAACTCTCAAATCAAAAATAAAAATATAAACGACAATTAAACCACAGTTTAATGTAACACCTTAAATTTAATAATATAAATTGTCGTCGTCATCATTTTAACCCTCAACGCATTGTAATACAGTCACAGAAAGTAATAATTGATGCTTACATTATCATAAAGAACATTCTTAACAATTGAAGCAGTCCCAATGTAATATAGCTACATCGCTTCCTCAACTATTTTTCTCGTAGCCACCTCACACTTAGTGAGTCCTGAAAATATAAAAATATAAGGGAATGAGCAACAATATGCTCAGTTGAGAAAACCATTACTCACCTTTAGGTTTTTATCATTACCACATTAAAACCTGCATGGTTAGTTAATACTCATCATTATTCAGATTATGAGATTTATTATAATCATATTCCGTAGATACCATAGTTAAGCATAACTGAGTTTCATACATATACATATATACAAATATTATAGTTCATCATTATTCCTAGGTACCCACGTTTAATAAAATATCACTCAACTCATCGAAACCCAAATGAGCGTGCTTGATCACTCTCTAAACATTCTAAGGGTGTTCCGATGAGGGGATATCAAGCCCCGAGTCCTCACCAAGTCGATTCCTGTACAGTATGTTCTGGGACTTTCAACCCAAAAAAGCGTCATCACCTTCCCCCTATTTTACTTTTTAGGGTATTCATGCCCAAGGACGTAACCGCCGCCCTCTTCACGTCTCATCATTTCTCTATATTTAATCATTATTAATAGAGTCAGTTTTTCTAACCATGCTTCTCAATTTATAACATGTGTCAATTCATTATGTTCCTCGCCGTACAATACAAGACGAGTCCATGTCATAGTTTCATATGTGATACTCATATAATATCAGCTCAACATAGATATATATATCTTGCGGTAAAACAATCAATTTTAATTCTATAAAAACCTCACAAAAGATGAGTAATAGAATCCCTACCTTTCAAGCTTATCAACAATCTTTTAATCCTGGAATCAATTAACGTTAGCTCCATACTCCCTTGATCCTAAGGCGTGTATAAGGACAATTAAAACTACAGCACAACATACAACTACATTCATATATAAATCATGTGTAAATCTATCTTACTAGTATGCCATTAAAGCTTTTATGTAAATCTCTTTTGAATACCACAGTAAACAATTTTTGTCTTAACACAATATAAAATGTGAACAAGTAATCTATATGTTTTAGTCCCTAATAAAATTCATCAATCACTTAGGATAATATTGGAAAGATTGCAAGACATTAAAGAATTAGGTGGTGAGCAAAGATGGGTTCTTGGTTCAGGTTAGCAGCTGGTATACCATAACAAACTGGTAGGTTTACTAGTTTCCAATCCAAAAATTGAATAATTCATAGAAAATAAAATACAACTCCGATTTAGGTTTATGATAGCTCGTTAGAAACCTTAGGATGTCTACTTTTTAAATATGCAAACCAATTTATAAAATTCATTTTAATTTAATCACAAAATTTCAAGAAATAGCGACTGCCCATAGAAGTGTTACAAAGTTTAACAATTTAAATTTTCTGTCTAGGGCATATACACTTAGACTTTATACATATGCTCCAAAATAGCGACAAACATATACTTAGATTTAAGAATGCAAATTTGAATAATCCTTGAGTAAATATAAAAAAAATTATAAATGAAAGACTCAATTTGTTCATAAGATTCTAACCTCGGATTATGGTTAGTTGGAAGCTTGAAATGGCTTCAAAACAGGTTCCTTGACTTCGGTATGACTGAAATTCTTGCTCAAATGGAGGTGATGGTGGCTGATTTTTATGGCTGCCTTGAAGAAGTTCTCTAAGTATTTTGTTTCAGCAAAGAAATGAGAAAAAGAGTGTGGGAACCGTGGAAGAAAAAGGAAGAAAAGATGAAGTCTTTGAAGAGAAGTGATAGAAGCAATTATGGAGGAGACATGATGAAGCATGTTACGGAGAAAATAAAGAAAATGAGGGTCAAGAGTAGTTGAAAAAGATATCCTTATGTCTCATCTGGGGACTTTAACGCATATAATGCCAATATGACATTTTTGAGATTTATTAGAAGTTCTAAGGCTTTTCAGTAAATATA
The DNA here is from genome assembly GCA_025403435.1 of Artocarpus heterophyllus. NCBI lineage: Eukaryota > Viridiplantae > Streptophyta > Magnoliopsida > Rosales > Moraceae > Artocarpus > Artocarpus heterophyllus. The sequence continues at coordinate 3,712,054 of CM046336.1, read as the reverse complement.
CTAAATAAATATATGAGAATTTTAGAAAATTTAAAAATAGATAAAAATAAATATTGTAAAATAAATTTTAAATGAAGCATTTTTTTTTATTGATACACTAAAATTAATTTAATTACCTTAATACCCGTTAGGAGAATAACGGGTGTCACAAAGAGAGAATCGAATCTGCATTGTAGCAATAGGATTTGAGTTCTAAAAAAACAACCCCGAGGTGAACTCCGAAAAATGCATTCAGCGGTCTCAAAACATGATCAACTTCAACAGGAATATTAGAGCACCAAATGTGAACTCTTTGGACTTAATGGGACTCTGAGTTCAAAGAGTCTAAAAAGTTATACAAACAAACGACCCCTTAGTTTATCTGAACTTCATTCTTTGCACATGGGCGTAATGACCAGAGTTGATTTAAGATGTTGATTTATTAAGCAGAGTGTTGCTTTCATGATTGCGTGTATATTCTATAATGACTTATCATTTTTAAAACAGATTGACCAGATCATCAAAACTTACTGCATTTCATTATGAACCAATCTATATGACTTGCTGATGTATTGGAATCTGAGAGACTTTGCCGCTCGTTGCGTATTACTCGTGGCTGTACCATAGTCGGCTACCTAATTTTTTACGTTTAATAGTTTATTAGCTACCTAATTTTTTAGGTTTAATAGTTGATTATGTGGTGTTATTTTCAAGGATGAAAATGAGAGAATTTTTAGGCCGTTTGATAGTATTTTAAAAGTAGATAAAAATAGTTTTATTTTAAAAAATAAGAATTTTTTAGAATTATGTCAAGAGTAATTTTAAAAATTTTGCCTCAAAAATGTTTAAAAATATTTTTAAAAACTCCAAACGAATAAATAGAGGAAAAATAGAGAAAGGGAGAGCTCAAATGTCATTGGGCATTAGTACTTGATTGATCCTTTGGTAACCCTGTGGCATTTAGTCTCGTATCTTTCAGAAAACCGCCCTATAGACAGCCATCTTTAAACTAGATAGAGAACCTGAAAGGAATCTCTATGGCCAAGAAAAAGCCAAGCCCGATCATGTACTAGTTCTTGTCAAATGTCGACTATGGCTCATGAGGTGCCAACGCCCACTTGGCTTATGCACCAAACTTTGTGGGCTTGTAGGGCTCTAATAAGCTACTGAATTAAATCTCAAAAGTGATGAACAACATCTTGGGAAATTGAAAATTTTGCTGGAAGAAAAGGAAAGGCATAGGATCTAAAATCTAGAACTTCAACCATCCCAAATTGTGTACTTCAATGAGCTACGATGCTCCAAGTGTGCAAACGTTTGAAATGACACTGGAGGCTGGCTGGTTTTCATTCCACAATAATAATGATGACAATGGAGTTTTGGATGTTCTCCCAAAGAATATTATTAATCACTCTTTTTTTTTTCTTAGGAACAAATACAAGACTCATCACTACAAAAAGAATAATTGGTAACCCCATCAGTAACTACCTCGTTTATAAATTTCATAGTAATTATCGAGATAAAATTTATAACTTGCTATCCTCTTACCTAACGGGCAAAGATTCTTTGCTTGATCCAAGATGTATTATGTATATGCCATTTCGAAGTGATCTATCACCTATTTGGTCTTTCGTAATAAAGTGATAGATAAAACTGTCATTAAATAACTTATTAGTAGATTAATAGATCACTTCGAAATGGTATATACATCATATTTTTTGGGGCATAAAATTTTATCGTCTTACGATATTTTAAGTTGGGTGAAAACAACGTCCTTAAAGGCCTTTTCAACCGTCTTTTTCTACATATTTGGCAGGCAAAGCCAATCCATCTGTTAATTCTAGGTCAAAAGCAAAATAACTTGTGCTGGTTATTGAAAAACTGAGAATTTGATGGCGCATGAATTAAGAGAGATTTTTTTTTTCTCAGAGCAAAAGAAAAAACTAGATTTTTTCTTCTTCTTTTTTTAATTAAAAAAACAAGGAGGTGCTACTAAAAATATAAAAAATAAAAAAAAGATTTTAAGGAAAAAAACAGTACAATGCAATAGTAACATATTAAATTATCACTGTAAGTTTTTGAAGTTATACCTACCTATCGAGACCCTGCAATAAAACCAGATTTTTTCTTTTTATATATATATATAAAAAAAACAAAGAGGTCCTCCTAAAAACAAAAATTAAAAACAAAAATTGAAAGGAAAAAAACATAACAAACAATACAAAAATAACCGATTAAATTGTCACTGGATAATACTTGAAGGTGCAATGTAAGGGCAGATGTGAAGAGACACGAGGTTGGTCGAATTAATTAATGTGATGAGGTGGCATACACAGATAACCACATTCGAGCACACGTTAAAGCAAAGCACAAAAATAAATAAATAAATAATATTTACTCAGAAAAAATAGAAATAAGATTATAAAAAGAATCCCGTATCTTGTTGTAGTTTGGTGCCAAACGATACACGCGAGAAAACCTTCCAACATAAGCAGAAAGTGACTCACGACCTCATCCATCCTTTATGATCCACCAGAACCCAGAGATCATCACATTTCGCCCTAAGATTCCGCTTCTTCTTTCTGGGTTCTTCTTAGATTCCTCTTATAAATAAAGCCGGTTCTTCTTTGGAAACCTCGAAAAAAACAAAAAGTCAAAGCTTCAAAGGGCATATCTCTGCTTCTCCTTCCGAAGGCTCTCTCTACTGGTCAATCCATGAGGTTTGAAGCCATACCCACCTCACCTTTTCTCGATTTTCTTGTCTTTAAGCGTCTGTTTTGCAAAACTTTTTTTTTTTTTTTTTGCTGTTTAGCAGATATTTTAATCTCATGTTTCTTGTTATTTTATTCAATTTTGTTGGAATCTCTTGGTCTGTTTGAGCATTAAGCATGTTTCTAACCCCCGTCAGTTTTTTACCATTGAATTGTAGCCTCTTTTTTTTTGCCTTTTCTTGTTGCTAATGGGTGAAATATTGCGTTTCCTCTTTCTCTGTTGAGATTGATTCTCAGGTCATAATGGGAAAGAACCACGTTCCTTTTTCCTAAATATATCCCTTGTTGTTCAAAGTTATCTTTACTTTATACCTAGGTCTTTGTTTGATTGAGTCATCGTGACTTTAGAATTCAGCTCTCGAAACTTGTCAATCTTCCTGCTTGTTTATCACGGTGTTTAAATATGCTTATATATACTCATGTTTTGTTTACTTAATGACTTGTTAAATCTGATCTGTTAATCTTATGCTCAATAACCATTGTCAAATACTTCTTTCAGCCCTTCATTCCGGTTCGTATTGTTAGGGTTGTCTGAAGCTTACAGCTTACTTGTTTCGTATTGTTAGGGTTGTCTGAAGCTTACAGCTTACTTCTTGTTAATTTTCTCACAATTACTCTTAGTCTGGTTTCTATATGCAGGCACAATCTGATTGTATTTGCATAAAGATCTAGAACCAGGACTACTGGAGCTACTCTTTCATGTAGACAGGGCGAGCCCCAGCAGATACTTCTGAAGCAGTAACTAAATAGGTATTTTCTTAATATATAATGAGATTTGAGTTTATCGATGTTTTTCACCTGTCCTGTTTTCTTATGCTTATGGACTCGTTAAGTTTGGTGACTAGTGATAGTATCATAGCCCCAAGTCCTGATTTTTACCCTCTTGTTTGATTTTTTATTTCTGTACTCTAAAACAAAAACTTACTAAATGAAATTTAAATGAACGGATCTGATAATCGGAGTTTTGCAAACAGAATGTTAATGGAACAAAATCCCATGTTCCGTTGGCTAAAAGTCTGAAAGAATCATAAACAAGAACAGGATAGAATGTGGGTGGTTGCTGGCTATAAGTTTAGTGGTTTGTGTGTTCTTCTGATTTCTCGTAGTCGATACATGTAGCTTGTGAGCATGAGAGGTACATTAGGTTAGGACACTCTGGAATGTTTGTTTTTTCAGAACTACCCTGCATTCAAGTTGTTTTGATAAAAAAGATTTAATAGAGGCTTTATTTTATAGAAAGTATAGATTTAGTCGGGGCTTTATTTTCTAGGAAGTTTAGATGGTAAATTAGTGATTAATTCTGTTGTAAATACATCTTTTAAACTTAAGCCAAAAAAAATCTTGAGTCTATTAATTCCATTTAATTTAAACTTTTGGCTAAGTTGTGTAAAATATTCAGCAGGCAAAGTTTTACGACCTCTGGTTTCAAGATCAGCCTTTGATTGTTAGTTGAGTTCTTACTGGCATAGTGATAGCGTGCTTTGCTTTTTTAGATGCTGAGACCTATGGCGACAGCAATAGCACCAGTTGAGAGTATGGCATCATTGAGCACTGATCTTTTCTACGATATTTTAAGGCGTCTCGATGGACCGACTTTGGCTAGTGCAGCATGTGCTTGCACGGCCTTTTGTTCCATCTCAAGGGAAGAGAGATTATGGGAAAATGTTTGTTCCTCTGCGTGGCCTTCGACCAATAAGGAAGATGTCAAAAATCTAATAACATCTATTGGTGGATTCAGAAAGTTTTACATGGACTGTTTTCCCCTTATTATAAACAAGGAAGTTTCTGAATATCAATGGAACGAGTATAGCGAGTATCCTGAAGAATGGACCGATGATGAATACTACGGTGACATGGATGAACTCGAAAGTATCTCACCTTCAGACTTTGTTTCCATAGTGGATATCAGATATAAAGATAAAACAATTTTCTCCAAAGTTCTCTGGGGCATACCAAACGCGAATAGCTTCAATGGTTGGTTTTACAACTGCCCATTCCGGATTGATCTTCTCACTTATGCAACTAGAGAAGATGAAGACGATAGTGAAATTATCCTTTCAGTCTCTGATGGTTTGCCACCGATAGTATCTTTGGAGAGAGAAAGGAAAGACGGTAAACTATGGCAAGAGCTTCGTGATGGACTCCAACTTAGTTGGATTGTTGTGAACAAAAAAATAAAGCAAGCTGCTAATCTTGCTAGCTGGAGCGCTCTTGGTGGGCAAAGGCATTGGCCAACGGACAGAGATTTTGTGATACGGTTTGGGTCCATACTTCCTGCAAAAGACATTCTTCCATGTCAAGTTGTTGAATGCATACTCAGCATGAAGTTTCGAGTGATTCACACAGGAGATGCTGCTTGGACGACTCTCAAGTTAACAGAAGTAAGCATGCAGTTGGAAGACATGGAAGGTTCTCATGTCAACGGAAGAAACAGTTTGTTGATTCTCAAGGAAGCGCTAAGCTGCCGTCGGAGCAAAAACTACAGCGAAGTTCTCGAGTCTTGTAATCTGTACTCCAAAGTGCAGAGCGAGTTGAAAGAGGAGAAGATGAGAAATGAAAGCCGGTTAGACAGACTTTGTATCCTAAGCGGCATTGCTGCATTTATAACGTTTTGGTACTATGTTTTATGAAAAATTTCTCCTCCATTTTATAACGTCTGCTAAAAGAGATCTAACTCTCTCTCCAGGTATGTAATCTCCTCGCATGTACTCAATTTTGGCTTAATTAATGAATAAAAAGCTTGCTGTACATGGCATGCCAAAAACCCTTTGCGGTTGATATGTTGTAAACCCAACATGATGGACACACACATCTCAAGGTACTTGGTAATTGTTTTATTCCTTGAAACATAATGATGTATGTTACGTCTAAAGATCATATTTATTCAGGGGAATTTCCGACCCCGTCTTAGCATTTTATTATGGCCGTATATAGGGCCGGAGCTACATTAGGCTCGAGAGCCATTATTGTTGGGTTTGGTGCTTTAAAAGCTGTGACATTGTACATATTGTTAATAAATAAATAAAGTGACATCTATTATTATTTTAGTTGATTATATCTATTATGAATACATTTATAAACATCAAGAAAATTCCATGATTATTTATGTGACTATAAATTTAGCATATAAGTGTTATTTGCTTAGGGATAAAATTTACAAATAATAATCTAAATAGTCCGTAATAATTAATTAAAGTTTGAGATCTTTAATTAAAAATTACAAGTACGGTCCAATCTCATCTAAAATGAAATAGTCATTATCTGGACTATTAATGTAGAGACATTGGATTAGAGGTACTTTATATAATGAGATTATATAGGACTGGACCAGATAAATTTTGAATCTCTAATAATCATCCGTTACAAATAGAGTATTCAAATTTATCACTATGATGATCATATATTTGACAGTCTTAATCCTGAGTATTTATTAGACTCCTATTTATGACATTATGTTTTTTGACTTGCATGGTAAGATTTGTCTAAGCACAGATTATCACTTAGCATCTTGGAAACATAAAGTAATAAATGGCTGGGAATAATATTATATAGATATGGAATTCATTCATTCCCTATGGAAGTTAGAAAAATAGTTCTCTTGAGTGATAATTCAAGGTTTGAACAGTAGAACGCTCGTTCATAATAAGATTATGAATTAATTGTTTATTAGAGAATTATCGAAACTTAAGGATAAAGATGTAATAAGAGAGGTGAACGGAAATTGAATCTAGCTCTTATTATGAACTATTTATGGAGGACTGACTTATATGTAATGATTATATCAATGGACTACTCGCTAATTTTCTTTGAGTAATTTCACTATAATCTCAAGAGTTCAGTTTCAGGTTTTTAGTGGAGTAACACTGAAACTAATAAATTTGACGCATTAATCAAAGAGTTTAATTAATTGTCAAATTTATTGGAGCTTGGGTTATAGGTCCATAGGTCCCCAATACCACCTCTGTAGCACTATATTGGATTTTTGCATAGAATAAATTATATATGTTTAATTTAGAATTATTGAATTTTAAATTAATTATTTCACACTTGAATTATTAATCTAACATAGAAAAACATTCTCTGTGATACATAATGAAATGTGATAAATGTTGTCACATTTAACTGAGCATTAGTTAATTAATTAATTGGTTAATTTTAAAATCTATTCTTAAATAAATGTGATTTATTTTTTAATTTAGATTTAGATATATATATATATATATATATATGTGTGTGGTTTTGAACCAAATCTTTTATATATTAGATTTTATTATTTATTAATATATATATTATATAAAGTTTACCTTACGTTTTTCTTTATATATATATATATATATAAATAAGAATCACGTTAAAGTGATTCGTTACAAAAAAAAAAAAAAACGAAAATCACGTTTTTGTTAAACGTGAATATATATATATATATATATATATATATATATATATATATATTTATAATAAAAAGTAAACGTTTACCTTTTATCTTTATATATATACATATATGTTAAAGGAATAAAAACGTGATTCATTGAAAAAAAAAAAAAAGAGAAAGAAGGAAAAAGAAAAGAAAAAGGGAAAGTAAAAGTACTAATGATTCAGATATAAAACGAAGATATAACAGTTATCTCAGTAGAATTATTCACGTAATTTTTAGAGAGAAAAACTGAGAGTTTTTCTCTAAAGAAAAAGGTCTGCTATCTCATGTGTTGAGTACATAGCAGATTCAGAAAAGTGTGAGGAAAATTCTTTCTTGCAGTTTGACGTCCACTCGTCTTTTTATTGGTGTGGAGGCCTGGTTTGGAAGATCGCGGTGTCAAAGAGAAAAGCTAGGATACCTTGATAGTCTTCAAAATGTTAGCAAAAATTCCTAAAGCTTTCTATAATTAATATTATATATCTATTCTTGATGAACAAAGTTTTTAGAAAATTTTTGTTTGTCAACGATCCGTTCCTTCCGTTGCGTTTCATATTTTAATTCCAACAATTGCCCCCCTTGAGCCCAATGGCTCCTTCTTATTTTGTCCCACTAAAAAATATTATTTCTATCTTGCTACTACTTGGTCTTCCTAAAATCTTATAAATTGCAATCATAGAGGTAGGATTTTTATAAATATTTTAATTATCTCAAACTTTTGCTTTGAAATATACTCATGTTTTAAATTTAGAACCCCAAATAAAAGAGAAACCATCTCTAGAACTATGAAAACATGTTTTGGGGGCGCTAACTTTTAAAAGGGAATCGAATTCTATCACATGTCTATTTCATTCTAGAAAATAAAATAAAATAGATAAAATGATGGCAAAAACATAATTAAATTTCAAACAATAAAATTGCATTGAAATTTTAGCTCCAAAGTTTTGTTCTATTAGAGCATATTTGGCACATTGTATTGTATTGCATTGTATTGTACACAATGTAATACAATACAATATGATGTGCCAAACAAACTCTTATGCTCCTCATAAAAAAAATTTCTGGCTCGGCCCCTAACCGTACACCGCATGCATTTTTCTCACTTTCTTGAATTAACACATCATATGTTATAACGTGTGTCATTCTATAAATAAAAAATAAAAATTACAGGTGTGATCAAACCTTTTACTTGATCCGCACCAACTCCTTCTCCATATCATTAAAGCCAAAGGGTGCATTTTATTAGCAAATAGTATGGTTGTTTAGCCTTTAACAGAATGGCTTGCGTTTAGTAATGACATAACACGAGGAAATGCCTAACATAACATAGCATAAGGAGATGCCTAATCTTTCCCCATAACAAGTGGTGGCTAAAGCCTTGTGGTGCAAGTAACTTGTTTTGTGTGGAGCAAAATAAAGAATTTGAAGTCGAAATAAATGAACACGTACAATGGATCCCTTTGCAGTTGGGTAATTATTGATAGATCAACTCAACTAAAATAAAAAAGCATTGAACAGAGAGATTGTGCTCGTCTCTTGCTTCCGAGGAGGTACAACATGAGCACAAGTTCTGGTTGAGTCGATTTCATGAAGAAGGATGGGGTATTGTCAAATTTAAGGAGACAATCATAAGGTGCATGGGTGATTCACTGCTAACTGATTGGTTGCTTTTTCTCACTCCATCAAACGACACATTTTTTGTGGTTCATCTTCATTCTGTCCTTGACGCAGTTTTTAAAGTATGTCGTGATTTCCCAGCACAAATGGGCAGTTTAGGAAAAAAGTACAGAAATGGCCCAAATCCCATCCTAGTTGTTTTGTCTTTCCGGTCCAAAGAATTTTTTTTTTTTTTTCCTTTTGTGGGGTAGGGGTCCAGAGAAGGTTACGTATGGTAACATCTTTGCCTTCAAATTCTACAGTTGGGGTTTTCATGTTCATGTTGGATGCAAATAGGTATCATTTAAGAATTCTTTGACTAAAAGAGTTACAAGAAAATTACATGTTACGTTACACTTTTAAAAATTGTACTTATTTATAGCACACTTAGAAAAGTTTATGTCACGTTATCATTCATATAATGTATAAAGTTATGCTACAAATGAACATATATAACATTTATAAAAATAAATATTAAAACAAGGCATTTGTAAAAATTCCCAAAAGACAGTTTTCATAATTTATTATAAGTATTGATTTTTGTGTTGGTTGAACCACAGCTATATGTGTTGGGGATATGGTATTTGAGTAATTTCTGAATCAAACAAAGAGTTAATAGCTTTAAAAGCATCTATATTCGTAAGATCAAGACAATTAGGTTCAAAGAGTCTCGAAGAAGATTCTTCAAGGAATCTCGTTATTGCCAAACACTTTTTTTTTTTGGGGTTTTGGTTTGAATCGTAATGACTTGATGATTTGAAACTCTTGGTTCGCTATAATTTTTCTTACTTCGAGAGTTGAACTCGAAAAATGTTGGATAGTTGAAGGCACTCGAGTTTAGAGGCCCAAATCATAAAATAACAACAACGACGACAACAACAACCAAAGTGCGCATTTATTTTGTTTTGTAGTTCCTCAAATATGTCAAATCAAAGAGAAAATTACATGTTATCCGCACTTTTATTTATCCATTTTATATTTAAAAAAAGTTTATACTATATTATTGTTCATATTACATATTAAATTATGTCACAAATAAATATACTTAGCATCTATAAAAAATAAATCTTAAAATAAGATATTTATGATATTCCCGAAAATCAAATCCACAAACACCCTAGAGAAAGGTCTTAGAATCGAGCCTTGGGCCTTTAGACTAGGAAATGCTTAAAACTTGGGCTTTGGCCTATGAAACGTTAGGTTTTCATATTTGAGTTCTTTTTTTTTTTTTAGTAAAACTTACACTACATAATGGCAAAATTTTTAAGTTAAAATTGAAATTTAAAGGGCGTTTAGAAAGTGCGTTAGAACTCAAAGTAGTATAGCACGTGAGAATTTTATATTATAGCATATACGAACTGTACACTGTTTAAGTTAAAACTGATAAGTTGAAACTGAATTTACCAAATATTTTATTAGTGAATTTTTAGAATATTTTAAGAATAGCAAACTTATATAGCTATTATTATAATGGTTTTTATATTTAAATTGTAATTTTTCCATTGACATTGATTTTTGTCATTCTTCAAATGTTATGTTAAGAAATTTTAATAAATAGCAATTTTTTAAATAGATGGTTTGGGAATATTTATATAGCATATTTATAATGTAAATAATTTATTTACCCTTTTATTTATGGTGTAAATAATTCTCATTTACATAATAAATAAATTGAATATATGAATAATTATTTTCCTCTATAATTCTTATTTATATAATGAATAATTTTTTATATCATAAATATGTTATTTACTACAAACATTTTCAAAACCTGCGTTTTTCCTTTAAAAAGTTTCAAAATTTTACTATTTTTTTCATTCCCCCTAAAATATTTTGAAAAGTTTGTTGTATTTCAACTTCACTACTGGATATTGCCATATGTCTAATTTTTTTTTTTAGAATTCACCCTGTAAGCTGATATATAATGCTCACCTGATGGTTTTGTGGTTGATCTGCTTGTCATAGTTTATGAATGTTTATCAAAATCATAGAATTCTTGATGTGATCTTGGGCCCCGGAACAAGGCATTGTGAAAACCCAGTATTTAGTTATGCTTGTATATGTATAATCATCATGATAAATAAATTTATGAAAACTAATCACTATTTTTATAAAAAAGAAATTAATGCTAGAATGTCAACTTTTGTATCAACTTTTAAGTTTTTATTTTTTTATAGAATATGTTTAAAAGATTACCTCGTCAATTAAGAAAATAGTAAAAATTACACCTTATGATAAATTTATATTGAAATATAACAATTTCTTTTACATATTTTAGGAATGGCAAAACTATATGATAATTATTATGATATTTACGTTTTATATTATAGAACTATACAATAATTATTTTAATCATTTTAGTTTTGCTATTTGTTAAATAGCATGTTTTCTTGGTTATATTTCAACATGATTAGTGAAATTTTGTGATATATATCTTATTTTTCCAAATTAATAACAAGACATTGCATATGCTAGTAACAAAAATAATTTAAAATTCCACTAAAAAAAATCAAAATTAGTAAAAATAGTACACAAACCCAAAAACTATTCTATAAAAAAAAAAAATCCCATACTGGCTTGCACAAGGGACCAGTAAAAATGAATTGGCGTCCTCTGCGATACGGAACCTAGCAAGTAAAAATCAAACGACATTTGATACACGTGTCTTTGATTACTTTTGTCTGCCTCTTGCCAAGTGGGAAAGCTACATTTGGCTCTTTTCGTTAATATTCATGTCATTTTTTTTGGGTAGTTTCCTATTCATATCATCTTTGTGTCATCAAGTGCCACTAATTTATTGGTTTGACATTTTGGGGAGGATGGGAGGGCTCTTCATTCCATGCCACCTTATTACTAGGTCGGTGAAACTCCTTAAGCCCAATTATTAGATATTAAGCTTATATTATTAAAAATATAATCCAATTTATATAAAAGTATAAGTGTAGTTTTAATGGGTATTTTTTGGTACTATTATAAATTAGATGATTCTAATAAATTAAAATAGTGCTTGAAAAGTATGTTTAAAATGAGAGTTCAGATTTTTTGGTATTTTACTTTTGAATTGAAACTGAGTTTGTAATAACCATATACATAAGACACATCATGATTATTGTTGAAATGTACTTTTATTAAAAATGTAACAAATAATAACAAGTCTATCTATATATCTATATATATTAACAACAATGGTCTCATGCATGTATTTAATTAACACAAGGCAAAGTTGATTATAAGAGGAAAAAAATATTAAAAAGTTTCTTCAAAAGCTGTATACACACGCGAAAGATTTGGCAGTATTGTTCCACAAATAGAAAGCAAAAAAGTCTGTTTTTATAAGATCATGAACATGGGGTAGTTGACCTTCTAGGCTCCATGGATTGTGTTAGAATTATATTAAAGATCCTTTAATCGTGCTCAAATACGTAATAAATTTAATTAATTTATCTTTTTTTTTTTGGGTTGGTTTGGGTCTCCTTGTCAATTATATTCAGTGAAGATTGTGGGGTCCCATTATTGTTTTGGTTTGTTTTGTCACATATGCAATTTTCAGCAACCGTCTCATGGAACATGCGGAAAAAAAAAAAAGAAAGAAAGAAAAAATTGCAGAAACTCCAAGTTAGTGCTCAGCTAGTCAAACTTGGATGCATTTTCTTTATCTTATGTGTTTGCAATAATTCACTAATAGAAAAAAAAAAAAAAAGGTGGAGAATTGAGAGGATGAATAGTTAGTGCATAGGAGAAATTTTGCCAGCAAAATAGTATTCGCAAACGGGTTACATTTTTTTAATGGAAGAGTCACGGGAGATATTTGACAAGAATAGGGAAAAAAAAAAACATATTTTGGTAGTTTTCATGTTCTAAAAACAATCATTTTGGTAGTTTGAATCCGATAAATTTTCGTCGCCCCACCAGAACTTCGCAACAAGGCCTTGGAGATCTTCCAAAGAGTACGTGGCATTTTTAAAAATACTCCTATAGGGTGTTTGAAAAGGTGGTGGAAACCACTTTTACTGTATCATGTGAGAGTTTTATACTATAACATATTTTTTAATTATTACTTAACATATAAGAGCTTTACACTATTTATAACTGAGATTGTGGTGAAAATTGAGTGGTTTCCACCACTGCCAAGCACCCTTCTAGTGTAGGTAGAGGTTGTTTGCGGCCTTGAGTTATGGCCTTGATAAGAATTTTTCTATCACCAATGGTGAAGAGTTATTCTCTTTCAATGTTGTAAGTTTCTTATTTTTATTTTTATTTTTATTTTTCAATGGAATTGAAAGTGCTCAGTTTACTTTTGCTGACAAAGAGATAGTCCCAAATACTTGATTTGTTATCAATCCATCTCCGAGCCCACGAATTTTTAATTTTATAGTCTCACATTCTTTGGACCTTTTCTATAGTCTCACAATTTCTCCATCCTACTTAAAGGAAAAAAAAAAGAAGAAAATATTATCATTTACAAAAAGAAGGTGACCAAAAACCTTCCACACACGTTATAAGCAGGTACAGTGAGAGAGGACACCCTTGTCTTAACCCCTACTTTGCTACGTCTTCTCGCGGTACCCTATTAATTAGGAAAAATGATCGGGTTATAAATAACCTCCATTCGAAAAGAACAACCACCGAGTCACCTTTTAATAGGGTGTTTGGAAGGCCGGTAGAAACTAGTAGTGAGAACTATTTTTACGGTAGCATGTGAGAGTTTTATACTGTAACATATTTTTTTATTGTTACTGTAACATGTGAGAGCTTTATACTGTTTATAACTGAGATTGTGATGAGAACTGAATGGTTTCCACCACTGCCAAACACCCCCTAAATAGATTACTCTATTATATCATAGATATTGTCACTCCATCCTATCATAAATCTTTGCACTTCATTCTATCATAAACAATTAAAAACTATATCCTACTATTTTTTTATCCTTGTACTTTGCTAAAGAGTTACCAAGTGTGTTTTTTTTTTTTTTTTTTTAATTATGCTTTCAAGAATCAATTTGCGTTTGAAGAACAAATGATCATTAGATCAAAACGCGTAAACTACGATAATGTAAGGTTCCTAGATTGCATTTTAAAAAACTACATTTGTTGATAATAAGTGTCCTATTAACCGCTGAAAGCGCTTGAAAAGTGAGAAAATTTTCATAAATGAATGTCCAATAATTTCTCTAGAAATTAATGTGTTCCGAGCCTGGTCGAGAAATAGGATAACAAGCGATGAGAAATTTACGTCCCAAGTCCTAAGGCCAGTTTTTGTGTTTTGCGGCGAATAGCTCCAGAGGCTAAGACAAGCCTACTTTAAATAAGGGCAATATAAAGGAACAATAAATAAAGAAATATACGGAACAAGATTTTTGTGAAAGCGATTGAAACTAAAAATGTTAGTTTAAAAACTGTAATATATTAGAGCTTTATACTATAATAATTGTTAAAAGTTTTATACTGTTTATTAGGAAACCTTTCAAAATGCCAAACAATTCATAAAAATAAAGGTTAATCTTGGTTTGAACCTTCAAAAAAAAATAAAAATTGTGTCATTCTTTAGTTCAAATTAAAAACGAGAAATAATCCAATAGCGACTGGCTTACCAGAGCATTTTTTTTAAGGGGCTTACCACAGCATTTTGAATTTAATTTTTTATACAATGAGAATATACTGTTTTAAATTGAGATATTTAAAAAGAAAATATTTTGTCACTTTTTTTTTCATAACGATCCAAATTAGATAATTCAGAAATAATGCAGAGATTTATTAGGAAACCTTTCAAACTGCCAAACAATTCATAAAAATAGAGGTTAATCTTGGTTTGAACCTTCAGAAAAAAAAAATTGTGTCATTCTTTAGTTCAAATTAAAAATGAGATATAATCCAATAGCGACTGGCTTACCAGAGCATTTTTTTAAAGGGGCTTACAACAGCATTTTGAATTTAATTGTTTTTTTTTTTTACAATGAGAATATACTGTTTTAAATTGAGATATTTAAAAAGAAAATATTTTGTCACATTTTTTTTCATAATGATCTAAATTAGATAATTCAGAAATAATGCAGAGATTTACTCACCAGCCTACTCGCAACATATTTGTCTTGGTCAGTATATGTTTAATTTTTCTATCATTTTGTTTTTGTTTTTGTTTTGTTTTGGGATTTTTTTTTTTTAATGTTGCCAGACAATTCAGAGACTTGAGAGCACTTATAGCCCACTTCTGCACGTCCAAAGGACCAACAAACCACACAAAACCCACCTCTTCAAAACCCCTTCCTTGTCCCCATCTCTTCTTTTTCTTTAGGGACTTCTGTTTTTTTATTATTATTATTTTTAAATGTGGTTTGTTTTGGTTGTAATGTTAATAAGATATATCTTTTATTTATTTAATTTCAATAAATTTCGAACAAACCCAACTCCTGAATCTCCCCTAACCCATTCCTTTCCCAGTATTTACAGAGCAAGATTTGTGGGTTATTTGGTTCCTAATCTATAGGGAATTAAATTTGAAGTTAAAATATTATTTTTTTGTCTTCTTTATTTTTAATTATCTTTTATTCGGTTTTGAAAAAGATTGCGATATTTTTATATTCAAAAATCAAAGTCATAGCCCACATCTTTTGCACACTCTTTCTCTCTCCATTGGAATGGAACCAAATAATAGCAAAAACTTTTTCCCAAGTCTCAATTAATTCCCAATCCCCCCTTTGGCTTTCTTTGCTTCGTCAGCCATTTTTAGCCCCTTCTCAATCATGCTGTCTTTTCCCTTCTCTCCTTTTCTCTCCCTCGAATAACATTTGAAAAACGATTTTTGTCATTCTCTCTTTAACCCCACAAAAAAAAAAAAAAAAACCAAAAAACAAAAGAATTACAAAAACTTGTTTTTCAGCCATTACTGCCAAGAAAGAAGTAAAGAACCCATCTTTCTGAAACTGAAACTGAAAACAACACCAATGGCGAAGATTAGGAGTAGTACTACTGCTTCAGAAAAAGAATCTGAAGAAGAAGAAGCAATAACCCGGTTGGTGTTGCTGAAGAAACTGAAGCGAGTAAACTCTCTTGAGCCATCTCTTGGGGTGTTCGGATTCTTCTTGGTCTCCGTTATTTTCGTCACTTCATTTTTCTACTTGGACTTGGAGACAGTTTCCACAAAGGTTCGCTCTAGTGGCGCTTGGCTGAGATTGCATGATTCCTCCTTATCTCCATTGTCGTTTCCTTCTCCTTCTCCTCTTTCTTCTTCTTCTTTAACGACAACGAAAACGACAAAGTGTGAGGATGAACGGCTGGGATTTCTTGATGAAGGAAGTGGTGATTGTAATGTCTTTGAAGGAAGTTGGGCTTGGGACGAGAGTTATCCTCTGTATGAGTCACGAAATTGCTCCTTTGCGGACCCGGGTTTTAAGTGCTCCGAGAATGGACGGCCTGATGGTTTCTACACCAAATGGCGTTGGCAGCCCAAAGATTGTAACTTGCCCAGGTTTTTTTTTTTTGGAATGTCGTTTGATTGGTTTCTGAAAGATGAAAACTTTTGCCTTCTTATGACCAAAGACTTGTTATAAAAGATAGCTTTGCTAGAATTTTTCGCAGGTAGAAACCTTTTCACCATTTTTTTTTTCTTTTTTAGGGATAGAAGCTATAAAGTAAATTGGCTTTTTTTTTCTTTCGTTTTTAATCTATTTTTTTTTCCCTGTTATTCAAGCTATTGTTATTCTATAGTAATGCTTTTGAAAGTACAGGGGACCAAAAAAAAAAAAAAGGAAGAAGAAGACCGTTTTCTTTTGTTGAATTTACTTTTTGGATGAAAATATTCGCAAGTACACAATGCTATCCTTAGATGAACATATATTTTACTTTTGCTTTGTGTTAATGCTATTGTGGTTCAGCTTATAATTATGTTTGATATTTTCCTTATGGAGTTTAATTGTAATCAATTTGTACTGAACAAACAAACTCATCCGGGGCTCTTTCTCTTCTCCATACGGAGGGAAGATTTGATGCAGCTAAGATGTTGGAAAAGCTGAGGAACAAGCGCCTCGTGTTTGCCGGCGACTCGTTGGGGAGGAACCAGTGGGAATCCCTCCTCTGCATGCTCTCTACTGCTGTTTCTAACAAGTCCTCAATCTATGAGGTCAACGGGAATCCGATTGCAAAGCACTCTGGAGAATTGATCTTCAGGTTTGACGGCTTTAACTGTACCATTGAGTACTACAGATCGCCTTTTCTAGTCGTGCAGGGCCATCCTCCCGCCGGTGCTCCTGCAAGCGTGAGATTCGCAATGAGAGTGGATCAAGTGGACTGGAGTTCGGTTCATTGGAGAGATGCCGATGTTTTGATTCTGAACACCGGTCATTGGTGGAGTTACGAGAAGACTATAAGAGAGTATGTTCAATTTATGTGTCAATTTTTCCTTGGAGTTCATTCACTAGTTTTCCTTGCATTTTGAGCCTTACCTTCTCTAAGAAGTTTTTGATAGTCTTTTTAATTTAGCTCTCTGGACAAAATGATTAAGGAACTAGATAACACTTGTAAACTTTGTTATATGGACCGAATCCAAATAGTGAAAATGGATCATTTTACTCTTGATTCAATGTTATCTTTGATTAGGGGCTGTTACTTTCAAGAAGGGAAGAGGGTGAAGAAGGATATGAGTGTTGAAACAGGATACCAAAAATCGATTGAGTCAGTCATTCGCTGGATTGGTAAACAAGTGGACATGAAGAAGACTACCGTGTTCTTCCGAACCTATTCCCCGGTTCATTTCAGGTTTCTTTTGTTTACTTTCATGCATTCATCTAAACCTATGATGCAGTGTTTGTTTCACCACTAACGAGTTGTTTTTGATGTAACAGAGGCGGCAACTGGAATTCCGGAGGTGGTTGTCACATGGAAACCCTGCCCGACTTGGATTCAGTGCCTGTTTTTTCCGAGTCCCATTTTGATACCTTTCTCAAAGTATTTGCTAAGCTCTCAAATGCATCCCAAGTGAGTAAATTGAATGTGTTGAACATAACAGACATGACATCAAGGAGAAAAGACGGCCATCCGTCGATATACTATCTAGGAACTGGGAAGGGGCCAGCGTCTCTCCGCCATCAAGACTGCAGCCACTGGTGCCTGCCTGGCGTGCCTGATACATGGAATGAGCTTCTTTATGCGGTTCTCCTCAAGAAAGAATTAATTCTCGAAGGAAAGGCAAGAAGTCGTAGTGGATCTCCCATGTGACATATGTAGGTCCATGCGAATTCAGATCACATCAACACCACATACTCATATACTAACAAGCTGTTGGCGCTCCTGCTCTCGTGATTTTGATCGAAATCTTCGGGCAGAATCCAAAAGGTGGATTTTGCTCCCTTGCAGCCAGTATTTATCTTTCAGAAATCACACTTCAGAGGGCAAATGCAAAGAAGATTAATTTGAAGTTCTGGCATGAACAACGTATGTGTGAACTAGGGATAAATCATGGAGGCTTCAGGGTGTGACTTATCGTCACTTATTAGAACAGGAACCATGTTTTAGATGAAATAAATTTTATTTTTATTTATTTATTTTCACTCTATAAAGAGCATAGAAAAAAAAATTGACTAGATTTTTTTTTAAATTTTTGTAAAGAAAAAAAAAAGGAATGAAATTGGTCTATTATTTAACATATATAATTTTGAGGTTTCTTGCTCCCTCTTTTGTTGTTGAAGGTCATGATGAATAAAAGAAAACGAGTTAGGCAAGATGGCGAGGAATCAATTGTGGACTTATGTATCAATAAGAGACTTATTTTTTAGATTATTTTGTTAATTAGTATGTGATGTATTCTAAATATTTATATTGAAGCAAATCAAGGAAGTTCTCATTTCAATGAACGGTGGAAGTAGTTTTACTTATTTATTTATTTAAAACAATTAATCATTCAAATTATTTGTTGAAGTACGTATGAGGCTGTAAACCTTTATAACTCGAGATGCAAAAGCTGTACGTCCTAGCAAGAGAGCTGAATTGAGGTAACAAATGTTTGTTTGGCTCTCTGTTGGAGCCAAACAAATAGGGTAAAGTTTTTAGTAGTTACAGTAAAAAACAAAAACGTCCTAACAAGAGAGCTAAATTAAAGTAATAATGTAAAGCTCGGCATGTTATAGTATTTTTAACCAAAATTTGTTCTAATCACGCTTCCCGCCCCAAAACATAATTATGGAATGAATTAAGACATTTTGTAGTAGCCGACCCATTGTTTACTTCCGCATTACTCTTTTTAGAATGAATTAAGACAATTCAAACATCAACAATTTAGAGATGCAAGGTAAGTGGGGTCTTGTTAATGAATGAGTTCAAGCTAAGCTTGGCATGTACGTCTAGAGATTGATCCAACTTTCTTGGGAAAAAAGAAGAAAAATGTAGTTTTTTTTCTTCTATAAACTAGCTTAAAAAGGACTTCTTGAAAGATGAAGGATCAAATGTTGTGTACTTTGCGCCTGATAAATAAGTACATTAATTTTTTTTTCTAATTTCCTTTGTTTAAAAATTTACAAATATAAGAAGACAAACAATAACAAGAATTTTCCGGTTTGGACCTAGTTCGGCAGAGCAGCTAAAGGGCCTCAAAGCCTTAGTCAAAGTCTGGCATTCTAATATAGTATCATGACTTGGAAGCATAAAAACATAGCTGGTTGTGCAAATTAGCTCAGTAACATCTACAAAGTATAGTTTTGTGTGTAAGTTAAGCTAAAATTTTCCTGCATTGTACATTCAATAACCAATTCCCTAAAAGTGGTATTGCTCTAATTCACCCAATTGTAGATTAATTAGAGATAATTGCAATTTACCACTTAACTACCATGCTCTCGTAACTCTACCCCATAAATGATTTTTTTTTTTTTTGGGCACATGACCCCAATGTTTCCTGTCTTGTAATCAACCTTTTGCTAACCTCTTAATTGTAAATTGTCTAACGGAGTCTTCCATTGAAGTAACCACATCACATTTTCTTTAACCCGTGAGCCCAACAATGAGCGGATTTTGTCGCGGACCCGCCCATGACAGGAAGGGTGGGGCCAATTAGGCATGTGAGGCTTGTTTGGTATACCTTCTGTTTGTACTTTTATTCCAAAAAAAAAAAGAGAAGTAAAAAGCTGTAACTTTTCGGTAAGTGTTTGAAATTATATTTATGGATTAAAATCATTTCAATTTTTTTAAAAAGTTATAAAAATGTTATATTTAAGCTTATGATACATAGAACAAGTTCAAAGTCTATTTCAGAAATATTTTTTTAGAAGCCATATTTTGTAGTTTTGATAAGAAGCCCTTCTAAAGAAAAAAAACACTTTTGATGAACCATACAAACACTTTTAGAAGCATCTTTTAGACTTAAAAAACCAAAAGCAGCTTTAAGGAAGCCCTCCTAAATAGGCTCTTAAAGTGGTTTGTGGTTTTATTTGTACACCCTTACTATCTCAAATTGAATTATCTAATTCTACCGACTGCAAAATTTGCAAATGAAAAATAAACAAGAACACACTTTTAGAACCAGGAAGCAACTTTTGGACTCATAAACTTTTGGATTTAGGAAGCCAAAAGTAACTTTAAGGAAGCTCTCTCCAACAGGCTCATAAAAGTGGTTTGTGGTTTTATTTGTGCACCCTTATTATCTTGAATTGAACTCCCTAATTCTACCAAGTACAAAACTTGCAAAATGAAAAATAAACAAAAACACATAAAATTTATAGTTTGTCACCCTTAATGTGAGAACTATGTTCACTTTTATCCGTTGCAAAAATTCATTATAATAATGAAGTTTATAAGATAAAAATTTCATACCCTCCCTCTCTCTAGATTTTTTTTGCTCTATATTTTTTGAGTTATATAAATAAGCCATACAATGTCCTATTTATAGGTTTACAAGAAAGATGAAATAAATAAAAAAAAAACCACAAAAAAGGTTTTTCATGCATCCTTCAGCTTGACTCTGCGACACCTCGAGCCTTGCAAGCTCTGCAATGCATGTTTTCACTATGCTTGGATTTTGACCCTCAACACGTGCGGCTACACCCTTCAGTTGGCGTTTGAATGCGCGCTCTCTACTACACTCTATGGCTCCCATTTGCTTCGGTCCTCCTTAAAAAAATTTTGGGTGGGGGCTCCACCCTCACATCCAGGAGAGGAGGGCTTTCTACCTCCTTTTCAACCCCCACGACACCTTACAAAGAAGACTGATCCCCTTAATCATCTGCGTAGGGCTTTAATTAATAAGATGTTTAATTAGGCCCCACATTTCCTAATACTTAGTTGACGAACACATGGCTCCTTTGTGTGCTAATTATAATTGTAAAATGGGAAATAAATCAATAGGGTGTTTAGAGCATTAGTTTAAACCAATTGGTTTAAACTTAAATAATGCATATAATTCTCGTATGCTACAACATTTTGTGCTAATTGGTCTAAACTAATGCTCTCAAACACCCTATAAAATATTATGATAAAAATACATACTTTTCCTTAATGAAAAATTATAAAAAATTAAGTGATTGTAGGTATTGTCTGGTAGCAAATTCACATTGAACTCCACCAAAAGTTGAATAGTTCAAATTTTCCACTCAATTTAACCAAAAAAAAAGTAAATCCTCAAAATTAAAAAAATTTTGGGAACAATAGTCCCACATGTATATAGAAAACATAATAGCCAATTGACCTTCTATTTGAGAGACTTGTGAAAACAGGATTGAACGTAATTGTTTAAAGGGCCTATTTAAAATTTTGTCCAATATCTCTCACTTTATTTGATCAACAATCAAACTAGAATAAAGAAAAGACTAAATATGACAATATTTAGAAAATGAAAACATTTATTTAGAAGATTGATTCATGTTTTATTATTATTTTCAATTGATGGCTTATAATTAAATTTGAAAGACGATTTCCGTCAAAAAAAATAGATGAATGGATGTGAGGTTACTCTTTATAATTAATAGGATTTCTTTGTCATGCTCTAAGCACATGAAAAACCAGAAAATTTATGTGTTTTAACAAGTCAATTTTAAGGTGCCTATACGACATCCTTGGTACGTTTACATGAAAAACTCCAAACAACCACCTCAATTCTCCTATTGAAATTCATATTACGTTGAAATACTATTATTTTATCATGCTTTATAAATCGTTATTCATCAATTACCTCAAACGTTTGACTCTAGCTTGTTTCCAAATTCTCTTTCTAGTTTCTCCACCAAAGAAGCCAATTAAAGCAAATGGACTTATACATGATAATTAAATGCTACGAAGACCATGGAAGATAACTCGTTGGACAACTTTTCTCTTTTTCTTTTCTTTCTTTTTCCTTCTCTAGCGATTAAATAATTCTCTCCAAAACCAATCTTCTTCTTTAGAGAACAGAATTTGTGAAGAACCTTCTTCCAAAATGCACACAACAGAATCTCTACATATATGATCTTGAAGGAACAATAACGGGCTCAGACAACAAAACAATGACGAGTTCCAACTGGGATTTGAAGCAAAGCAAGCGGTCCAACTTTCTCGAGCTGTCTCCAGCAAGTCTTGGCTTCTTCTTTGTCACTCTCCTCTTCGTTACTAGCCTTTTCTACTTGAATTTCGAAACTGCCATCAACAGAATCAACCTTGCTCGTTGGGTAGGTTGGACAGAAGTTATAAACGGCTCGTCATTGTCGACATTGTCACCTCCTTCAGTACTTTTGCAAACTTGGGGGAACGATTGCAGGAACAAAAGGTTGGGATTTCTTGAGGAAGGTGGTGGTGAGTGTGATATATTTGATGGTAGTTGGGTTTGGGATGAGAGCTATCCATTGTATAAACCCCAATATTGCACTATTATAGAAGGAGGTTTCAGTTGTTCTCAGCATGGAAGGCCTAATGATTTCTACACCAAGTGCGTTGGCAACCCAAATGTTGCAACTTGCCTGGGTCCTTTTTTTTTTTTTTTTATTAAATGTTTTTGTGTGGCCTTTTTTACACTGATTTTGATAAGGTTTGACAGTTTAGAACGGGTTTATCTCTCTTTAATTTGTGTGCGTGGAAAAAGATTTGATGCAGGGACAATGTTGGAAAAGCTGAGGAACAAGCGTGTTGCCTTTGTTGGGGACTCGTTGGCAAGGAACCAATGGGAATCCCTCATGTGCGTGCTCTCCACTGCTGTTTCTAACAAGTCTTCAATCCACGAGGTGAATGGGAAACACATCACCAGGCGAGCAGGATCCTTGGCGTTCAAGTTTAAGGACTTCAACTTCCCTCTTGAATTCTACAGATGCCCATATCTCATCTCTAGGGCGCAGCCACCGGCTGGCGCTACTCCTGAGGTGAAGTTGCTTCTGAGACTAGATCTTGTGTCCTTGAGTTACAGCTTATGGAAAGGCGCAGATGTGGTAATTATAAGCACTGGACATTGGTGGACTCGCAACAAGACTATAGCAATGTGAGTTTACATAATTCATCTTATGTGATAAGTGAGTTGTCATTGTTTTATTGATAAGAAAAAAATTAATGTTATATTCCTTGTATATATTTACAAAATTTGGTAATGTTTTAGGGGCCGCTCCTTCCACGATGGGGAGGAGATAAAAATGGATACGAGTGTTGAAGCAGCATACCGGAGAGTGATTGAGGCAGTGGTTGATTATGTTAATACACAAGTGGTCGAGGACAAGACCCGCGTATTTTTTAGAACTTATTCTGCAGATCATTTCAGGTTTTATTCCCTTATTACCTTTGCGATCAAAACATTATGCTTTTACCTTCTTGTAATTCATAGATTAAGGACTAATAGTGCTACATGGATGGAACAGAGGAGGGGCTTGGAACACTGGCGGTACTTGTCACTCGGAAGTTCTACCTGACTTGGAAATTATCGGTGTGTCTTATCCTCATGCTACAATAGCCATGGACGTGTTATCACAGCGCTCAAGTATGTTGCAAGTATTGAATGTGACACACATGACAACAATGAGACAAGATGGCCATCCGTCTATGTACCATAGAGTGGCAGATAATGTGACAGCGGCGTTATATAAAAGCCAAGACTGCATCCATTGGTGCCTTCCTGGTGTGCTGGATTCATGGAATGAGCTTCTTTATGCACTCTTCCTCAAGCAGGAACTGACTAATGCATGACATTTAACAACACAACATTCAGTTCCCTAATCTTGGTGATACTAAATCTTGGCAACCATTGGCATACATACATACATATATATATATATATTTATGTTATTGTATTTTGTGATCAAAAGAGACCTGTAAGCTATTATTGCTGTAGGAATTTGAGGATTTTGTGGTTTCTTTTTGGATTATGCCTTCCACAAAGGAATGTCGGACTGGTAGCTTGAATAAGAAGCGATAACTCGGGTTACATTTGTTTCTATTTCTCACTAAAGATTTTATACCTTGGGATAAACCATTTATTCTGTGTATATCTAAAGGACAGAGTAGAAACAGAGGACATAATTACTTATTCTGCATCATTTGAAAGTGTGGAATTAGGCCTAAATGTTACGAATGAATGGACAAGTGGATGCACAATGCTTTGTGAAAATCAAGAAATTTTTCCGTGTAGTTGCTGGGAGAGAAATCTTTTAGAAATCTTAGCTGGCTGTTTTCACCACTTTTTCAGCGATAAAATGTTAGAAATCTTCAGATCATAACCAAACCCATTCTCATTTTCATCAGATGACTTTGACCTATCCGTTTTTCATTGGAATCAATATGTGAATTTTTGTGTTCTCTAAATTTAACAGTAATTCTTCCCATCATTCACAATCAGAAGATTGAAATCCTTATTTCCCAAAGCGGCAAAAACTAATTTAGTTAATTTCCAAAAAAAAAGGGTAATCAATAATACACTCACAAATAGATAACACTGATCCACCACACTATATGATACATAACAAACTCAATTTGACTTTTTTTTCCAGGTTCCTCAATCTGTAAATGGGTATTGCTCATACCTAATTGTACAATCATGAAGCACTGCACGAGCCCCTATCCTGCTTGGACACGATCCCTCCCATGGCCGTCTTGGCAGCAACGAGACACACACCGCAGTCCGAACTCGAGAGATTTTTGTAACAAGAACCGTGCCCATAGGCAAAAGCATTAGGATAGGGAGAAATGTTGTAGAAATCATAGTTCTGGCGTTTCGGAGTAGTGGTTTGTAATTCGTCGAGAACATAGGCTAGACTAATTGCAAAAGGATCGCCGGCAGTGTACTTGCCAACGTTGCACAGAACAGTAGTAACGTTTGTGTCTGGAGTGCTTCTGACCATAGTATAAGGACTGCTCAAGAGTACACCTATAATTATTGATGCAAATTTCATGTGAAAACCCATCTCTTCTTTTCCCTAGCTTCCTTTGTTCTTCTGATCAGAAATTGGGTTTTTGACAAGGATAGCTTCCATAGATGGGTTAATGGTCATTTCAGTGGTTTTTCCACCCACATTAGAATAAGTAAAAGGTTTATTGTCTTTATTTGATTGGTAAGATATTGACCAGTGCCTTTTCTGCCTTTTGGCATTTGTTTTTTCTCGTAGGAATTTCGTCAACTATAACAGAGACGAATCTTGGTTTCCCCTGTATGTGTATAAACACTTCATTGGTGGTAGCCAATGATTGGTTACCTTAATTAAGGAATTTCGTCGCCCATTGCCATTTCATTGGTAAGAATATATCTTAATGGTTTGGTTCCTAAGGTCAACCGGTTCGAGATGGTGTGGTTTTGAACTTTAGATTTTGAATTGATGGTTTTAAATTATGTAATTTAAATTATGGTTTTGAACTAATGTTTAGAATGTGAAAATTTAAAACAAGAATAAAATATCAAATTAAGTTTAAAACGAGAAGTGGTGTTTGGGAAATTATGATTTATGAAGAAAAATAAGAATAAAAATGGTTTACGATAAAAAATGGTTTAAGCCATGTGAAATTTAGAAGAGAGGATAAAGTTTAGATTTTGAGTAGTTTGGCCTGTTTAAAACCACGTCATAAGTTTTAATTACTACCTCAGTTATTGTTCCATCAAATAATGGTTTGAACTGACCTAAACTCATGCACCAAACATGACACTAGTCTCATAATATTTACTTTTAGAAATCTTAATATATGTTTGGGTATCGCATGGCTTATCATTACCATTAAATGTCGTCTTTTTTCTCTAACATCATACGTGCTCAAATATTAAACTATTGGGATTTCTTGACGATTGCTTGGGGTTGAGACTTGATGGTCTGTTTGGTAAATAGATTCGAATTAATGATTTGATTTGAGTTAGTGGGATTTGAATTAGGATTTAAGTTAGTGATTTGAATTGTTATCCGAATTGACGTTTAGGATGCGCATTCAAGTTTTAATCTGAGTATGAAATAAAATTAGAATTTGTGTTTGGAAAGATTGTGAAAATAGTTTTTGGTTTATCAACAAATATCATAAAATCTTAATGTTAATGATCTTAAAAAATATGCAATATGGATCTCAATTTATTCCTTTTTTCATTATAAACACAATGAAAAAAGAATCATTTCAATTGGATAACAAATGAAAAAATTATGATTTTTTTCTCAAATATAGAAGAAAGAATTTTAGTTTTTACTGTAGCAGAGATATCCGAGTATCAAAGTTTAAGGAGAGTCAGAACTCTAAAAACTTGGATTCTTGATACTCAAAGGATTCGAATTTTAGGACAAACAAACACGTATTTAAAATATTCTTAATACTTGTATCTAAATTTGAGTCCAAAAAATCTAAAAAGTTTACAAAACAAACAGGCCTGAGATGATAGTTGTACGGTGCAAAACACTAGAAAACTTGATAGAGGACGATTTTTGTAATCATTTCCCATTGTGTTAAATAACATTCAGTTAGTACCTTGCATAAACAAATTGCTAATTTATATTAAAGAAAAGATCGATTCATGTCGCTTTTAATTTTTTTTTTCAACTTCACGAGTCTCTTTTTCCAATAATTAAAATTGGAAAAAGATTTATACAAAACTGTCAAAATCCTTTTAAATAGGACGTGCTAAAACCCACCAAATTATGCATAACAAGTCAGTTTATGTCCCTGTATAAATCGTTTGCATATGGTAATGCTAGATGTCTTGAAACTATTTTCCCACTGAAAGGTCCCTGTCTTTCCTCTTATATCTTTACCTCTTTGTGCAGAAAGAATGCATGTCTTTTTTTAGTCTCTATATATTTTATAAATTTAGAAAGCACGTTATTTTCTTATGCTTAAAAGAATAGAATGACTACGATATTATGTATTAATTCTCTTGGTCCATATAATTCATGAGATTTCGTTTTAGAAACGTTTTAATGGGACATCAAAATTTCATTTCTAGCTTGTCATCGATTTAAAAAACGAATCGCGTTCATGATCCTATACACAATCAAAAACTTTCTTTGAATACCATGAAAAAACTACATTACGTGTAACCTTTTTTTAAAAGCATTTTACTTCATGAACTTACATGAAGCCTGGGTTTTCCCTCTTGAGGCATAATGGGGAATGGTACAAGTACTGCTTTAGAGGGCTCGGAGAACCCAGAACAGTTGAAGAAGTTCAAACTCTTCAACTTTCTCGAGCCATCTCTAAGCAAATGTTGCATTATTCTTTGTTACTCTTCTCTTCTTTAGCAGCTTCCTCTACTTGAATAATTCGGAAACTCAGCCTCGAAAGTATCAACTTATTTACGGGAAATATGAATGGCTCATCATCATCACAGCAAGCTTCGGTTTGTGGGAATGGACGGGTGGGATTACTTGAGGAAGGTGGTGATGAGTGTGACATCTTTGATGGGAGTTGGGTTTGGGACGAGAACTATCCGTTGTGTGAATCCCCAGATTGCCTTTTTGTAGATGGAGGTTTTAGGTGCCCAGAGCATGGAAGGCCTAATAACTTCTACACCAAGTGCCGTTGGCAACCTAAAGATTGCAACTTGCCAAGGTTTTTCTTCCTTGTTTAGTTGTTTATGTTTGTGTTGTGCCCCTCTATCTTTATTTCTTTCTCATTTCTTTCTAATTTTTTGGACCTTTTTCAAAAGCAGCCTTTATATATCTGATAATTACAAGAAAATTTCCGGATTAGAAATTTCTTGCAAATCTCTCTCTTGTAGTGATCAATTGGGAGACATTAAATTAAATGTTAATCTCACCCTTAACAATATAATTTAGAGTGACCAAAAGTGATTATAAATTTAGCCTGGTAGTAAATCCCACCCTTGTTGGGTAGGTTGGACAGTAGTAAACGGTTCATCACAGAGTCACCGGTGTTACTGCCTCCAGTACTTTTGAAAACTTGTGGGAACGAACGGGTGATATTTATTGAAGAAGGTGGTGGTGAGTGTGACACATTTGATGGTAATTGGTTGGGACGAGAGCCATCCCTTGTGTAAATCCCCCGATTGCCCTTTTGTACATGGAGGTTTTGGGTGCTCTAAGCGTGGAAGGCCTAATAACTTTTCGGGTTAGTTTACTTTTTTATACTATGTATTTTAGGTTTATTCAAACAATACATTTTTTTATTTTTGATCTCATCGAATTTATACCTTTAGATTATATTTAATATACAAATTTATACCTTTGTCAAGTCAATCTTTAATTTTAACCTAAAAAATTATCCAAAATACCGTCAAATTAAAAAGATGAAAACTTTAAAGACTAAAAAAAAAAACTTTATACTAAGATTTTTTTTCTTTCAAAAATGTATAAAATACATTCAAAAATAAGTGTTTTGTGTGTTTTTATTTTTGTTCTTTTCTTATTGTTTGAAAGTTTTAATTTTTTTTATCTTTTACCTAAGGATAATTTAGTCATTTTAAGGTCAAAATCATCTATTAACTGAAGTAAGATATATATTTATATATTAAATCTAATCTAAAAGTATACATTTGATGAGATTAAAAATCAAACGCATAGTTTTTGAATTATCTTAAAACTAAACGTATAGAAAGATAGATATCCTTAACTTTTATACCAAGTGGCATTGGCGACCTAAAGACTGTGGCTTGCCCAGGTTTTTCTTTGTTATTTATGTCTGTGTTGTGCCTCTCTTTCATTCTTTTTTTTTTTGGGACCTTTTTCAAAGGTAAGCTTATATGTCTGATAATTACAAGAAAACATTCACGATTAGAAAATTCTTGCAATATTTGGAACACATTAAATAAAATGTTAATTTTACCCTTACAACTTTCAAAAGTAACCTAACAGTAAATAAACATCTTTAATTACTCGTCCCGGTTAAAAAAATAGTGTCCAAATGTGTATGCCCAATGTTTATTTAGTCCGTCTTGTAGTGATTAAATTGGGAGATATATAGGAAATAAAAATCCCAATTTTATGTCAGGAAAAACATGAAATGCAAAAATTAAAACAAAACCAAAGATGAATTTCAGCAGCAATTATTGATCTTTATTTTTAATCAATATTGAAATTTATAATATGTTGGAGAAGAGAATCTAACAGGGGTTCTTTTCCTTTTATGTGGATAAAAGATTTGATGCAGGGACGATGTTGGAAAAGCTGAGGAACAAGCGCATTGTTTTCGCAGGCGATTCGATCGCGAGGCCACTGGGAGTCCCTTAGGGCTCGTTTGGCATGCTGGATTGGATTGGATTATAGAATTGGGATTGGATTGGACTGGATAGGATAGGATTATATTAAATCCTATCACATGTTTGGCATACATTGGATTGGACTTTATTAAATATAATAAAAAATTATTTTATTTAACTAATTATCAAATTATGAAAATAAAAGTAAATAAAAGATGGATTGTGAGATGGTGGGCAAACTCCGGCGATGGTGGGGGCTTCCACGTGTGCTTAGTGGCGGACGAAGAGCTCCAATGGTGGCTGACAACTATCTCACATATGTGCTTGGGTGAGATGGATTGTGAGATTGTAGAAATACTACAATCCAGGTCAATGGGATTAGGAATCCCATGTGTTTCAGTGGGATTATTAATCCCACATTGTTAGGACTATTTTAGGGTTATTGGATAAGTTATCCAATCTAAGATTGCCACCAAACATGGGACTAGGATAAATAATCCTAATCTTAGTCCTAATCCCATGTAACAAACAGGCCGTAAGTATGCTAATATATAGATGGCCACATATCCTTTAATTTATGGATTTTATAAGAGGTATTTACAGTTTTATACTCTGAATTTTAACTTTATTTTAAAAAATACATATCATGTGATTCTAGATATTGTTCTTTGTAGAATACTCTTAGGTTTCAATTTTGTGTTAAATTTATACTTTCTTTAGGTCAAATGTTGATTTTGAGCACTTAGTGATGACTTTACAGTTACGAAATATAGATTGAACAAAGTTGATGATCTTTTAGAACGCAAAGTTGTCATTAAGCTTCTTTTTAATTCATAGTTTGAACCATAATTCAAATTTTTTTGTTACAGTGCGTTTTTAAACGAAAATTTGAATATTTCTTCAAACTCATAAAGCCAAAGGAGTAATGATTTGATATGAAGTTAAATTTTAAAATTTGAAATTTAATGTTGAAAAAACATCCAAAATAAATTGATAATATTTTTAGTAAGCTTAATGCAAGATATAAAAATCATAAATAACCCATATTATTAAGAAAGAATTTGTTTTGTTTAAAGCCTCCCAACAAGTACTTAATAAACCTTTCATGAGAAATGGTCATGTTTCAAGAATGTTTTGTTTTGAGGGATAATAGAAATTAGCCTCTGTTCTAGTTCATCTTCTTAAGATGCTTATAATTGTAACATTTGGGTGTGCCATGTGTAATATTTACTAGGGGTTGTTACTTCGAAGAAGGGAATAAGGTGCAGATGAACATGAGTGTTAAAACTGCATACCAAAGGATCGATTGAGACAATGGTTGATTGGGTCAATACACAAGTGGACACAAGCAAAACTCGCATCTTTTTTCGAATATTATACTTGTACTCTCCTTTTAATTCATTATACACAACCTTATAAAAATTTAAATCATCTATAGCTGAGCACTAATAATCATAGTATATATGGATGTAAAATTGACAGAGGTGGTTCTTGGAAAACTGGTGGTGGATGTCACACGGAAATGCTACCAAATTTGGGCCCTTTGGCTGGGCAATCTTCATATTATTAGCTAGTAATGGAGGTGTTGTCAAAGCGCCCAAATAAATTAAATGTGTTGAATGTGACAAACATGACAATGAGGAGAAATGATGGGCATCCATCGATATACAATGTTCGGCGTGAGGATGAGCCGTTACATCACCAAGACTGCAGCCACTGGTGCCTGCCCGGTGTGCCTGGTTCATGGAACGAGCTTCTTTACGCGCTTTTTCTTAAGCAAGAGCTGACTAAGCCTTAAGACATAAAATGTGATCGCAAGTTCTCTCTCTCTCTCTCTCTATATATATATATATATTATTAAGATGTCATACCTCCTTGCTCTCTTTTGTCAGAATAATGGTTCACAAGAAGTGCTACGTATACATTTTGGTGGTACAAAAGCTTGATCTGCTAGACACAAAGCTTTACTTTGTTCCTTTGTAAAGGAACCTAAAAATATGTTAAATGATCCTTCGTATTGATGTTATTTGTGGTAGGAATTTGAGGATTATTATTGTCGTCGTTTGTTCATGGAAATTATGCCTAGAAGAAAAAAAAAATTGCACACTCTTGTTAATCTCGTTGAAATATAAGTTCAAAAAATAATTGAGGTTACAGTACTGACAACACAACTACTAAAATTGGTCTCCAAAGTGCCTCATGGTATTGTTCTAAACATATAAACTAGCGGCCGCAGAGTGTTTGGTGAAAAAGAAAAGCACCTTTGCTGTGTGGCACGTGGACTAGAAGATACAATATGAACACCTTCCCAACCCAATGTTTCATCATCTTTTAAATCAAAACCTAATTTTTTTCACTTATCCGTTTCTCGTTGGAATCAAAGTGTCAATTTTCGTTTGCTTTGATTTGACAATAATGCTCCCAATCATTCACAATTGTATTACTAGACAATGAATGGATTGATGTCTTTATATCCCACCAAGCACCAATACAATGCCGTCTCCAAAATGTCAAAACTAGATAGATAGAGAAAGTGGAGAATATAGAGTAAGCAAAAGCTCGTTTCCTGAAAAGGTCAATCGATTATAAGAGGACACCCCACAGCCACATAATCGGATAACTATGTGGCAAACTCTGGATTGTATAATTGATTTTGGGACTCTGGTGATAATTCTTCACCTCTAGAAGGGTGATACTATACTCTTATTTTATTTGCTTAGGATCATACCACTTAAAGTTTAACGTCCAATTACGAAGTTTTCCTGTGCATGTTTAGATCTCTGTCTCTTTCGGGACTAGGATTGTTTTTCTTTTTTTTTTTTTCCTCAACCAGGACTAGGATTGTTAAATCCTTATTTTAATGCTCTTTTTTTTTCCCTGGTCCCGATGTCCCATAGTTAACTAATAATACTCTTTTTTTTTTTTTTTTTAAATCCACTTCCCCATGTTCAAGCTTGCCTCCAACATTTGCTTCTTCTTTTTTTGGCTAAAAATTCTCATTAATATTATTCACTTTTTGGAGTCGTTAATGGGCATTTAATACATATTCTGTTCTATATATTTGAACAAATAAATAAGCAGTAGTGAAATGTTCAATGTTCATACAAATAAAATAAACAGAGATCTCCCTCTGTGCCATGCATTGATAATAACGAAAATAAAGTTCGACTTTATATTATGTACTTCAGTTTTTACTATGACAAAATTCTAGTCTGCACGTTCTGACCGGCTAGAAAATAGGTAAATTGTAACTCCAAAAGGGTTTAGTCACTAAATTAGGCTGTATATATATATATATATACACACACACACCCTTTTTTCTTTCTTTTTTCTCTTCTTTTTTCACCATTTACATAATGTAAATATCCATATAATTCCCCAACCCAAGGCTCTAGAAAATGGTTAATTACTTACGCCACTTACACTGAGCCGATCTTCATCGTATGTGTAACATTAATGCATGCATTTGCATATACATACGTACGTATATGTATATATATAGATATATATATAGCTAGATATGTGTGTGTGTATAAGAAAATAGATAGAGCGCTGCTAATGAACAGAAGTATGGAAATTAGCAAGTTCTCCAAGTTCTTCAACCTCTTTTGCCAATGCTTCAACCTTGTCCACTACCTCCATCAACAAGAAGACAAAGCTTGCAACGCCTAGCGCGTCGATGTTCTCCACCTGTCCTAGCTTGGTATTCGCAGACACGGCCGAGCTCAGCTCTACTCTCATCGCCTTCACTTGCAAAGCTATTTCTGCTTGGTGGCATTTTCTCATCTTCTTTATGCTGTCCCCAAGCTCTCTTAGGCTCCATGTAAGTGAACTCCCCACTGCTTCACATTGCTCTTTAATTGATTGCCTCATGGTTGATGAGGGCTAATATTGTCAACAAAATTACAATGCAATTAGCTAATTTGCTCAAGCAATTTCTATATCTATAACTAAATATCATACACTGACAATTATTTCAACGAATTACAATTTGTAAGGTAAAATTATGAAAGTTCGCGCATAATAATATGTGGCTCCAACAGCTTAACACATAAAGTTTTTTAGAATGCGTTTGGTAATCTCTTTGTAATTGTATAATTAGAACTATGACAGTGTAAAATTCTTATATGTTACAGTGTAAAGCTCTCATGTAGCAGTTCCATTTTTTAGTTTTAATTGTGTTACCAAATGCACTCTTAGTGGTTGAAATAGTTTCATAATTTTTTTTTTAAAATTTTGCACATGTTCATAGATGGTACCTGTCGAGGAGATTGAAGACAATGTTTGAAGGAAACAAGAGAGGCCGCTAGCTCTCTGAGGTGCTCTCCAATTTTCAAGTACTTTCCCCAAGGGTAGTAAAGTCCAAATTTTCCATGCCATGGTTCCCATCTTGCAAAATTAACCTAAAATTTTACCATAAACCAATTATTATGAGGTGGAAAGGAATAATGCCTTTTCACTTTCCAATTTTTTAGATTAATCATAAATTAATAAAAATAAAGCTAAAATGTTGCGTAATACCAGTTGTTCATCCTTTGCTTTTGAGTTTAATACTGCTCTGCAACTACTGAAATTGCTGGCACTTGGTTCGTTTTCCTTTTCGCTGACTAATCTGAAGTAATCCTCCATGCATCCTGCAAGTATCCAACGTAATTAATTAAGTAGCTTTATTGAAGAAAGCAACCTTTGGAATAATATGATATGGCAAAGTTAAATAGGAGACATTTATTTGCATTGAGAGCTTCATTATTTTAATTAAAGTACTTTTTTTAATGGATCAAAAGTAGCAAAATAGCTACTCAATAAAAATAATTTTGAGCCAAGTCTCAAATATTATATGCCATCAATATTGACACGAAAGAGGTCTTTTTTTTCCTCAAAAAATATAGAGTAGAAAATAAAGATGGATCTTGCTTCTTTTTTTGTTTTAAGAAAAAGGTGATCGATTATTAGAATTTTCAAGACCAACCAATAAAACATAAAGAACCTGACTTAATTATACTTCAAGAAGAATGACTCAATTTTCACTATGTCCCCACACATCTTATGCCACACAACATATTCATTAGGCAAGGTTTTTAAAGTGAGACCATGGAGCATCCATTTCTTGATACATCTTAGAGAAAAAAAAAAAAAAAGAAGAAGGAAAAAACATCTTTACCGCTGCACCAACTCATTCACGATCAATTGCATTTTGGTTGAATGAGAGAGTAATGAACCTACCTTGAAGAGACCGGGCAAGGTTTTCGAAGCTGGAGGCAGTAGAGTCGTGAAGTTCATCGCTAGCCCATAAGGGAAAGACCACCAAGCTAATGAACACGCAAACAGCTAAGCCCATTCCTATTGTTGAGAGACGCTCTCTGGCTATTTCCAACACCGTTTCCGCACGCAAACCAGAGACAGCCACCAGATTGAATGTTAAGATGAATATCATCGCTCCATAGTCGTATCTCTTCTTTATTCTCGGCGCCATTCTAGTGTATGTCGCACCCGCACCTGTAACATGTAATATAATTATTTTCCACACACATATATAAATATATATATATATATATATATATCTTATAGGTTGTTTATAGTAGCCTCGGTTTGCGATCCAACCATTACTCTAATAGTGTTTTCTCTTATATATTATAATGTTTTTCACTTATAATCATTTCTCACATAGCTTATTACAATTAAAATTTCATTAATTGTTGTTATAATTGGTTTTACGTCCAATAAAATATAGAGTTCGTTTGATAAGTTAGTTCAAACTTAAAGTTAGAACTTAAAAATTGTAGTATGTGAAAGCTTTACACTGTAGCATGTGAGAACTTTACACTATACAAACTCTAACCTTATTTTTCTAACAAGCTTCCCAAACAAAGTCATAGGCTTGTTTCTAATCATATAATGAGCATAACCAATCTTTTTCTAAGAAAAACGTATCTAACAAGCTTCCCAAACAAAGTCATAGGCATATCTTGCATAACCAATCATATTATTACTACACATGAGGGGGTTAAATCATTTCTCAACTCGTATCTTGTCCATAATAATAATAATAATAATCATAATAGTAATAATAAATGTTGTGGTGGATAACCGAAAATGCTTTTTCAGAAACCTAATTTTACAAATGTTGTGGTGGGTATCAAGGCAGACGTCATACTTCATACACGCATACACACTAGTGATAGTTACTTAGTGTTTTTGTAATACTTATTACTTAGTGACAATATAATTGATTTTAGTGATCAACCGCTATAAAAAAAATCTAGAGGTTATTACACGTGGCATGCCCTTTTCCGATTTATATGCGATATATGATGTAAGGTTTCTGGCTAATAGTACTCATGATATTGTTCCAGTAGTAAATTGGCACATATTAAATGTACGTACATATTCAACCACTTCCAAAAAATTTGGAACTATATATGTACATAATAAGCAGCGTAGTTCTTACCGAAGATAAATACAGAGATGGTAAGCATTATGGCGTTGCCGGTCCCACCAACTTGTTGAGCAATATACGCAGCCAAACACCCTAGTCCTCCTCCTAATATGGTGCCAATTCCTCTGTTTAAGCCCTTCCCAAGTGTAGCTCCTGAGACATGTGATTAAAAAATATATCACATACATACGTGGAGGCCAAAAAAAAAAAAAAAAAAATCACCCAAGGTATACTAAAAATTTAATCAAATTAAAAGAAAAAGTTTAAATGGGACGGTGGCTACCCTCAACTGTTTGTAGCTCGGCCTTTGTCACAATAATATTGTCACATCAATATCTTGTATCAGGATTTTAACTATGAAGATTATTATCAAGTGCTAATATCTGAAGTATCTAATTAATTTAACTTACCTGCGTAGAACTCAAAGATGACCACCACGGTCATTACAGCCCACATGGCATTGTCTCCAACTTGCTTATAGAGAGAATCAATCACATAAAGAAGTGAAACCAAAACTAAAGCAATTCCAACCCTGGCGCTGTGAATCAGCCTTCTCATGTCATGCTTATTCTCTCTCATATAGGAAACAATTTTGTGGACAAAAGCAAGTGCTTTTGGCTGCTGCTTCTTTTCCTGTATACCTGGAGCTGGTTTTGGCTCAACCTGCGACTCTGAATTATGTGAAATGGATATTGCCACATGACTTGAATCCATTTGCCCAAAAAACAAAAAAAAAAAACCTTCTCTGATCTAATTCCTTGAGATAATATTCTCCAGCTTTTTAGCAGCTACACTGAAATTTGTTCTCACTTTGGGTGCTGACAAAGTTGGTTTGGTGAAAGCACTTATACACACACACACATATATATATATATTGCTAGGTTTCCTAAGAAACGTCAAAAGTGGGAGGATACCCGTAATAGTCTAAGCTCCTTTAAGTGGACGGACCATTTCCACTTCACCAACCCTTAAAAAGATATGGCCTAAAAAATTGAGACAACAAATATAATATTGAATTGAATTAATATGATATTTATATATAATTTGTTCTTTTTTGTGTGTGCATTTTATCTTTTATCATCTGCGTATGGAATTGGTGACTCTACTCTAGCTAGTGGAACACGCTTGCATGGCACGAGAAGATAATTTGATGCACAACAAATTATAACGTGGAGGATGGTCTTTTCGCAACAACATATATAAATTAATCTTACGCGATGCCCATTATATATAATTCACTACACCCAGCTTCATTGGAAGCTGATTTTGTACGTAGTTGTACTGTCTATAAGTACAAAAAATGTCAGCATGTATCTTTATCAAAACTCTTACAACTTGATGATGATCATGTAGGATTGGTGTAGTTTTCCACTATATGTGATAGCGGTATAGGGTTATATTTCTTGATGATGTCTATATTTCTTGCTCAGTTGAGAGACCATAATTTCCACAAAACTTACTAGGGCATTAATCTCCGGTGCTCGCCTTTTGGATTAACATTCGGTCATTGGCTAGCTAGTGGACCACAATAAATATGGTACTACTTCCAACTTGTATCAAATTTCATTATACATAATACATATATAGTTACAGACATAATTTAACGATAAAATGACACTCGACTTTATTAAAAAGAAAAAGTTTGGTATCCCACTTACAAGTTCAAAAAATAAATCATCATATATATATATATATATATATATATATTCTCAAAAGAAAAATCATCATATATATTGACGATCATTAGTAAATTAATTAAGAGTACCCTTGAAATTTAAATATTCTGATTTCAATTCTTTTAGTACATGTTAATTAGTATGGTGTAACTATTTTTGAATTTGTATAGTATATAACTATATACATATTTATTTTGCAATTTTGACATTAGTAATAAAATTACTATGCTAATTATTATTTGGTCTATGTAAAAACTTGCTTATAATATGATAAATTGCCTTGCATATCTTGCATATAAGGACTAAGAATAATTAGTTGGTAATTTTGATCTCAGAGAAAATCTCTAAAAGGAGTCAAAGAATCATGAGAATCTACTTATTTAAGTGGAACTTATATTATAATATTAGGTATGTAGAAAATGACACAAAACACCTCTTAGTAGTGGCATGTCGCGTTATACCACTTTCTGTTGTCGTTTGTTTCCCCATTTCTTTTAGGACCGCTGGACATATTGTCTTTGTAGAATACCACGTTTTTTTGTATGGTTCCAATGTTCGTCCAAAACTTTCTAATAGAAACTGTAGTATACGCATATAGATTTTATTTTTTAGGCTAATTAATTTAAGTGCATATTATGATGATATATATGTGTGTATATATATATCATCACCTGGTTATGCAAGCATTTGATACGAGCACTTCCAACGGCGGATGTTTGTTGCGTGTGTGAACAACATTTATATATCGTTCTCTTTATTGTGTGTGTGTGTGATATATATATATATATATATATATATATGCCAATTCCGAAAATTCGCATTTTTGCAAGGACATGATTGTGCAACAAATTCTTCAAAAAAATAAATACTCGAGAAAGTTTGTCCTTTGAAAAGACAATTATTTGCGGTGTTGGAGATAAAATTAAAGGCAAGTCCCAAATCCATCCATGAAAGGAAAAAAAAGAAGAAAGAAGAACATTGTGATTTTAGCTAACTTTATTTAAATGACATGAACTCGACCTACTTATTATTCAGTTGTGATAAACTAATAATAACCCATAAGAATACAATTTGGTTACGCACTTTTGATCTGTGTTAACCGTGGATACATTTACCCAATAGAAATTAAATGGGTATATAAAATAAATGATCTAGCTTGTTAAACACCATTATTATTAGTCTTAACTATGATAATTAATCAGATTTGATTATTTAATGCCTGATACTTCGCCGCAACTTCCTCCCTATCAACATCTTGCATAAGTGAAAATCATTTCGTTTACCTCAAGTATCTTATACTTTACAAATAGTGTGTTTTGTAAGCCGGTTTGAACTGAGAAAATGAAATCTAATAGTGTAGCGCGTGAAAAATTTACGATGTAGTTGCTTTTTGTTTTATATTGTAGCTGTTGAGAACTGTACCCTATGAACAATTTGAACGGGCATGAAAACGCCCTTAAAATTACCAAGATCCTTTTTTCAACGTATTCCTGTTTATCTGTTTTTATATGTTCAACGACCAATGGAACCTTGTAATTATGGATCTCCTAGAACATTCCATATGGCCCGTTTCATGAACTTGTCACACATGAGATTGAAATCGGTGGGTCGCTGTTCTAAGAGGCCGACCAGGAAAACTTTTGGTTTACTCAAAACAAAGGCGCATGGAATGCATAATGTCAATGCTAGCCAAGAATTTTTTAAAATAATATAAAATCTGGTGTCACTTAGGCAGCTGCCTTCTTCTTTTTTCTTTTTTTAATATTTTTTTTTTCATTTTGTACGAAAAGTTGTACCTCCATGAGACCTCAAAAGCACTAGCTGATAAGTACTTTCCACGCGTTATAATGGTGGCGCTGGCTGTAAAAACTATTAGTTTGTTTTTTCTGTCTCTTTTTTTTTCAAATTGATCCAGAAAAAGCTAACATTAAAAAATGTATAGTAGAAATTATATTCATTGGTATGATAGACATATAAATCTGATCATATTATCGACCAGTCAAATTGAATTAATTTGGTTTGGAGTGTTTTGTGATATATTGTGCCTCGAAATTTTTTAATAGAATTCTTTGAGTGCTTGCCATATTCATTGTGCATTTAGATGTATGAAGTACCTAACAGCTGATAATGACCATGACATTGACAAATTAATAAACCCGTGGCCACAGAAAACTCTATAAAAAATTTATCAAGTGCTTTTGACTTTTGGCTAATTAGTACAATTGCTCTAGAAGTATGCATTCGTTCATGCTAGGGAAGGGATTGACATTTTTTACCCCTCCTTTTCTTTGTCTTTTCAATGTTCCTCTGTGATTTAATTGTAAATAAATAAATATATATATATATATATCTTTAAAAAATTTTGGGATTAGTTTTACATAAGGATTTAATTGAAAATTGTTTATATAAGATTTCTAAAAATTCAATAGAAATCATTAATTTTAATTTAGTTCTTGGCCGTCTCATCTCGTGACGATCCTTCTTTGTACTACGAACTATAGTTGTAGAAAATTAAACTCTTGTACATGTTCATTGTGATCTCCTTAATGCTAATCGGCATATGGATAAGAGATATTGTTAATGCCACCATTGTGAGATTGGATAAAAGGCATGTACAAAGAGGATACTTTTGTTAAAGAAGTGCAAAAACTTGTAATTATATATTATGCAACTTATCTAGTATAATTATATCAAATGAGAAGATAATACATGATTAAGTACATATGTTGTTTATAGACAAAGTAAAAATGAAATTAGCTTGATTATTACCTTCTGAGTGTTGACGGTAAAAATATGCTAACTTCCAAGAAACTGAATCTCTAGATTCAGATTCGATTAAAAAAGATCAAACAACCGCAAATCAAACACAAAGAATAAGAATCAAAGTAAAGAGTAAAACACAACAATTTAAAGTGGTTTAACTCAAAGTAGTCTATGTATAGTTTTTCCTTGAATTTCTAAATTACACACGAACTCTCTTTTACATGCTTTCTCTAAGTATAATGTAAGAAAGAAAATAGAAAATGTTGTAGAAAAGCAAGAGTTTGAATCCCTTTTCGAATCTCTTACCCCCCGATTTACAAGAGGATCATTTCAATGGTTTTTCCCGAACATGGTTAGGACCACGCCCCTATTTTTTTTGCCTTCATTATGCTATCCTTCTCTCCTCTAGAGTTGGTGGATATCATGCCTTAATCTTCATGACTTAGGTGTGAGGTCATGTACGGATATCCCCAGGGAAATGGATAGCTTGCTAGTAAGCCACCAAATTGGTGACCTATCAAGCAAGCCATCCTGGTCAAGAAATGCGTCGCAATATGGAGCAGCCTATTTCCCTGAGCGGGCGGCTTGACCTGCAACTCACCCAAGGTTGGGCATTTCTCGCCATTCATCATGAGGCAAGGGATGCCCCTTCTGTTAAGGACTTAGAAGACGTAATTTTATAAAGAGAGCAAGCAAAAAAAAAAAATGCAAAGGGAAAAAAAAGAAGCAAAAATAAACCAAAAAAAATTATAGTGACTTATCCTTTATGTGAGAATTATGTTCATTTTCAGCCGTTATTGAAAAATTCAGTATAATAAACAAGAAGCGTACAAAAAAAAATCGCACACCACTCAAAACATTGTAATTCTCTAATGTATTACAATAATTTACCAGGGTAATAAATTGGACTCCACAATTTGACACTCTTGCTTGTGTGCCTTCCTTTATTGAGTTGAGGTACCTAGTTGTTGTTCTCCATTCAAAGTGGCATGAGTAACTTAGAGAAAATAATGGATATATGCTCTCCTATTTTCATCTTGAATGCCCAAGTCTGGAATGGTGGTGGTTGACACTCCACGCCCTCGTGCTCTTCATAGAGATGTCAAGCCCCTGCCACTTGTTTCCAATTTTGTATATTTCGTAGAGTTGCAACAATAGATTGACACTCCCAAATTTGAAAGGGTAATACTAGCTAGCGCTAGCTATTTAAAGCATGTTTATAAATATAGTTTGAGTCAAAAAGTTAAACTAACCTTTTTATAATATTTTTC
The DNA here is from genome assembly GCA_025403435.1 of Artocarpus heterophyllus. NCBI lineage: Eukaryota > Viridiplantae > Streptophyta > Magnoliopsida > Rosales > Moraceae > Artocarpus > Artocarpus heterophyllus. The sequence continues at coordinate 3,670,541 of CM046336.1, read as the reverse complement.
TTACAAAATTTAAATTGTTTTGTGGCTTGAATAATGTTTCTAAACAAGCTCTGAAATTCTTTGAGCTCTGAAAAAAAATTGAGTTAAATGATAAATTTAAGTTTTCTAACGCCATTTCAATGATGACGGAAACAGATAATTTTAACTAATAAAATTGAGGTATAACAATAAGCAATAAGTAACTACGTTGGTTTACGATGTCCAGTGTCTAGTAGTATATTACGGATTGATCAAACTCAAAATATGACCAATAATCAAACTGCGTTAAAGACATGTTATTGACATTAATGTGTAGAAAACGTGTGGGTCAGAATAAAGTTGTGTGACGTAACAACTACTTAAGCATATATAACTGTTAATGTATATGAAAAAACAAGTAAGTGTTGTTTGAGGAGTTAGTTCAAACTTAAAATTAAAAATTTAAAAATTATAATATATAAGTATTTTATATTATAATAAATTTTTATTTTATATTGTATAAACTTTAATCTTGATTTCCTAATTAGCTTTCCAAACCAATTCTAAATTTTAAGAGGAGGAGGAGGCGGAATATCATCAATTGCATTCCTTTGGTGTGTCAAGGGCCCACCTAATTGTACCGACAAAGTACTAGCCTAAGTAGTCAGTCACTCAATTAATCATAACAAAACTTTTTCTTTTCTTTTCCCTATTATCCGTACCAGGGAAAGCATATACCCGTACGTTTAGCTTTCCAACTGCATAACTCCGAAATGTTGCACATTTTGTCCTTTCCTTTCTTGGGTTTTTTTTTTTTGGGGGTTCTCCTCTCTCTCTTAAAGGGAAAAAAAAGAAAAAGAAAAGACGGCTCCACTGCCAGCTTCCCATGCCGTCCAATCCAACGATGTTCAGTTGATGCACCGTCATACACCGGTTCGCCACAGCTCCGTTTCCATACAAAGAATAATACGTAAGGCTGCAAATCTCATACCAACTAATTGCGTGATCGTTAATGAAGCCATTATTATCAAGTCCGTTTGGAAGATAACTAAAACCAAAACACTTTTGTAATTTAAATTTTGTAATAGAAAATATTGTAATAGAATTTGTTTAAACCAAGTTTTTTTGTTCGAGTTTATGTTTTAAATTGATTCTTCACCACACACATTATATCAACCCTATCATACTCACTGGTTTTATTTTTTAGAGTTTCTTTACCCCCAATATCTAGTAAAAAATAAAGGTAAAAAGTAATTTCTTCAACACCATTATCTTGCAAGGATGGATTGATGATACTCCGGGCATGCTAAAAAATAAACTAAGGTACCGTGATGTTTGATTCATGGGTTCAAACCATATTCGTTGGTACCTGCTATACATATAAATCGTAAATATATATGTTTGCTAAAGATGTTGTTATTTTAAGCAAAAAGGGGTAATAGTTAAGTTGAAAGACAAAAAGCCCCTTTTATGGGCAGATATATTTCAAACAAAGAATTTGAATCTAAAATCTATAACAATAGAGGAAATATTGCAGTAATGTTGGTTGAACTATTTTTTTAATTCAAATCATGCTTTTAACTTATATACAATTTGGATTAGGAAAAAAAACTTGAATACAATTCTATGAGATGAAATATTGGTTTGGTTAAGATGTCGGCAACGGTCACTCTCTGATCCGCACCAACTGTTTTAAAAACGTGCGGTGTAAAAAGCAATATATACCAATGATAATAATGTTGAGTGAGGAAAAAGCTACATATTCAATGTTACAATGAGCAAAAGTTCTTTACAACTCTTTCAGATGGCCAAGCTTATCATGCTTTAATTTATAGAATAGACAATAAAAGAGTACTAAAGTGCAAAAGAAATAGAAACAGAAATTTTCAAAGCTAATGCTTTATACAATGTATCAATACAAATTGCTAATTGATTAAATTGTTATTTAAATTTCAGTCGGTCGTTTTATGTGTATTCTAAAACAAATAAAAGAAATAAAATAGACAGGCCAAAAAAACATGTTACTGTTAGTTGTTTATATCATTCATAACAACTTAAAACCATAAAACAACGGAAGCAATTGGATCATGAATTACCTCCGGCCATTGACGTTTGCTTTTTGCGATTTCGGCCCGACACGGGTAATGCTTTTCAATGCTGTGTTTTAGACCTTTTTCTAAGCACTAGCAATCCTCTCTCAAATAGTGTATTATTGTTTTTTCGTAAATTGTATGTCTAGGGACCAAAAAAACGAAATTCACGTTTTTTAAACCGTGATCATCATACGGTTACACTGTTGAGGGTGGTTAATTGCCCAATAACCACACGGCAGTTAACGTTCATTTTGAACGTTTCACGTGGGCCAATTAGGATCTAACAGTTACAATATGAGCTTTCTTGAAATTTTTTTCTTTTATATATTTATTGCATTGTTTAATTTTCTTTTGGATTGAATAACGCAAATTACAACTTGCAAAGAGAGCCTTATCGACTGCAGAAAGTGTGAGCACTTTGCATTATTTCACTTAAAAATGCCAATTTTTAATATGGTATGAGTGAATATGTGTATTTAACATATTTTTCTTCAAAATTTTCTCCCTACACGTGGGAGATGCTAATTAGAACTTAGAACTAGTAAGAAGATTTATGTCTGCCCAAATCTTCCAAAGAAACTGCATTTTATTTCCTAATTCACGCGTTAATCACTTTTATATTGGCTAGTTGTCGATCCACCTTTTTTTCAATCCCGTAAACCGCGCATTCATTCATGATGAAGAAATTATAATTTAAGATGATTTCATAAACTATTTTATTTCAAAAGTTCTTTGATCTTTCTTATTTTCCCCCCTTTTTCGTTAAGAAAAAAGTGGACTGTGGATGCTTATATGTTTACAGAAATCACGTTCTTTGGTTGGACAGACTTGAAAAAGAAAAACGAAAAAAGACAAAAAAGTGGGTGGGAATTATTCAATTGGGATAAGGGGTTGGTATGACCTTAACTTACTTTATGAAAATGGAATAAAATACGAATATTTTTTTTTTGAAATGAAAATACGTATAGGTTTAAATAAATTAGTCATGAAAACCATGGGTTGTGAAAAAACATGTATGTTTATAAATCTAAAATTAATATAGGGATGATAATAAGATTTTCCTTCATGTTTAATTACCATATAGTTTATCTCATATTTATTAAAAAAAGGGGACTATTTCTTTTTGTGTGTCTCTTTTTTTTTTTTTTCCGCAGACGTAATCTACCTTTATGTTAATTACACAATATCCACATATGATATCAGATTTTGGCAAAAATAGAATGTGCAAAAGTATACAATTTCCATTTTGTAAAAAATGTTTGGTTTTAAAGAGAAATTTCAAAGATAATTAATTTTTTTATTATTTTTTTTGGGCATTTGAGGTTTGAGAATAGTCAAGTTCAATATCTTTTGAAATGTTTTTTTTAATATCCAAAAGAGTTGTAACTGCTGTTGCATATATAACATTGCGCTAAATTCACACATGACTCTATCAAAATGTGAAAACCTAAGAGTTTGAATCCTTAAAATCAAACACATAATTTTCTTTATATAGGAAAAAAAAAACCTTTTTCACACAGTTAATTAAATTTTGACCAAATCTGAATAAAATTTTATATGACTAGCTAGAAAACACTTGAGTGAATTTTTATTGAAAAGAATAACACAAAAGATAAGCTCAACATTTAAAAAATACAAAGTAGTTTTTTGCTTTTCAATTGAACACATTTTTATTTGTGTAATTATCCCATTAACAAATAAAGAGTTCACTCCATGCGTTTCAAGAACAAAATTATTAATTTTGGGAAAGGGCCGCTAATGTCTATATCGAAATCATACATATCATTGCCCGTGCAAGATAATCAAGTAGAGTAATATATGCTGGAATATCTCATTAGTTGAATCAATGTTGCCCACTTAACTATTTAAAGAGAAAACCAAAGATTAGAATCACTAATCCATTTAAGTAACCCCATAAAGTAACTTCTCCATTTACTTTTCCAAGTCATAAAAAAAATTTGTTCCTTTTTTTTTTTGCCCACTTAAGTGTCCATTTGATAGGGTTTTTGCTTGTGTTTTTAGTTAGCAGAAGAACAAAAATAAAAATCGTGATTGTTCAATAAATATTTGGAACCATATTTTAAAAAAACTTAAATGCGTTTATCTAAAAAATATTTTTTTGATAAACCACATTTTATTGCCTCTAAAAGCATTTTTGAACCAAAACACTTATGATAAAACATCTAAACACTTACAAAAATTACTTTTGGACCCAAAAAAACCGATCTAGTTGTTTTTTTTCTATTGATTCAGTCCCATAAGCAATAGCAGGGATGGCAGCAGAGTTATAGTAAAAGAAGCCGCGGGAAGCAAAGGCACCAATAAATAGCTACATGGGTCGCATAGAAGCTTTAAGAGATAGGGGGCCACTTTATCATTGTTGACGGCTCTCATCGATGCTAGCAATCGAACCAAGTCAACCTGTTCGCTTGCCACAGGCAAGAGGGTCTTTTCTTTGCACTTCAGTCTCCGCGCATCCCTTGATCTCCGCCTAACCGGGGCTAGGCTAGTTTCAGTGTTTGGTTCCTGACTTGATGGGATGGGAGTCACAAGGCTTTAAAGAAGACCAAGAAGTCCTAGAAATATTATCCAAACAAGAGCCTTATGCAATACCGCAGTTTCCGACCAACGGAGTCCATCTTTCTTTTAAGAACCAGATATTGAGGTTTATTTCAATGGTACTCAAGTCTAGGCCTTCATCCATGGTATCATCCTTCAAAAAGTAACTTTTAAGAAGCCCTTCTAAATATGTCCCACCTATTTAATTAGAAAATTAAATATTAGAATCGCTAATCTTTTAACTAATCCATAAAGTAACTTTTCCATTTACTTTTCCAAGTCATAAATATCTCAAGTTCGTTTTTTTTAAGGAATATGTATTGCTGTTGATAATAAAATTCTTAAAGTGTACCATTAATTATGTAAAGAGTGCTCAAAGTTATATACGTATTGGCCGACACTCGATGAACATGGACCGGTTAATATTATAGGTTTTTTTTTTTTTTTTAAATTTAAAACTAGTGACATCGTTTTCATCTATTTTAGAGAGAGAGAGAGGGGGGGGGGGAAGGATTTTAATTGTTTGGTTTCTAATCAATTGCCAGGGAAAAAAGATTAATTTATAATGAGATCAAAAGCAGCATTACAAGCTTTTGTTGAATAAAAATGGAGCAGTAGCCCATTTGCAAATCAGAGACCGATGAAAGTTCGGTAAACGTCAGTCAATAAGAACATATTTAAAAAATTGCTAATTAAAGGACAATTTATAAGTGGGGAGTCCACTAGATCCTGCATTTTAAGACCTAATCTAATCCCCAAATGAATATTGGAATGCTCGCTGTCCTTTGTCACTAACTTATTATCTTATTCCTTATTTCTACGAGTTTCATTTTTTTTTTCTATGCAATCCTTTGCTAAAGATTCCACGGAAAAATATATATATATATATATATATATATATACTTGATACAAGTACTTTTTTAATGAAAAATTAAATGGCTCTAGTTTGCGAAGAAATCATGTAGAATTTAAATACCGGATTCACCTCTGATATTATGGGCGCCAAGAAATGTAAGAAAAAAAATTCAGTTGATAAGTAATGTCACAATTGTATTGTCACAAAATTTATGTAATTGCACGACTGACGCATGCGTAATAATTTAAATTTAGCAAGCAATAGTGCTTATGTTAATTGTGTATTTATCTCTGGTTTTTTCGGCTCACGTCTGTTCTTCCTTGTCCCTCTTATGAATTTGAGGCATGTTGGACACATCGTATTGTATTACATTATATTGTATTATATTGTATTTATATAAAAAATACAATACAATACAACATGATGTGCCAAACAAGCCTTGAGTTCAAACATTTAGAGAGAGAGAAGCATTTAAAAAAAAATTAACAAACGCAGCTCCACTGATTAACGACAACAAATGTTAAAATGGCGCCCTAAAATAATATAAAGCGAAATGGAAACGACATAAAAAAATAACATAAACTCCAATTAAAGGATAAAATCCACAATAAACATTGAAAAACAACATCATTGCTATCAAACAACAAAAAGTGTACAAAACCGCATCGATGAGAAAACCAATAAACACCAAGAAAACGGCACCAATGCAAATAAACGACAAAAAAGTTGAAAACGACATTGACAAGAGAGAACAAAATAAACATTAGACAGCAACATCTGAAAACGACCTTAAAATTTAAATAATGACAGCAGTAAGTAGACCATGCTTAAAAAACGCCAAAAAGATTAAAGAAAATGACAGCGACAGGAAAAAACGATAGTAAACATTCTAAAAACGACATGCATGTTAACAAACAAACGTAAAATTCAAAAACAAAAGCATCGTAAAACGACAGTCAGCATATGAAACAACATCCATACTAATATAATAAACAAACAGAAAAAATTGAAACCGACAGAGACATAAAATCATCCTGAAAACGACATGAATGCGAAGACGTACGAAAGATTCAAAACGACAGTACACCTTATAAAATATAAACGACAACAGAGTGAAGTACAACAGCATGATAAGCGACAATAAACATTCTAAAATCTCTGTCGATGCTAACGAAGGATAAAACAATTGCGCCAAGAGACACGACGATAAACATCCTGAAAAGGAACATCAATTCTACTAAATGACAAGGACAAGAATAAAGACAAGAACATCCAGGAAAACGACAGCAAAAAGTTTTGACATTAACAGAGGCCATAAGAACGAGAATGAATATTGAGTTAAATCCATCTTAAGTCCTCAATTTTTTTCTCTTTTTAAAATTAGTCTATGTATTTAAAAATGTTTTAACTTAACCTTTGAATTTTTTTCTTGTCTCAAATTTAGTCTCTCAGTTATATTTTGTTAAATTTTGGATTAGAAGAATTAAGATTATTTTCATAAATCCCCTATAATATATGTAACATATTTTACTTTGCCCCTGATCTTTTAAAACCGCCTAAAACACCTCCCAAACTATAAAAAACCAGTCACTTTGCCCCCTCCGTCCAATTCCGTCTATATCGGTAACGGAAGTGCTGATATAGCATGTAATTAAAATATTAAAAAATATATTAAAATAATTAAATATATAAAAATGATTTCTGTTTTGATTATAATTTTTATTTTTTCCTATTTTTCCTTCCCTCCTTCATGTCGATTTCTCTCCCCTTATTCTCTTTCATCTTCTTTCTCTACTATGCTCCCTCCTTCACTCTCTCAATATGGTTAGCGACGGGGTGGTGCAGAGCGGCCTTGTGGGCTAGGGGATGCAACGATAGTGGGGCAGCTGTAGTAGATTGGTGGGGTCTAACGGGGTGGGCAACAAAGAGTGGGTTGGTTGCAGTGCGGTGGGAGTGCTGGTGAGCAAATGAGGTTTGAGTTTCTTTATTTGAGTTCTTTTCTGCTTTGTTAATTAATCATAGAAGTGGTTTTTATTTGTTGTGAATTTGTGTTTCCAATTTCTTGGTTTGAGTTATATGTGATTCCCACTGTCTAGGAGCTGTTGATGAAAAAAATCAGTTGCTAAGTTTCTTAATTGTTCTAACTTGATGTTAAATGGCATTGATATCTTGCTTCAAAGATGAGCTTGTCGCTATTATTAGAAAAGTCTATCAAAGTGACTTAAATTCTTTAGCAAAGAACATGAAATCTATTCACAGCAAAGAGAGAAAGAAAGAGAGAAAGAGTGAAAATATATATAAATTTTTTATATATATATGAGGAAGGGAGAGAATAAAAAATTAGAAAGAAAAATAAAATATTTTTTTAATATATATTTAATTATGATTCTAACATAATTTTTTAAGATTGAAATATATATATAAATTTTTAATATTTAATTTATTACATGCCGCATAAGCAATTTTGTTATAGATATAGATGGAATTGAATGAAGGGGTAAAATGATTTTTTTTTTCTTTATAGTTGGGGATGTTTTAGGAGGTTTTAAAAGATCAAGTGAAATATGATACATAAATTAAGAGGGATTTATGAAAATAATCTTAACTTTTTCCATCTAAAATTTTACCAAATACAATTGATGGGCTAAACTTGAGACAAGAAAAAAGTTCAAAGATTAAATTAAAACACTTTTAAGTCTATAAACTAATTTTAAAAAGAGAAAAAGGGTCAAGAACTTTTGATGAATTTAACTTAGGGATATTTGGAGGAAAAAAAAAAACCACGTCAACGCTAGTAAGAGACATCTAAAAAGGGCAGCGGCAAGAAAAACGACAATAAATATTCGGATAAACAACGTCGATGCTATCAAAGGACAAGAATGTTATAGGCTTCTAGCGAGAGCACGAGGCAAATGACAACAGTAATTGTTAAAAACGGCATTAATGCTACAGAAGTCGATGAAATTTAAAACGACAGCAACAAGAAGAAAGATAAGAAACGAGATTAAATAATACGAATGCTAATAAAACGATGGCAGGAAAACGACAGTAAACACGAAACATCCCAAAATGAGAATCATGCTAATGAACGATAACAAAGTTTAAAACCAACAGTAAGATAAATATATATATATATGTATAAAGGTTATTTTGCACAAATAACTTGCTGAGGTTGTGTTGATATTCCTCTAAATTTCTAAAGAGTGAAACGTCGAAGAAAAGGGTGGATAATGTCGAAGAGAAAGTTACATGTTATGTCACATTTTTAAAAGCTGTGTTTATTTATGTTATATCTAAAAAATTTTATGCCATATTATCTTTCATATTATATGTTAATTGGTGTCATAAATAAGCAGGTGTGGTATTTATAAAACATAAATCTTAAAAGATAGTATTTATAAAAAGGGCAACACACAAGAATGCCCCATAAATGTCCCAACTTATTAAAAAGATCATCCAATAAATTAGATATTAAAACTGTCCTTTATTAAAAATTAGTGATTTATTAAATGTTTAAGTTATCCTACTTTTTCACTTTCTCGTGAGGGAATAGAGAGAATTAATGTTTTTAATTTTTGAGGTTGAATTATAATTGGTAAAATAGTAAATGTGTAAAATAATAAATATCTATTAAAAAACAAAATCACAAAATGGCTAGTTAAAAAATCAAAAAAGAGTGACAGTTTTAATATGTAATACATTCTAAAAGTATTATGTATAATTTTCTCTTATAAAAATTCCCCGATGTCGACAGGTGCGGTCCTGATACAGCCCAGCCCACATGGTATCAGCAAGGACAGGAGAGATGGGCTGGACTTGGGCCAAGAAACCAGTTTGAGCCACTCTGGACAACGTAAACACTGCTGCCAAATACGAACGTTTAAAAATGGAAAATTAAAAAGTAATTGTTAGAGTACGGTGATTTAAATTCTGTTTGGTCTGACTCAAAAAGCTTACATTGTCCACAAATTTGATGGAACTAAAATTATAGGAATTTTTTGGAGTCTATAATGGTAGCAAGGCCCGATCCCGTAGCCCACTACTGATCCCATTGGAGGTGCGGGCTCCTCTCCCTCAATACGGTACGGACGTATTTTGAGTTAGGCTATAATATATATATATTATTTTCGACCCCTCCTTTATATCAAGTTTTCATACAATGTATTTGCTTCTGCTTTTGCCCATGGTTTTTTCTCGTCTAGGATTTTTTTATATATATCTGTGTGTCCCTCTTTTTCGTTTTTCTTTTGCCTATTTTCACTATTTTCTGACAATTTTTTTTTAAGTGTGGCATGTGACATTCTCTTTAAAAAAGGTATTTAAGTTTTTTTTTTTGCATTAAAAAAAACCACACCTGCGTGTAAGCATACAGAGACAGAGCTTGACCGCTTGAAGCTAGATGGGAGTGAGATGAAAATGCGATTGAGGGAAGAAGAAAGCACCCACCAGTCACCAGCTAAGTTTGACTCATTCTTCAAAAATTTACTTACAAATGTTTTTTTCTGGTTTCAGACAGCTCTTTTGCTATAACTTGTAAGCCATATTTGCACGTGAATATTGCCATCGTTTTTGAAATCATGCATTCAGAAAACTTAATCTCGGTTATATGACGGTAATTGCCTCCCCTCGTATGCGAGCATATTCGTGATCTGATCTTCACTCAACCCATTGAGTCGGTTAGTATTTTGCCGAACAAACAAAATAACAGATCATACATGGTAAACTCATTTAACTATGGATGCATGTATGGATGCATGCATGCATGCATGTATGTATAACGTTTGGGGGCTATATGGTTTGTTTTTTAGAACGCAGGTCCCCAGCCTAAAGAGCAGATCTCATTCAAAGTAGCCGCAAGAAGGACCCAAATAATTAGTCAGAAAAGATAAAGTATAACTGAACTAACAAAGTGCGGTAAATGAAGATATCTAAAATTTTAGAGGGGTTAAATACAATTTTAAGTAAGACAAAGCATAAATTTTATAAAATTTTACAGACAAAAAAAAAAAAAAAAAGCTCAGTAGGTGGCCACTCATCCTCGTCTATGAGTGGCTCTACCTTCCCAAAGTAGGCTCGTCTATGTGGTTACGCATTAATAAAAGCAGGCTTTGCACTTATGGCCCAGGACGAAGCTGCCCGGATGACTTTATAAACTTTTTGCGTTCCCTCAAATACCAAACACATACAAAAGACATGCACAAAGTGGCAAATAATAATTTTATTGCAACCAAAAACATTCTATGAGATAAACACGTATTTTTGGATGACATAAAAACAACGGTCTAATATAAGATCAAAAGATCGATGTGCAAGAGGTTACTAAAGAAATTATGCTTTCACAATGCTCATGAGGGATTAGAAATAGGGACTTTTCCGGTGGGAATTGTGATGGACGTTTTAAAATCATTAGACCATTGTCAAAATCACTTTTTCCTAAACATCTGACAGCTAAAAAACGTATATCTAATAATAGGTATTTTTTAGGTTATCATTAAAGAAATTGCCTTAAGAATATATTATGTATCTCACAATATAGTAAACTAGGACTAAGATGCAGTTCTTTAAATCTATTTTTTTAAAATTCTCTTCAAATTAAATTTACAGATTTTGATACTTCATAAACATTGGAGTTATAGGCTACAAGAAGTTGGGGCTTTCACGTCACCCCTTCCACATCGGTTGGTTGAGTTGGCCAATGTGGAAGGCTTTTGACTTTGCTTGTTTTTTAACGGATGTTGGAAGTTATTAAATATAGCCTTTAACATAGATTACTAAGAAACCAACATCAATAGTGTGTTTTTACAGATATTATTTTTTGTCTGATTAATAGCAGTTTTTTTTTTAATAAGATAATCGACAACCTATTAAAATGTATAAAAAGCCTTCCCCTTAAAAAAACTACTTCAAAAATCGTGGTCCCTATCCTTAATTTTTTCCCACTCCTTTTCCTTCAAATTTTTCTCCGTCTTTCTTCCTTGCTTGCCGGCGTTTGTCGTAACTGCCATTGAATGCCTTAGACATCCGAACTCTGTAACGCCCCGAAATTTATTTAATGTTAATGTAATGTAAATGGTGGATTAGTGTGCCATAATTAATGTTTTAACATTAATTAGATTATTTGGTTGGATTTTGAATTTTTGGTTGTTTTGTTAAATCAATGCATTTAAATGATTTCTTATTGTTTTAAAATGATGTTTTGAGTTTTAAAACACAACAATTTGTAAAATGTTAAAAAATACTCCGTTTTGCAAAACCGTGGGCGGCTTATGGTTTTCGCACAGTAAAACCGCCCACCGATTTTCTCTATTTATTTCCTTCCTCTCTCTCTCTCTCCTCATTCCCACGTTTCACTCTCTCTCTCTTCCCTCCCGTGGTTCTCTCTCTCGGCAGCTCTCTCTCTCTCTCAATTCTCTATCAAATTTTTGAACTCCATTTCGAATCCAAGCTTCGGGATAGCAAGGAGGAAGCTCAGGGACGTGATTCAGCAACCGAGAACGCGGATTGAAGCTTCGATTCGAGGTTAGATCCGAAAATTTCTAAACTTTTTACAAAATTTTCAATTTTGTGTGTTTTTGAAATCTAAGTTTGTTTAAGCTTAGAAAACCTTGGATTTGAGTTAGATGAACTTAGAACAACTAGAATCTAAGCTTAGATTGAAGAAAAACGGATTGGATTTAAGATTTTTCATTTTTCCCCTCATTTTCTCATTTTCGGAATTTTTGAGGATTTTGAGTTCAAATCTTATTTAAATGAGTCCAAACATGTTTTAGAATATTTTTCTATCAACTATGATTGTTTTTCATGCCTGGGACTTGAGAAAAACAGGTTGGAATCCAGATTTGGATTTTGGGGATCGAGAAACCAGTGGCTGGGATTTCTGGGTTTTCCCAGTTCGGCAGGCCGAAGTTCGTGTTCGGCAGGCCGGTGTTCTTCCGACCGGCAGGCCGAATCTGGGGAAATGTTCGGCCGACCGAACTTTTCTTCCGGCAAGCCGAACTGTGCAGTTCGGCAAGCCGAAGCAAGGCGTCCGGCAGGCCGACCGAGGCATGGAAAATTTTGTGATTTTTACCCGTTTTCACTATTTTGAACCCTGATTTAAATCCTAACCTTATAGAATGATTTTAATGATACAAATGGCACACTAGGACATCATGAAATGATTTAGTAACATAGAATGTCTCAAACTAGATATTGATCGACTTAGTTTGTATCTAGGATCGTTCGTGGTTCCGCGGAGCTAACGTATAGCGAGCCGGGATTACGGTGTGGAGCACCGGCACGAGTATTGAGGTAGAACTTCTATCCTATTTCTTTGGTAGCCTGGTTTTGAAATGATTTGGCTTTAAAAATGATTTCCATCAAAATGTTTTCAATGGTTGTTTGAAAATGGTTTTATCAGTTATATTTTAATATACCGTGATTATGAAATGAATTTCATAATAAATGTAATTGACAACACTCGGTAATTGGGTTTTGAATGATAATGATAATAAACACATAGGCATGATGCCATATCAGAGATCGGGTCGTGTAGCGATCGACCTTGGGGGCAGGTCCCGAAACCCAGCTGGGCCACTACGGTGGTGTTATCATGGTTTGCCTAGGTAAAAGTAAAATGGTGTTTTGATTTGACGAGTAGACTGTTCTGTGTCAGGACGGTTCTACTCAAATTATTTATTTATTTATTTATTTATTTATTTAAGTTTCCTTTTGAATAACTTCTAATAATGCTATGCTCCTTTGCATTAAATTATTTTATAAAACTTAGTCCTACTGAGCCTTTCGCTCACGTTTTATTGTTTTAAATTCCCCCCTTCTAGGTGGTTTCTCATTTAGGTTTGGAGAAGATTCTTCGGACCAAACTCAAGAGCAATAGGAGAATTTATTTATATTCTGTATTATTAATCAAGGCATGTAAGACTTTAACTTCATTTGTACTTGGACTGTAATTGTATTTATGATATTGTCAGAACCATGTGTGTGCACAAGTTGTGGAACCCATGTTCGCGGTTTTTATTTAATTCTTATTACTTGCTTAATATTTATAAATTCTTTTATCAAATGTGGTGGAAAAACTCCTTATTTCTCATGTAATTTGAATCTTAAACCATTGATTTTAATTAAATCCTCTTTTGATTAATCTAAATATTCCGCCACGTCACTTCCCGTATTCCGGAGCGTGACAAACTCCCTCTGCCTCCCGTTGCCCCAAGCTCCGTTCATCTGTGCCTTTGACCACCTCTTGTCGCTCCAACCATCCTATTCCACCTCCAATCCTTGTAGGTTAACCGAAAAAAAAATGGTTTTGTTGGTGAAGATTGGTCGCAAAATTGTTTTTTTTTTTTCTAAGACATTTGCTGATTGGCTTTGTATATTTGATTTTGTAACACCCCGAAATTAATTAAGTATGATTAGTGCATAAGATGGTAAATTAGTGTGCCGTAATATGATTTGAAACTTAATTTAACCATTTTATGATATTTTCAAATTAATGTTACTTCTAATTATTTTTAATCACTCTTAATTATTTTTATTTGCTATTTTAAATTTTTAAACAAAATAATTTGTCAAATACCAAACATGTCCCATTTGAAACCTATGTGCTAAACATGGTTTTCATGTTGAAACCACCTTCCCTCTTCTCTATTTATCTCACTCACTCTCCCCCTCTTCCTCACTCTCATGCTCTCTCCCTCTCTCACTCTCATACTCTCTCTCGTCTCTTTCTCTCACTGTCTCTCTCTTTCTCTCGTCCCTTTCTTTTGATTCAAAAATTTTGAGTTCAAGCTTTGATCTCCAACTGGATTGGAAGCTAGGAAGCAAGATTGAGCCTCTATATATGTTATTCAAAGCTCGAATTCGAGGTTGGTTTGCTAAATTTCAAACGTTTTAAACTTTTTTCAATTTTTTCATTTTCCTTGTATTTTGAAATTCGAGCTTATTTAAGCTTAGGAAACCCTTAATCTAAGTTTGTGGAACCTAGATTATCATGAATCTAAGCTAGATCAAACAAAAACCAAGTTAAATAAAAATTTTCCTTTTTCTCCATTTTCGGATTTCTTTGAAAATTTTTATGTAAATCTTGTTTAAATATGTTTAAATGTGTTCTAGTATGTTTTTCTATCATTTATGATCATTGTGCATACTTTGGAAAAAAGGTTGGAAATGAAGATTGAAGCTCGTGGAGACCGAAGCTTGAATCTAGAAGTTTCCAGAATTTTTTCAGTTTGGCAGGCCGGATTAATAAGTTCAGCAGGCTGAATTCATGAGTTCGACAGGCCGAATTCATATCATTAGCAAACCGGACTCATAGCGGGTTCGGCAGGCCGAACCCATATGTTCGGTAGGTTGAACTCAACAATTTGGCAGGCCGACCGGCCATAGGGAAAAAATGATCGTTTTTCACTCGTTTTTACTGTTTTAAACCCAAATTAAGATTTTTACTTTATAGTATGATTTTACGGATATAAATGACACATTAGGACACTGTGAGATAGTTTAGTAGTGTAGAATATCTCAAGCTAGATATTGATGAACTTAATTTACATTTAGGGTTGTTCATGGTTTCGTGGAGTTAACATATAGCGAATCAAGACTGCGATGTTGAGTTGTTATGCTGCACATTGAGGTGGGACTTCTACCTCTTTCTTTGGTAGCCAGGTTTTTAAGTAGTTTTGGCCACAAAATGATTTCTTTCAAAATGTTTTCAATGAATGTTTGAAAAAGATTTTTATCAATTGTTGTCATAAACTGTTGAATGAAATGGTATTCATAATGAACCACATAATAAATGTAAATGATACACTTGGTAAAATGAGATTTTAATAACTATAAAAATGCATAGATGGGCACGATGTCATAATCATAGATTGGGTCATATAAAGTACGACCTTGGGGTAGGTTTTGAAACCCAGCTGGGCCACTACGGTGGTGATAACTATGGTTTGTCCAAGAAAAGATAATAATATACTTTCTAGATGAACAATGAACTGTTTTTTGGTGAGAATAATTTAATTGAATTTTTTTATTTAATTCTCTTTTCTAAATATTTTCTTGAGTGTTAAATTTTATATTCAAAATTAAATGCTTTTTCTTTAAAACCTAGTCTTATTAAGCCTTTTGTTCATATTTTTTTTGCTTTTAAACCCTTTTCCCCTAGGTGGAATATAGCTTAGGATCGATCGGGAGTCCACTGAGCGGACTTGTGAGCAGCAAAAGAATCATGAGTAGCTTATTTGTATTATTTAATCAAGACATGTATTATTTTAATTTCCTTTGTTCTCATATTGGACTACGGTTGTAATTTAATTATTGTCGATACCATATATGTGCACAAATTGTGGGCCCAATGGGACCCAACATGTATTTCTCTCTCTCTTTATTATCTTATTTCATTTTGCTTTATCTTACTTGTTTTATCATTTTAAATATTTGTTTAAAAAGGTTTTGAATTTACCACATTTTTAATTAATTAACTAATTCCTTAAAATAATCAATTTTTAACCTAATAACTTTGATTTAATTAACTCAATTAACCCGCCAAGTCACCCTGGGTTTCGGGGTGTGACAAATTCACTTGAACTTGCTTTTGTTAATCTTGAATACTACTTCCCTTCCTGGTGTTTATAACTATTGACTGGTAAAGTTTGTTTTCTTTAGTGGATTTAGGGCTTTTTTATCATAGAATATATCTTATTATAGTTTGGATAAGTTTTGAATTTAAAGTGTTTATAGCATGCTAAGTTGCGTTTTGGTTTATATGTCTGAAAATGCTTGTTGGAAAATCTTTTGGGACTTGATAATTGTTGTGAATCTTTCAAAGTTGGGTTCAAAAGTTTGAATTTGAGAAAAAAAGAATGATTTTTCCTCTGTTTTGCATATTTTATGTAATTTGAGTTTTGATAATTGCTTCTGGGACTTGATGATTCTTGTGAATCTTTGAAGTTGGGGTTAAAAAGTTTTGAATTAGAGAACAAAAGAATGATTATTCCTCTGTTTTTCATAATTTTTGTTAATTTTAGTTTTGACAATTGCTGAACAATTTTGTATAGATATAAGCATGAAAAATTGAAAGAGGTTTTCACATTCTGGGTTTGCTAAAGCTATTCAGAACTTAAAACTGTCAGACTTATTTAGGTTTTGGCTTAAAACTTGGATTTTAAAGTCAACCTTTAGTTGTTATTCTTCTTTCCAAATAATTTGTAAAGTTTGGAGTTTTTTGGTCAATTTTATGAGGTTGTGATCAAAAAATCAAAGAGGACTTTTTATTCTAGTTGATTGACAATGTTAAGGACTTCATAAGGCTTTGAACCTTGGGATTTTTAGGCATAGATTCATATTTTAAAGCTCAAAAGTGAGCAGTTCCCCGATTCTGGTGTTTTGGTTACAAATTGAATTCCAAATTAGAACTTATGTGCTATTGCTTCACCTGACAAAACAAAGATATACTTAATATATTTGGAATTTCACTTCTTCGTTCACGTCCTCCCTTTTCTTTTGATATACTTATTTTGCTTAGTGTTTTAAATTTTTTGATTTTTTTCTTTTGTTTGGTCCAAAAGTTGGATTTTCCAGTTCAACTTTGCAGGCCACCATCACCCTGCGTTTTGGGAATCGCCATTCTACCTCCGTTGTAGTTATCACCACCGGAAGACATTGCATTTGTCTCTCTTCCAACAAGTAGGTGCTTGCATTTTTTTAGTTTTGGTTTTTATTATGATATCGATTAATGTTTTACCATTCTAAGTATCTAATGCAATACTTCTCAATATGATGTGATATGACATATTACTCTAAGAATTTATTTGGTTTGAATAACTCCATAGTCCCTTTTAATTGGCTAAAGAATCACTATAACTCTATATTGGGCATATTATATTATTGGAAAAATATCATACAGCCCAAACTTCATTCACCGCAGATAAATCCCACCTACACATGAGATCGAAGCATGAGCAAAATTATGAATCTTACTAAGCTAAGCAATCTAATTTGTGGAACATTAAGTATATTCTCATAAATCACAACTCTAGAGTAAAAGATATATATGGAGAATAAATGATAAAGCCATAAGCAATACTAAAAGTTTTTTTTTTTTTTTCAAGAAATGAAGTCTAAAAGTTTAGAATCCCTCAATTTCTTCTCAAGATTTCAGAGGCATGTTAGAATGCAAGTTTCTACTAAAAAAGAAAAAGAAAAAGAATAAAAAAAGGGTTTGCAAATAGAAAATAATTGGCAGCGGAAAAGTTTTTATTTAATCTTTTCTTTAGGTAGGATCAGGAAAAGTGAGGGAACGCATGAGTGTTTTCGGTAAAATATTTTGGCTGTAATATTTTTTTTTTAATTTGATCTTCTTTTATGATGAATATAATAATATATTTACTTACAATTGTGAATGACATCATGCAAGTTGTCAATATCACTTTTTATAAGTCCAACAAAGTGGTTGTAATTAAATAGAATATTAGTTTTATTGTTTATCTGCTTTCTTGTATGTTCATTATATATATTTTTTTTCATATTAATAATCCATGTTAGCCTTCTTTATATATGTAGTTTTTTGGGAGAAAGCAATTCACGATGCAAGAATTGGACAATGTTCGCAATGAGTGGGCTGAGGAACTTAATGAACTTTAAGCCAGATTAACACTTAGTAATTTTCTTTTTGAGAAGATGACTTCATAATTTTAGTTCATACTTTTAATTTTTTTAGTTTTATGCATTTTGTAATTAGTTATTTTTTAATGGATTTTGTAATTAGTTATTTACTATTATTTTTGAGAATTAAAAGTTGTAAATCTATGATCTGGTTGTAAACTCTATGATTTGTCAATCGAAATAATTTTTTTCTTGAAAAATTATAAAGTGCACAATTTTTTTTTTTATTTTTTTCCTTTTGGTAAGGCTTCACATATCATCACTAAAAGAGTGATGATTCGCCGGCAGTGGGAATCCGGCGTCTATTTTCACGTCATTCAATAAACGACTGACGTGGAAACCATTTTACATCACTTAAAAAGCTAAAAACTAACGTGATAACTAAAGACTTACCACGTCCCTCACATAGACATCAGTTTCTTGTATGACATCAATAGGTTTCCACGTTGCTTTTAAAGTGACGTGGAAGGGCATCCGTGTTGTAGTAGGTTTTGGCTTAAATCCGACACTCTGACTAGATCGACAATTGTAACTTTATTTGTTTGTAAATGTAACTTTGTTCGTGTGTTTATGTAATATTCAATTTGTCAAAATATAACCTTTAATGTTACATGTGTTGGACTACAATTATTAAGTGTTATATGCAGGCGAGGATGAAAATGTCCATTACGTTGTCAATATTTCGATAACAAATTTCATATTTTGAAAACTTGATATGGATATGGAGGAAGGATTTTTCTTCTAGGATATCTATAAAATATCCACAAATATCTATAATATCCTTGAATATATGTGAAAATCTAGGATATTTTTGAAAATTTCCATGAAATGTCTAAAAATGAAGGGAAATTTTTTTGCACAAAAATTAATTTTCTAGGAATTTTTTAAATTATTTTTTAATAAAATGTGACTAATATTTTGAACCTAAAAACAAAAAAAAAAGTATTTACTAAGACTCATTTAGTCTTTAAATAATTTTGATTTTTAAAGCGAATAAATCATGATTCTATTGCAAAGCTCTATGTCATGTTATATATAGAAATGTATAGTATAATTTTAATTTTTTTTGTCTACTTTTTTGTCGTGTTACATACAATTGGTTTTGTACTGTTATAACATGAAGTTCAAAACAAGGGATATGGAGACAAAGCATGATAAAGTGGCAGAAACTTATTATTTAGACTTGCTCGAAGTAGCAGTTGAGCTCGGTAAAGATGATGATGATCTCCTTATTCAGTGGATCAAGCCAACACATTTAGATGATGAGGATAATGATCCTAATCCACGAATTGCAGAACATGCTCAAGAATATGGCATTGATATTGATATAGTACTATCTAAAAAAGTAAGAACTGTTAGCAGTAACACTGTTGATATAGTACTATCTAAAGAAGTAAGAACTGTTAGCAGTAACACTGGCTCATTTGGAGTAGCTATGCGAATGCCCACACGTCATGGTGATGACGACGACGACAGTACCAACGACATTGATGATGATGATAAAAACGATGACGATGGTGGTGGTGGTGATGATAATGATGCTGGGAACTATGGGAGAAGAGGAAATACAATGTCTAGTTAAATACCCTTGAGTCCATTCACTGGAGAATAAGAATTTACGCATGCTACACAATATGAAGATCATGGTTGTAGGATAGCAGGTAATGGTATTAGTGCAATTGGAAAGTAATTTATAAGAAGATGTGATGCAACCCAAATGAGTCAAACTGATGAGGATTTTGTTGCCTTAAGCTTTGACTCTATGAACATAGGAAATAACTAAAGTTCTTATGGTTATAATGCTCCTCATAGTTCTCAAATGGGGACGAGTTTATAAGTACAAAACCAAGATAGTTTATTTGATATACTTGTATATCTCTGCCACAAATTAGTGTTGAGATGTCACTACAACTACATAAAGACTACTAATCAAGTTGGATAAATCAACAATATCCAATTTATGGGTTAACAGCAGAAAGAGATCAAGAAAGATACATATGGCGCATCAACATTAACCTCCAAAACTATGCAAGGGTAATACCCTAGTAGATATACTATTTAGATCAAGATCGAAACCTACATAATGCTTTTCAACTGGTTAGAAACTCCTTTTGGTATTGAAAATACTTGAAGTTTGTGTGCACTTTATTATGTTTGGTGGTAGTTTTTTATGTACTATTATTATATCTGGTTTGTAATTACTATGTAAAATAATATTTGAAGCATAATCAATATATACAATAATGGCATCCTTTTATCATAAGCAATATATCATATTAGAACAAAATTTTATTTTTTTATGTTATTAATTTGATTCAAATTAAGTAATATTTATTATTTTAACATTGTGCAAAGTTGTAAGAAAAAATTACACGTCTTTCTCAATATATATTTCAACAATACCAATGATAATATTCGTAAATTAAAATATCGACAACCTCGGTAACATTGACATTTTCGTCCTTGCATCCGAACAAAATAAATGTTACGTGAATGCATAAACAAAATTACATTAGCAAATAAAAAACTAGAAGTGTTAGATTAATCCAGGTGCCAAATTGGAGCCAAATACTAGAGTTTACACATCGAGGCTCAATAAATTAGGATTGATATAGATATCACGTTATTGAAAGCAAAATATTATTTTTTAAAAGAAAAAAGATATACACCATACGATAAGAGCACTGTATAGTCTGCATTAAATAAGGGTCACCTTCATCCCTTTAAAAATAAAAAATAATAATAACAATAAAAAGAACCAAGGACTAGCCAATGGGAAGGCATTAGAGTTTCAAAGGTCACAATTTGGTTGGTTGTATATATAGATGTTTAAGTTGACAAGTGGATGTGGAATTATTGGTAGCTTCATTCATCCCACCTTTCCAAACTCATAATAATTCACATACTTTCTCTCTCTCTCTCTCTCTCTCTCTCTCATTTCCCCATCTCCAACTCCCAGTCTTCATGCCACCTAATTCTCCCTCTCTCTTTCTCTCTCTCTATATATATATATATTTCACTCAATACACGTACGCGCCTTGCGTCCACAGTTGGTAGTAGTAGACAACTGACAAAATCTTCCCCGGTCCCCACGACAGCCCAGCGAAATATGACGGTATGAACCGTCCGGTAAACCGACCAGTCAAAAAGCCCGCGTTATGCACCACATTAAAATGATGTTTCAAACCACAGTACTATGAACATCCTAAACTTTATCACTCTCTTTTTTTTCTCTCCGCACTATATCTCCCTGATATTAGATATTTTACACTTTTAATTAAATTTATAGCTGTATAACAACCTTTCAAAATTTTCTTTGATCTGTTTTAAATTTATTTTCCTTCTAGAGAGTTTTTGTTTTCTTACAAATTAAGGTTGCAGTGGTATTTTTTTGACAATTCTCATCCACCATTTTCTTCTTTCTCTACCCGCAGGTCTTTCCTTATAAAACTTTTTTTTTTTTTTGAGTCCATCACCTTCTCTTCTCTTCCTTAATATTGTTAATCTATTCCACTAACCTTTCTTCCCAGCTCTTTTCTGTTATTGTTATGTCAAACGCCCACCTTAATTTTCTGACTCTCTAGTACTTATGATTCTAACCCAAAAATGAATTTCTTGTCTTGATTTTTCTTATTTCTTAATTATTTTTAGAAGAAGAAAGAAATAATCGAGGGCAATTTTGGGAAGTAACTTGCTATAGGAAGGTGATCTGGTAGGAATCTTTTAGCTTGTTAGGCATGGCTGCACCGCCAAGCAGCCGCCTCCAAAGCATGTTGCAGACGGCGGTGCAATCAGTTCAATGGACTTACAGTCTCTTCTGGCAATTCTGTTCACAACAAGGGTATTGTTCTTTTTTCAACACTGATAATTCAGCATCTATATATATACATATACATATACATATACATACATATATATATGTATACACGGGTAATTGATCTCGAAGTTAAACCTTTTTACTACAATGTTTGTTTTCACAAAAATTTGAATTCCTGTTTAAATTTTATATACCGAACTGATCCTACGATATACATGTGCTAAACGAATTAATTTTTATGGTGGAACAGGATCTTAGTCTGGTCAGATGGGTATTACAATGGAGCAATCAAGACAAGGAAGACTGTACAGCCAATGGAAGTAAGTACGGAGGAGGCATCCCTTCAGAGAAGCCAACAGCTTAGAGAACTGTACGACTCCTTGGCCGTAGGAGAGACCAACCAGCCCACAAAACGGCCTTGCGCCGCCTTGTCACCGGAAGACTTAACGGAGTCGGAGTGGTTCTACTTGATGTGCGTCTCTTTCTCCTTTCCTCCTGGGGTCGGGTAAGTTTGGCTAGCTAATCGGTCGGTTCATATCAATAATACCATACTTAACACCACGAACCTGGTTACTAAATTTTGGTCCCGAATGCTAAAATGATCATATTGGTATAAAAATGTAAATTAATAAGTCGACTTACACATAAATTGGAAAAAAAATTAGTGTTTACAGCATTACTCATGAATAACCAATAATTAAGCTTCTCAACTCATACGAAGAAAGACATTTATCATGAATATGGCAATCCATTTATTTTTAATTTCAAAAATTTTAAGTCCCTTTCTATGGCTATTTCAGTGGCTTTCTTCTAAAAGTAAGATCAGACTTGAAATTACTAATGGTAAAATTGTTAAATGAATGCATTTTTGTTTTACACCAGTTTGTCATGAGGTGAGAACTTTCACTATCTCTCACACTCTCGAAAAGTTTACTTGGGTACAGTTTCTTTGCATATTCAGAAAGTAAGACATTTATTATATTGGCCAAACAACTAATCATTTTCCACAATAATATATGGAAGTTAATACTAGGACTTTACTCCTCTCCATTTCTGAATACACAGTGTAAGAAATTAATAAAATAATATTAAAACAGTTGTGTTGACGTAAATGCCTAATAGGTCATTTGGAACTTCAAATGGATCTGACTAAGAAACTGAGAGCAATGTACTGTAGCATGTGAGAATTGTCACAGTTTTAAGTTTAAGAATTATAACATGTAAGAGCTTTAATTAGAATTGAGTTTCCAAACGGCCTATAAATATAATTAGACAAATAAAAGTAATCAAGCGGATATAATTGAGCTAATAATTAAGATTACAGTTAGCATAATTAGGTTGCCAGCGAATTTTGACAAACAAGACCGCAGACTTATAATTGTCTGCTTCTAATTAAATGTATATATGCATATATAAATGCTTTAGGAAAAGTTAGGTGAAAGCTAATTAGTTCTTGTCAAGAAGTTAATGAAAGATCTTTTTGCAGCTTAGAGGGATTTTATCGTTTGGAAAAATTAATTTTAACAGCTTTTCTCTCCTGCTTTGGACGACTATTGATGATGTGAGGAATGTATTCTGGAAGGTTTCTGCCAAAAAGGAGTACTAATTTGTGTACCGACGTAATATTGTTATGACATTTTGTACTGAATACTGACTACGATATTTTTGCTTTCACTAAGTATTCAAACCTCCCAAAAGAAGCTTCTTTTATAGGAAAGGAGACAACCCAATAATGTGTTTGATGATCATGCACACTCGTTACCCTGCCGCTAAAGGGGCACTTTGCGACAAAGCTTACACAAGTCCGCCTCTCATACACCTTCTCGGATTTGGAGCCTTTTGATACGGAGCAATGCTATATAACCCGACGAGGTTTTAACCCCGTCAAAAACAAAAAGTGTCGGTCCTATTAGGGGCCACTTCTTGTCTCTGACGGGGTTAGAACTCCGTCGGGTGAATTAGAGTTGTTCTTTAATATTTAAAAAAAAAATCTAATATGAAATGTCTTTGCTAATCAGTTCTTTTGATTTTCTCTCTTATCGCTTAAAACGGTCACGGTTTTTTTTCTCTCTTCTAGAGCTTACAATTCACTAGAGTCATGTTGATATTCATCACACATAACGGGTTATATAATATATATGTGATCCAATATGCTTATTAATTAGTGTGGAAATTGGCAAACATACCATGGCTAGGCATTTATTTAGAGGGATCTATCTTTTATGAAAGAAAATATACCAAGAAGTTAGCCAGTTTACATATGTGTTCAATATTGCTGGGTAGCTTCATTTCATATGCAACAACAATATCCAAAGAAAAATGTCCATGAACTAAGCAAGCTATACATTATATATACAGCAGCATTGGACTTGTAATAGGACGAAAGAGGTATAGAGATTTTGTTGTTAATTCATTTATTTGTACTGCCGGAAACCATGAATAATCTTCATTTTACACACACACACACACATATATATGTATGTACGTATGTTTGTATAAGAGTAAATTGGCTATATATGGATGTAGGTTGCCAGGAAAAGCATATAAAAAGAGGCAGCATGTTTGGCTCACGGGTGCGAACGAGGTTGAAAGCAAAATCTTCTCTCGAGCCATTCTTGCCAAGGTATATAACTATCCTCCACTAATCTCTCCCTAATTTCAGCAGCATTAAACGAGTGAGATTATACTATACGTCTTAAATATATTTATAGGGACACACAAGTCATTCAAATTTTATGAATTTACCATATAACATCCAGTATAGGAAATATTAATTAGGAGTAATAAATGCTTACCTAACCCACCTTTTCCTTTTTCCTTTTTCTTTTTTCTTTTTTCTTTTTTTGAATATAACAGTTAAGTGACTCATTACCTTCCTTTTTCTTATGTTCTCTCCCATGCATGGGCGTCCTTGCCATATATCCTCAACAGAGTGCTCGTATACAGGTACATATTATACATAATCTCACGTCCAATATATATGAATTTCAATGAGCACAAACTTTTGTTAATCTAGTAATTATTCATTTATTCTATCATCTAATTAACACCCAAAACAAAAAATATATATATTATTATTGCAGACTGTGGTTTGCATTCCTCTACTGGACGGCGTGGTTGAATTTGGCACAACAGATAGGGTACTATACAATTTTTTCCTTTGTCATTACTTTTGCTTCTTTTTTTTTAAGAGTAAGTAGAAATTGATGTTATCAGAGTCTCTCGTTCAGTGGAGTGAAAAAAAAAAACTTTGGATTTGCAGGTTGAAGAAGACATTGCTTTCGTCAAACACGTCAAGACCTTCTTCGACCACCAAAACCCTCCTCCGCCGAAACCGGCACTCTCCGAGCACTCCACCTCTAACCCCGCCTGCTACGTCCCCTCCGAAGACCCTCCAGCCAATGCCAAAGAGGAAGAAGAAGAGGACGACGACGAAGAAGCAGACTCCGAATCTGAGACTGAAATGGATCACGATATAGGGCAGCCCGTGTCGGCGCAAAGCACTCCGACAGCAGCGGTAGCGGCAGCGGTCGAGCCCAGCGAGCTGATGCAGATGGAGATGTCGGAAGACATAAGGCTGGGGTCGCCGGACGACGGATCCAACAATTTGGACTCGGATTTTCTTTTACTAGCTGTGAGCCAGCCCAGGAGCCCAGCTGAGCTTCCGCAGCAACCTGAAAACTTGTGTCATGTCGAGTCGACTCTGCAGTGGCCGCTTCAACCGGACCCGTCGTGCAGTGGCGTTCCGGTACTGCTATCAGGTACTAAACTAGTGTTTAGCATGCATGGTGAATGCTACATAATTTCAACAGCTTGAAAAACGTATTTATAAATTGTCTTAAGTTAACTACATAACTATATACTTTTTATTTTCAATTTTTTTTCCTCAATTTATGCTTCTATTCCTTAAATGTTTCAATTTCATCACTCTTAAATTTTCTGAATTAAAACCAAGGTGGAAAAACAAAAAACATATTCTAAAATAGTTTCCCAAAAATAATCTAAAATTTTTATGTTTTCCTATTAGTATGGTCGACATATCTACTCTCGTTCACAAAATGATATTAATTTATGGCTGATATGATTTAAAATTTTGATTTTTATGTAATTATACGCCAGTGTCCTACCATTGCTCATTATAAATAATTCTTTATATCAACTTATAAACTCTAATCATCAAAGACGTAAACTCTAATCTTAACTTGTATATCAACTTATAAGATGTTATTTTTTACTAGTAGATGTCTATATAAATTAAATCTATCACTAGACTAATAACAACTTAAAATTAGTATAAAAGTTAAGATTAGAGTTAATGTTTTAACTAATATTACTCCTTATAAAGATCTCATTTGTTTTTACATATTTAAACCACAATTCAAACTTTACCATCCTCATTTATTCAAAAAAAAAATCTGTTTAAATTTTTTTGCTGAAATGAAAGGACGGACTAAAAGCTTGTCATTTACGGAGCCCTAAGGGTCAATGACCATTTCATAGCGCAATTTAATGACACTTGGTGATGGTACATTTGATTACATTCCATGCACGTGGCCCTGTTGAGTATTGACTATAAGTCTGTAATCCTTTTCTGTGGAAAAATGTGGGGTCCAAATCATATCCTATGTACGAAAGCTTCACGTTTGAGGTTATAGCTGGGCTGTCATCTGAAAGTGGAACCTGTAATAGATTCTGAAACTACTGCACTAGGTCCACTCATTTTCTTTTTTGTTTGCCCCTGAAAATTGTCGTTCAGATTTCCAAGGAACCCTTTTGACTTCTCCGGATTGATGTGCTTGGTGTTTAAAAAGATGCTGATTATATTCACGAAAACAACAGTTCAACAACGAGCACTCCTACTTATCTTAAAATTCTGCCACTCAATGAATATTGGTGTCTCAGTTTAGAAAGCAGGGTTAAGCTTTGCATTAGATTATAGGTAGGGATGCAGCCACATTGGGACACTAGTGGATAGCAGTCAACTAAATATTTTTTTTTAATTGTAATTTTATATATAAAATTTTTTAAAAATTATACTCTCCTTTTTAAAATTACATTCCGCCCTTCCTTTTTTCCTTTAAAATTATATTTTACCCCTTTAAAATAAACCATTCACTTCAATAGTTCAATCACATATTCAGCCCGTACTAAACTTTTAGCTCAACGCTGATTATAGGCATCAAGTATACGATGCGTAACAAAATTTCCAAAAATTATATTGCATTTGGTAAGTCTTAAGTTTGAAAGTCAAGTTTATGCAAAAGTTTCAATATTGTGGAATGTGGACCTAAGATTAGTTACAATTCCACCATTAGGGCTAGGACCCATAATTTGTCACTTTATTATCTTTTTACTTGGAAGAAATAATTGTCCCACTCCCCTCATTATCAACTTAACATTTAACACGATCACAATTATATTTCATTCACTTTTCCATGAAAGCAGTGATATTCATATTTTGTTTATTTTTCTCCTTGTTAAACAATTTGTGTCTTATTTGATCTTTTACAGATCCTCCTCTCTTCCATTAGAGGACTTAAGCACACAAGAGGACACTCACTACTCCGAAACAGTCTCCACCATTCTCCAAAACCACCCCAGCCTCTGGTCCGACTCGTTCTCCGCAGACCACGTCACGTACTCCACCCAATCAGCTTTCGCCAAGTGGACGTCCCGTTCCGACCAGCACTACCACCTCCACGTGTCGTCCTCGGAGGCCACCTCCCAATGGCTCTTGAAATACATCCTCTTCAGCGTACCATTCCTCCACACCAAGTACCGCGACGAGAACTCGCCTAAGTTACGCGACGGAGGCGGCGGCGGCGGCGATGCAGCGTCTCGGTTTCGAAAGGGGAGCGGAGGTGGAGGAGGGACGCCGCAAGATGATCTCAGCGCCAACCACGTGCTGGCGGAGCGGCGGCGGCGGGAGAAGCTCAACGAGCGGTTCATCATACTGAGATCTCTAGTGCCTTTCGTCACCAAGATGGACAAGGCCTCCATACTGGGGGACACGATAGAGTACGTGAAGCAATTGAGGAAAAGAGTTCAGGAGCTCGAGGCGCGTAACCGCCAGATGGAGGTTGATCATCAACGGTCCAACTTCGGTGGGGACCCACAGAGGACAACAAGTAGTGGTAGTAGTGGCTCTTTAAAAGAAGGGCGGAGCGGGTTGACCGCTGTAGACCGGACAAGGGTTGGACTGGTCGGGTCGGACAAGAGGAAGTTGAGGATCGTGGAGGGGAGTTGCGGAGGGGCTAAGCCAAAGACGGTGGAGTCGTCACCCTCGCCGCTGCCACCACCACCACCTTCACCGATACCAATGGAGACGTCAGTGCAGGTGTCGATTATTGAGAGTGACGGGTTGTTGGAGCTCCAATGCCCGCATAGAGAAGGGTTATTGTTTGAGGTCATGCAAATACTCCGGGAGCTCCGGATTGAGACCACAACGGTGCAATCTTCGTTGAATGATGGCTTCTTTGTGGCTGAACTTAGGGCCGAGGTAAATTTTGACCATCCTGATTTAGTATACTATGGCATCATTATAATTTCGTAACCGTTTTTTTGCTATGGTAACATTATAAAATTACATCTTATTTTTATTTGATTTTCAGGTGAAGGAGAATGTAAATGGAAAGAAGGCGAGCATTGTGAAGGTGAAGAGGGCAATAAAGGACATCATACCCCACAATGACAGTTAAAAACAAAACGGATAAATTTCCAACAGCGAACTAGGAAGGTAGATTAGTCGATTACGACTAGGAAGATAGATTAGTTAATCATGTTCCCCCCGCTTATCTGGTTTTGTGTAGAATTTTTAGCAGAAAAATCCTTTTTAATGCATGGGCTTAAAATCCCGTTACTCATAAAATAGTAAAACACAGTCTAGACTATAATGTATTTTAAAGATTGGACCCACGTTCTATGAGTAACAGGGTTTAACCCCCTAAGTTTAAATAAGGGGTGCTCTTTTTAGTGTAGTCTTTTGGTTGTGACTGAGGTTTTCATCACTCACGAGGATAATCTAACAAAAGTGTATAATTGTATGTCACTTTGGAACATGAAGTTTAACCAACCTAACAACAAATTGATCTTCTTGTCCATTCATGTAGAAAAACCTTCTTTTTTTTCAATGCGGATATTACTATGACTATTACAAAAAATTCAGATTGCTGTTAAAACATAGCCAAAATTGAAATTTACATCATAGGCCTCAAGAGTAAGCACGAGAGCAAGACAAGTTGCCGATTAACAAAATATGCACCTGAAAGGAAATTTCTCTGACACAAAGTTTAAGCAAGCAGGAAAAGCAACACCTTTCGGTTCTCCTCAGAAGTCCTGCTGAAAAGTTTCCTTCTTTAAATAGCGCATCTGGGATGCCAAAAAGAATCCTTTGTCAAAATTGTATTTCTCATTGTAACTGCAATAAATAAACAAGAGGCAGACCACCGATTTTTCATCGAAAACTTGCTCGCGGGGAGAGAGGTTCCCTAAAACAACATCTCGTCAACAATCCGCTCTCCCATCTTCTCCAAGTCTTCTTGGGAGAGTAGAGTTTTCTTACCACTGCCACCAGCCTTATCATATGGTTGAGCCATTTTTCTGAGAAACTGCAGGCAGAGAAAAGATGACATTGATTACTATTATGACTCGAATACATGCACCAAGATTGTCAGAAATCATTTGCTGCTCACAACAGATTTTTGAAAGAGCAATAGATTTTGCAAGAACAACGAGGGGGGACGATGAACTTCTATCAGCAGAATCTATTCAAGAGTTCAGCGCTAGAAAATGAGTTTTTATAGCGTAAGACATCCGGATAAAAAACATGTGACAATTAAAACAACCTCTCGTGCAACATGAAGAGCCATATCGGTGCTCAAGTTCAGGTGAGCATCACGTAAGTGCGATAGTATCCATCCAGGCAATTTAGAGCGCTTATCATGACGGCTATACCTGAAAGAAAACAAGAAAAACAAGAAAGATCGAGGAAGAGTTATCTTAAATCAAGGAGGGAAAAAAATACAAGAAAGGGGCCCAATCCCTAGTTAGATCAGAAAAAAAAAATACAAGCGAACTCGCTCTCTTCATGTACCCAAATAGCTACCTAAAATTTGATCAACTATAGCATTACCATCACCCTATCACCTATTCCGTGAGCTCATTGATTGGAATCAGAATAGTAACTTATGTCGGTGTTACAGTGAGTTAATTGCTTGCTGAAGACAAAAGCAGCTAATATCATAGCAAAATCAGCTTATTAATTGATGGTTAGACATATGAAACCAATTCAATTATTAACTAACCTCAATCACACTAACCACACAGCAAAATTTACTAAAGTTTCAGCACTAAGTATGAGTATTTGAAAATAAGAATATGGATTCAAACCTTTTATCAGCAAAAATCATCATCCCATAGTCAGCCTTTGACCGGATAACTCGTCCCACACACTGAGCAGCTTGCCTCTGTTACAATAAATTCCCACAAATAACAGTTCCACATATGAAATTTAGAACTAATCCAAATAGTTAAACTTTCGATTCAACGGAATCATACTAAAGCATCAAAAGTCAAAAAATCCCCCTCCTTTATTTGAAAAGTGTCCCTCAAATATTCCAATCGTGCAAGCAAAATCCTGGAAAACAACAATCCCACATGCCAAATCATAAGAAGAGAAAGTTGATGAGCTTAATCAACAACAACAACACGAGTTTCAATCAACCATAGTTACAAAATTGAAGAAATTTGTTTTCGAACTCCGCAATGAACAAAATAGGATGGATATGTCATAAAACTGTACGGATGGTTGATATGTCGTAAAATTGTACTTACTTGCTTAGCGTATATTGGAAAGGAACACCAAACATAATCACCAGTCGCCCATAATGTCGGTCAAAGTCTATTCCTTCAGCTACTTTACCCCTGTGAAAGTGCAGATATAGTTGCTATAAGTCCCCTAGATTCCTGCATTTTTAGTAGCATTCCTACGATATATTCTTTGAATTGATCAACATATCCTTTCAGGACAGGATATTGAGAATTTGAGACAGTGTTGTGATGGATATGGACATGGAAACTGGGAAATTAGAAGATGTTTAAATTAAAAAAAAAAAAAAATTGACATGAATTTTAGAATTTTCAAGAGGTCAGGATACCTGGCAACGGAAAAGAAGACAGCACCTCTCCCACAGTCACAAGCCTTGCGATAGTTATCAAGAGCCAACGTAGTTTCTACCACGTCTTGGGTCTCAATGAAGACAAGTTTATGTTGCATTATTTCCTGTGACATTGAAAGCATTAAGCATCTATCTAGAGCTAGACAACTGATTTCCTAAGTAATCTGAGGCAAAAAAGATGATAACAAAAGAAGGGTCAAAATGGAATACTTCACATGAATGGTGCACTAACCTTTAAAATGCCAGTTTCGTTCCAGCTATTGACAATTCCATCCATATAAGAGTAACTGACAAAAAAGCATACAATCCCATCTGGAACAACAGACACCATCTCCAGCAAAAGCCTCCCGTAATTCCTCACAACACCCAGGTCACTTCTCATATCAAATTTGGTACTAACAGGAAGCTGATCACTGAAACAGCAAACCAGAATATTGAGTACAGCAAAAACAAAAAAAAAACAAAATAAAAACAAAAAAACAAAACAAAACAAAAACAAAACAAAACAAAACAAAAAAAAGATAAGAACTAAATGTCTAAGATGCCATACAGGGTAAGAAGCAATAGGAAAGAGCATGGTGGCAAACATTATGGATGAATTAAGAAATAGTAATCTTCTATGTAAAATTGTCACTCTAATAAAAAGTACAGAAAGATTATTTTGGCAAATCTTATACCTTCCTCGAGTAAGAACCATTGGGCATATGCAATCCCTTGTCAAGGACATTGTAAAACTTCTACTGACAACTGGATTGAAATTGAGCAGGCGGGGGTAGAGATCAATTGGGCTAAGGGTTCCAGATGTGATCACTACAGATTGGAATCGTTCAAATACAGGCCTTATCGCAAGAGAAGCATCATGACAGCTAAGCTGGAATGTTAAAAGCACGGAAAGAGAACATTGTGCACAAATAAAACATAACAAGTGTGAAAGATAAATTTTGACTGTAAGAATTACACTAGAAATCTCATTTAAATCTGCCAATAAATCAGAAAAAAATAAGTATAATAGCAATTGCAGCTAGATACACTCATTCACGTGCAGAAACACCAGAGATAAAAAAGAGTTAATAAAACATCTTTGAAGAATTTCTATTACAAAAGGAGAGATGAATATAGAAGAAGAACAATCATAACCAAGATAATTTTGCCTCCTCATTTGAAATAACGGAATCCAAGAGAAGTTTCACAATTAAGTTAAAATTTGCATAAAATATGTTCTGAATAGGACTTTAGATTTTTCATAGGATTGAAAAACCATCAATATTGTATGCATGAAAAATAAAGCATTAAACTTTCCATCTTCCATAAGATGAAACAGTGCTGATAGATACTACGTGGGCCACTTGGTGTTGTTTTCAAAATAGGTGAAAATGTTTTTGTTTTGAAAAATGAGAATTTTTTGGGAATTGTACTGAGAGTGTTTTTAAAATTTTTGCCTAAAAAAATGTGTAAAAACATTTCTAAAAATTTTGAGAACGAAATCAAACGGGGCCTACTTATCTCACAAATGTAAAATAATAATATAAAATAAAACCAACCTGCAATACAGGGTCAGGAATATGGGGCATTCTCTCATCGAAAGGTTCAATTATGATAGAAAAACCGCGTGCATAGGTCCCCACAAGTGTTGCAAAGTCGCATATTGTTTGGATGTGTAAAAACTCATCTGTATCAGTAATTTCTAATGTCAACATGAGCGAGTGTAGACGATCATAACAAAACTTTAGCGTTTTTTGGTCAATTCCAGCATGTGTATTGATAGAGGCGACAAAGTTAACAGGGCCCTCTTTCTCAACATTCTCAGTCTCTAGACGTCCTTCCAGATACTGAACCAGTCTACGTAGAACATGCAAAAAATGCTCTGCTCTGCGGATATTTCCTGGCACAGCCTCCTTTAGAATATCATCAGGCAAAGCAGGGTTTGCAAGCCAAGTATCTCCTACTGCATAAAGAAAGGAATCACGACTCATGAGAACTTATAGAAAAATGTCCAACAAGAATTTGAGATATTGAAATGAGAGAAGGAGAGAGAGCATCCAAAATACCAGGAAGATTT
This sequence comes from Artocarpus heterophyllus, assembly GCA_025403435.1. Classification (NCBI taxonomy): domain Eukaryota; kingdom Viridiplantae; phylum Streptophyta; class Magnoliopsida; order Rosales; family Moraceae; genus Artocarpus; species Artocarpus heterophyllus. The sequence continues at coordinate 3,637,366 of CM046336.1, read as the reverse complement.
CCTCTTTGTGCCAAACCTTCAACAAGACGGTTGTACTCTGCGCGAAGTCTCCCAGCATCAGTGGCCTTGAACCTACCTACCATGTCGAGCAAATAAAAGAACATCCAAGTTAAAGATTTGTTCAGACATATGCTTCGTAATTATAAATTCGTATGTGTATTGCCAACTGTTAGTGTAAATAAAGATAAGAAACAGAAATGGGGACGAACACGGGTATTTCTTTAAGGTTGTCTAAAAGAAAAATATTCAGACCAAAAGTTATTCAACAAACGAAGAGAAAAAGCCACTCCTATCTACCACCACAACGACAAATTAAAAGATGAACCTACCTGTCAATCTCTTGACGCATCCTATTTAGATTCCTTCTAGCACCTTCAAGTGTCTGCCTCCTCACGCTAACACTAAGTGCTTCAATGCACACATTGTCTATGTTGTGAGCCTCATCAAACACCACCACTGATTCCTTCTGCATTTCCTTGGAGATAATCCCAGCCACTTTTGGATCAAGCAGATACTGATAACTATAGACAACCACATTCGCGAATTGCACCATATGCCGTGCCAAAAAGTAGGGACACCACCCTTTTTCCTTCCCAAACGCCCTCAAATCCTAATTTTCCAACACAATTCAGACATTATTCAGAAAAGAAGTACTTCAAGCTTCATGCTTTCTCATTGAAGAGAATAGAAACAAATTAAGGTCAACAAATCCAAATTAAACTCCAAAAAGCATGCATTTATATATATATATATATATAAAGCCTAACTCAATTTTACCACAGAATTTAGACACCGTTCAGAAAAGAAGTAATTCAAGTCTCAAGCTTTCTCATTCAAGAGAATAGCACAAATTCGCCACGAAGTTCAAACAGCCATGATAACATACATCAATCGACAAAGATTCCAAATTTCCAATACAATTCAAACATATTCAGAAAGTGGTAATTAAAGTTTCAATCTTTCTCATTAAGAGAACAGAAAAATTAAAAATTATGGTTAACAAAATCCATATATATGTATACATACCAATCCCTAAAACTCCAACAGAATCCCAGCATATCAAATCCTCAAGCTTTTTCCAGTCAAAAGAATAGACCTAATTAACGAACTATGGCTAAACAAATCCAAATTGCATTTCTCCAAAAAACAAAATGCCGTTCGAGTCAGCGAATGCCTTACCTGCAAAGTATAAACCCCGGGGGGCAAGACGGCGGCGGAGCCAGCCTTCTCGTAACTCTCGAAGAACTCGCAAGTCGGAACATCAGGATTCTCCGCGGCCAAGGCGCGGACCCAGCTGGCAGTCAGCTTCCGGCAGGCGGCGTCGACGGAGTCGCGATTCTCGGCGGTAACGACGCGGGGGTTGACGCAGAGGTTCTTGCGGGAGGAGAGGCCGAGGGCGAGCATTCCGGCGCGGGGGCCGAGGTGCTTGAGCTGGTAATCATGGAGGAGCTTGAGCTCGGCGAGGGTCTTCTCCATCTCGTGAACCGTGCGAGTGCAGTAGATGAGTTTCAGAGGGGATTGGGGTTTAGAGAGAGAGTAGCTGGTGATGAGAGAGAGAAGGGCGATGGTCTTGCCGGTGCCGGTGGGCATCTCGAGGAGAGAGTGGCCCTTGGCATCGAGGGCTCGTTTGAGTTCCAGCATGTAGGCGTACTGCTCTGGGTATATGCGGTCGTACGGGAAGTACACCGTCACGTCCTCTATTTGGAACTTCATCGTCAATGGTGATAAGAGACGAGAGAGGTTTTTCTCTCTTCAGGGTTTTGCTTCTGGGATTAATTTGGAGCTCACTATAGACTGTACTATAATATATATATATATATATATATATATATATATATTATTTAGGCATTTGCGTTTCCCGAATTCCGCCATTAAAACTGACAGACACAGCCTTTTTTTTGTTTTTTTTACGAGAGAAATTTAGTTGGACAAACGAAATGTCGTTTCTTTCGTAAATTTCTTTGTCGTTGATGAGAGAAACTTGTGTGGGAGAACCGTAGAACGACAACGTGCGGTAAATCTGGACCCGTTGTTTATTTATTAACAAGTCTGAGCTCGTTCAAGTGGAGAATGATAAACCACGTCTTAAATCTTATTGATGTTTAATGCGATGAAACAAATATTTAGTCCGTTGTTTACTAGTTGCTGTCGCTTTTTTTCAGAAAACGACATGTTTTTAGATCTACTCATATCCTGTCGCTTCAATTGATAAACTACAAATTTTTGCTTGTCGTTACGAAGTTCGCTGTTGTAACTTATCCAGCAAGACAAAAGGAATGTCGTTCGTATCTTTTACTTTTGTCGTGTAAGTTGCATTTCAATTTTTAACTCCTCCGCCTCCTTAACGCCTCTGAACGGCATGTCGTTTCCTATTTGTTAAACTACAAAACATGTCGTTCTATACCGAAGCTTAAAAAGTAATATGCCAGCACCGAGTCTATTTAGGATTATTTGGGGTGGGCATTGCAACTAAAAAATGGCCCAATTTTGAGGATTAAAAAAAAACTATCTTCAAGAATTCATTCAATTGATTTACAACGTAATGAATAATGAACTTGCAGCTATTTAACTGCAATTTTAAATTTACGCGACTGTTTTATGTATTGAGAATTTTTGTTGCTTTTTCCTTTCAAAAAAAAAAAAAAGATTGTTTCTTTTATACTCTTTTTGTTTTGCAGAACGGCCATACATAATTGTAATATTTTGACAAAAGGAAAATAGACAGCTGTGAGGATTCTTTACTAGTCACCATGACAATGACCCCGTTTGCAGTTTGGTTAAGTAGAGACTTTTCCGGCAGAGATCGGAAACAGCTTCCTACGCGGATCGCTAAAAGCATACAATATATACACGTAATGAACTAATGAAGGAGATGGTGATCATGTTATATCAGAAAATCCTTATTCTTCAGTTTGTGTGTTAAATGCTACGCCTTTGATAACATGTCGACATTGGTACCTATAACATATCACCGAAAAATCAGAGCTTTAGAAAGAAGAGGAACAAAAGTTCATGAAATGAAAACAATTACAATTCGCATATGAGACTTGGAAAATGTAAGCTAGTGGAAATTTCTAGCTTGTAAATTTCCTTAAACTTTATAGCAATCTGAAAGTTTTCTAACTACGATGGCCTTCGGCAAACTCATACCAGATAAATTCATTTCGCATGCTCTCTGCCGAATCAATGGAGCTGCTAGGATGATGCTCAAGATCATTACCATCCATTTCTTTGTGGGCCTGGGTTCCACACTTGAGCCGCACTCTAAACGGCACAATCTGCAAGAAGAAGATAAATTGATGAGGTATGGTATGGAAGTATGCCTTCTAGTGTAAAAGAAACCACCAACAGGTTGCAAAGCAGCTTATGCAAGTTGTCTTGAAAAATAAAAACATTAATTCTATAATTTCTAGGTGTGCATTAACAATGTAATAGATTTTCTCTCATAATTTCTGAATAAAGAATGTATAATACAATCAAATGGAATGAGAAAACATAGAAAATGTATAATACAATCAAATGGAACCAGAAAACATAGAAACATTTTATAAAGCACCATATGACTGGAAGAAGAATATGGCCAGGCCTAAAAAATATATGGCCATGCTAGCTAACACTAGATGCGTCCATTTAACCAGCTTCATTGTTTCACTTATTATAAAAGTAGGAAAGGATGATAAGGACCCTCCATGAATTTTGATTGCCACAACTCATACAAAGCCTCTACCTCTAACAACCACATCATCCATATAAATTTTGGCATCACCTTTTTGCTGTATTTAAAATCACGTTTAGGAAGAAAATGAAGCGGCAGATTCAATGAAGACCGAGCCTTAACAAATAAGAATAACTTTGAAATGCCTGCAAAATTCAATTAACAAAAGATTGCTAAGCTAACTACCGGGAATTGAACATTTAAAAATTGGAGGAAATCTTTTTTTTTTCTTTTTTTGACAAGCATGCTGAGCAAACTACCTGGAAATGAAGTAGATCCAGCACCCATTGAGATCAGTGTCCGAATGACCTATAAAAGAGAAATTATTTATGCACAAAAGATAGGAATTTGAAGAAATTAGCAAGAAAGAAAAAAAAAAGAAAAAAAAAAGAAGAAAAGATTACAAATTTGAAGAGGAAGAGAAATCAACAGGGATGAACCTTTCTTGAAAGCGCTTCTGCCGCTCTGGTTTTGGCGAAATCAGACGGGCCAACGGGCACAGACTTTCCGTGCGAAAAGCTCAACTCGTACACTTGTTGAGGTCGTAAAGGACTAGCTCCAAGAACCAAAATGGCTGCTTGGATGTTCGGAACCTCGCCGATCATAAGCTTAACCGCAGTTTGGAAATTGGAAACCGAACGCATCAACTTATCAAACCGTCTGATCCCTTGTTTCGCCTCTCTCATTTTGGTAGCGTGCTTTCTTCTCAGCGACGCGTTCCCTAGGGTTTGTTTAAGACCAATTTCCTGTAAAAAAGTTAAAACTCGAAATTCTTTTCAGAGCAAACGAATTTGAATCTACAAGTTCGAAAAACAATCTCTGGCTCAAAAACAAACCAATTCACTGTACTCTTCAGACAATGTGTTGAATTCGAGACTGATATCCTGCAACATGCTATATGGAAATTAGCGACATTAGCGACATTAGATTCATTGGAATAGAATTAAGCAGAAACAATCAAAATTTCATTCTTTTTACACGAATTGAAATGTTTTAGGTTTTTTATTTTCCTGCACTTTCTGAGAAACCAAACAGGAAGAAATTTTAGGAAGGTTTGGGCGGAGCAACTTACGAAGGGATTTGCTGGTGCATGTAGAGTATGAATCCGGCGACGTCGTTTACGGTGTGGAAGATCGTAGACTCGTCCAGATAATCTGCGGCGGTCTCGATCTCCGAGCAATCCGTCACCATCTCCGAGCTGCCCTGTCCCTCTTCCATGGCGGAGTAACTTCAACTTCAGTTGGAAAGAGATGAAAAACATTCATTTAAATTGTAGTTCAGAAGCGGGAATGGGGCTGTGATACATTGGCCCGAGAATTTGGGCCTTGCCTACGGTCCGATTTGAGAAAATTAGGTCTCATGCTACTTCCTTAACAAACTCTAATGTTTTGTATTAATTTTTTTTTTTAACTTTTGATTCACGACACATAATATATTTAAATTATCCTTACCAAAAATCTCACCACCAAACTCTTCTTCTCTCTCTCACTCTATGTTGTACATTCTTCCCTATCTCTCTCCGTGCCTCTTTCTTTCCTCCCTCTTTCTATTTCCTAGGAGTAAAATGTTTTAATTTTTTTCACAAGGGATGGTAGGAATTAAAAGTAATACTATACAAGTAAGTGATATCTATCAAATTGATCTGAGATTGCTTACATGGGTGATCCATATCCATATCTAGAGTAAAACATATTGACCTATATTTTCAGTTTTTTTTTTTTCAATTTTGGTCCTTAATAAGAGTGTATTTGGCAACAAAGTTATAACGAATTTATTGTAATATGTGAGAGCTTTATATCATAGCCTACTTTTGCTTTATACTGTATCATGTGAGAATTTTACACTGTAACAATTGAAACGACGCTGTCAAATAAAGCCACATGACTAATAGACAAACTAAAAGTAACATATAAAATAATAGATTAATGAAAATTGTAAGAAATAATACTTTTCCAAAACTAATTGTAGTAAATATTAAATTTATGATGTAAATAAAATAAATATATTTATGGTACACAATAATATATTTATCTCTTTGTTTACAATTATATATTTCTTATTTACATAGTAAATAAGTTATTTACATTGTAAATTTGATATTTACTACAAATATTTTCAAAACTTGATATTTACTTCTAAAAATTTTAAAAATTTGATATTTCCCTCATAGATTAAAAATTAAAGAGATATAGAAGTAAATAACCTTTTTAAAATACATTTAAAATAAATAATTAACTTTTTAAAATTAAGAAAATGACTGTTTATGAGTAATAAACTTAAGTTTATTGAGTTTAACACTGATAAACTCAAGATGTTTATCAATTAAAATTAGTTTATCAATTATAAACTTGAGTTTATCGAGTTTAGCACTAATAAACTTGAGGAGTTTATCAATTAAACTCAATTTATCATTAATAAACGTTCATTTCTCTAATTTTAAAAAGTTATGGTCATTTATTTTAAAGAGCCCATTAAAAAGGCCACCCAACCTAATTTCCTAGGGCATTTTAAAAGTTTCCATCAAATATTTAACACTTAAATAACGGTGAGACCAATAAACTACATTAACTAACAATACACCAAACTCATTACATCCAAAAGATTTGTTGTTTAATAGGGTATTTTGAATGGTGGTTAGAACCATTGGTTTGAACTATAAATATAGTAACATGTAAGAACTTTACACTATAGCAACTTTTTTGCTTTTACTGTAGCATGTGAGAGTTTTACACTATTCTTAACTAAAAAGTTGGTTAAAACAAACTAATACAAACAGGCTATAAAGCTGTAACGAGTCTTGCTTTCCAAGGTTTAAGCATACTCGTGTACAGAGAAGCCAACAATGCTGTTCTTGATTGGCTACTTATGCCCTCAGTGTAGATAGTGAACCTATTTAGTTGGAGAATTCTCCTCCACCTATAGAGTTTAAGTTTTATTGTTGTAAATGATGCTTCGTATATTAATTAATCAACTATAATTTTCTCCAAAAAACAAAAGGAAACAAAAGATCAAAAATAAAATAAAATAACAAATTAGAAACCAAAATGAGACATTTTAAAAGTTAAAGATCAAAAAATGTTTGAGAGTAAAGCTACGGGTTCATTTTTGACCATTTGTGAGATCAAACCCTTTTTAATACGTGTAGACAAAAAAGAGTAGTATTTGAATATCATATCAATTCTGCAGTGCTCCTTTCATTCACCCTTTTAGCAAATATATAGACCAAGATTAGCATTCCCTTGTAACGACTTGCTATCATAATTCAAAATCCATTCTGGAACCTCATGAAAAAGTAAAGAAGAAAAGAAAACTCCAATGGTTCTGAAGAGAAAACATGGTCCATGTAGTAGTGTCAACAACAGAAGTCGGACAATCAAAGAGAAGATTAAACCAAGGTAATAAACAATGAAAGCAGACCAATATCAAAGGGGCGAGCTGCGAGAGGAATAACAAAAGACCAAAATTTTCTATGCCTTTCCCCTTCACGCCATTACAACATAACCATATCCCAAAAAAAAAAACCTAGCATTAATTTACACGCTATTACAATAACATTTAAAGCTTTAGAGGGTCTGAAGTCTCGTCCAATACTTGCATTTGAGGACAAGCAGCATTACTTCACAACCAACTGAATCCCTTTCTACTCCTATTTAAAGCAAAATCCTCTCTAGAAGATAGTCAGGATACAAAAGATGAAGCTTCAGAGCAGCTCTTGCTGAGTCAACAACCCTCAATTTATCTCTCTTTTTCTGCAACATCCGACAGGGAGAAACCTCGATGAGTATAAATTAGACTATGATGTATCATCTGGAGGTATTTTTCAGCAAGGCTCTATGCTCATCAAGAAGCTAGCATCCAGCACTAGACCTTAAAAATGCACAACCTCTAAGTCAGATTACTGTCTCGTTAGAAGTCAGACGCCATACCGCCTCAAAGCTTTGCTTAAACTTGGCATTACATTATATGCTTGATACGATCTTCTTAGTTCAATGATGGACCCAACCTGGACAAACAATGGTCAAAGCCCAGTAAGCATGGATGGATAAAAAGAGCATGTGGTTCTGCAGACCCGCTCAATTTAAAAGTATAATTAAATTCATGAAAAGCATACTTATCCAATCCCTAAATGTGAAACAGTACCAAAATAGTTGGAGCAATAGTTTTCCATGAAAATTAAACCACACATGTCAATATTGTTGCAACATGCAACAGCAATGTTCGGAATATTCAAGTTGGGTTTGTAGAGATCAAAGTAAAGAAAAAGAAATAAGCTACTGCAACGCTAGGATGAGATAATAAAGTAAGTTTAGAAAGAGAAGACAAAGGAAAATCTATAAACAGAATGAAGGATGTGAGTTCTTCCTCTTCTCGTTTGGCAGAGTCAGAGGATGGTGGGGAGGAAGAAAGTAAATAAAATCTGATTCTTCAGTTCTATGATTCAACACAGCAACCCATTTAACATTTTGTTACATTGGTCTTGGTAGGCCCCAAGATGAACTCTTTACCCCTTTTGCTTTACTCTTCTCTTCTGATTCTTAGCCATCCCTCCTTTTATTTTTACTATCATTTCTTCTTCCTTTTACTCCCTTACCAAACATAGCACTAGGAACCCAATTGGAGATACTAAAGCTACGAATTATGAAGCCAGGTAAACTTCTTTCTGCACACACCAGGCCAAAATAAATGCTAGATACTCGAAACAAATTACAGTCAAGATTGTCCTTACAATAATTAAGACTGATGTAAAACCTATTGCAATTCCCGCATTGATGCGGCGTAAATAATGATCAAATATGCTTGATGTTGTTGCCAAAATACTTAACAACAGACCCCCTGCACAATTTTCAACCAGGTACAGTCAAAAACCACGAAACATTATTAGTCTTTTAATACCAAGGAGGAAAAAAATATAAATAAAAAAATAAAAATAGCCTCTTACTTTGGTTAAGTTAACATATAAATTATAATTTTTTTTAAAAGACCAGTATACCCCAAAAACGTGTTGATGCTTGAATCTTCGTGAGGTATTCAATAGTAGCCTTCCCAGTGTTCACATTTGGTATCCTGGCACCCATCTTATTCAAGTAATCAGAAATTTCCTTCAGCAAGTTGGCCTATATTTGAAAACAAACAAAAGAAGTTAAAAAATAGAAAGAGCAGTCTTGACAGCTTATTGTATTTAACTCTCTTTCTGGTTTTAATTTTATGTTCAGAAATAATGGCTCACAGGACAATATTCTTATTCATGAATGAAAACTAAGTGGCGATAGCCACATAGAGAAATTTCAGTAAATAAATGTTCTTCATGTAGGTGCCAAATGGAATGGTATGATAAATATGCATAAAGTTGGGAAGAAACTCACATTGTCAAATATATTGAACAAAAAGATGAAAAAGGCATATACTGAGTAGTACACCCAAGGTTTTGCGCCAATTGAAGTTTCAGGATTCAAAATCTCCTTAACATGCTCCCAGAAACGCGAACCAAGGAGACTGCAAGTAAATTCCGTATCAGCGATGACCATTATACTATTCAAAAAGAAAAAGAAACACCAAGCAGAAATTCTATAAACGACATAGTATTATAGTGAGCTTGATAAAAACAGCATATCTATTTGAAGAAAAAGAAGGGTCAAATTTTCGGAGATGCAGAATGCATGCACCAATACTACGTTTCAATTTATAATACAACCTTGCAAGAATACCAGGAACGGCCAACAGATAATTAGTGGTGAGAACAGGTTGCATCCCCGCTGGATTGATATTAAAAGGGATATAGGGCTCCACTTCAGTAATTGGGGATTCATCTCTGTCCAAAAGCACAGAAGCAACAAAATAGTGTCGGTGAACAGCATTGTCTCAAATATTAAAAGCTCCATAAGGCAGGAAAAAAAAAAGAGGGGGGGGGGAGGTGGTGCTGTTGTTGTTCCAGAAACTTTTTTGAGTACCAAAAAAGTTCATTAGCAACCAATATTGTAGATGCAAGTATACAACAACAACACATATGCAAACATAGCTCTAACATGTAATGAAGATATTTAGAGGTGGGGAAACAAAGTCCCTATTAGAAAGCAAGCATGGAACCTGCACATTCTTTGAAGAAAGGACCAACAGACACCTGAGCTAAAGAAAACATATTACCTAGCAGCCGAAGCAAGTTTAAAACCATAATACTGCAGCTTAACCTTCCTGCATCCTTCAATTACCACAACTGCCCACATAGCGACTAAGGTGAAAACGCCCAACAATCCTGGTACATAGGGCCACCAATTCATTGCACTCCCTGCCATACATATCAAAGAGCTTGAAGTCAAGATATACCAAATTAAAACATATTTGACAAAATACACAACCCTTTGACATTTGTGCACACGCGCACACACTCAAAATTTGTTTGTTAAATGGCATCATATGGATATGCAATTTAGGTCTCAAAGCTAATGGTTCCTAAAGTGGTGCAGTTGGCAGGGCACATGCTTCTTATTGTGGCAAATGGAAGTTTAACCTGTATTTGATCCTTACACTTTTTTGTTTGTCTGTTTTAGTCTGGAGGGTCTTATAAATTTTTGATACACGTGTTGCTAGCTTGAGGTAGGAGTAATGATTCATGCCACAGGCAACGTTTGCATTGAGGGGACAAAGTCATGGGCTTGAGTAGTGGCAAAACAGAATTCCAAATTGACCTCGATCCTGACAGTCATATGTTTGTTGGTTTAATTCTTGAAGATCTTATGGATTTATTGCATCAAGAATTTTCATCACAAGTGACATGTGCAGGATAAAAATGTAAAACCATAAGCTTAACAACATCAAGTTCATCAAGTCACATGCCTGAGAGCCGAGACAGCATATTGTATAACATTTCTGTGTAGCCTGTTAAGATTCCCACACATATAATTAAACTTGAACCATGTCCTGAAATATATAACAATGCTTCAGAAGAGACAAAATATAGGATTAAAAAAAAAAGCTTGGCAAGAATATGAAGTTGACTAGCATAGCAATAAACAAGTACTAAGATCCTTATGATATATAGCCAACATGTCAAGATCAATACCAAATCCAGATTCTGAGATGGTATCACAAATCCACGCTATTGACATTGCACCACAAACCAATAAAAGAGCAGTCACCATCACATGTTTGACCCTGCAATATTAAAAAATCAAACCAATAAAAGAGCAGTTACCTTCACAAGTTTGACCCTGCAATATTAAAAAATCTTCATAAAGTACACCATTTCAAAAGATACATGCACCTTGGCAAGATAAACTACCTCAAATATACAAACACCAATATGTCAAGTAATTACAAGCATACAGAGGTTGAGGTTGAGGTTGAAATATCATATCAAGCTGCTACTTGACTAATAAATAACTTTATATAACCTCCACTAGAAAAAGAGAGGCCGAGGTCATTGCAAAAAGAATGTTTCAATTGCAAATTCTTACAGGAAAAGAAAAAAAGCATTCAGATCACTATAAGAAGAGAATCTACGCGTCTAATAGAATGTTTTTCACTTGTCACAGAGAAAAGATATATCAAAAAAATGGTAGTAGATGATAATCTTCTTGTAAGATTACCTGTTAGTGGCTACATAGACTGAATATGGAAGTGAATAACAAGCAATGATCAGACCCTCCAATATAGCAAAGCCAAGTGACATCTACCATCTAGAATTGATGAAAGAAATTCTTAGTTTGACAGTCTTGAGAAAACATCCACTAAAATTATAATTCATCATAAATATTTGAAGCAAGAATATTGGCTCACTGCTTGAGATGAAAACTAGACACACATATAACTCTTAATCTTCTCGTGGGCATCTAAGCCTTCTTTACGCAGCTTTACCAACAAGGGGACGGTATGACAGAGTACCTGTACATCAAGTAACAAAAATTATCAATCAGTATTGCTTTCTTTAAAAGTTTAAGCTTTGAAAAATGCACAAATAAGGGACACCATTTTTTTTAAAACTATTTACACACCCTTCACTAAAAACCAAAAAATATTATACCTAGACCCATTTCATTAATCAAATTTGATAAAAATATACCTGCTCACGGTTAATTTTTTTATATGATGACCACAATCTACCCCTAAATACATTGGAATCACTAATTTCCTAAAACTCAGTGAATATAAGTTTCCGGTTGAATTGAACTCATTGATAAGTAAACCCTGAAAAATTTTACATTTGAAGCTAAGATAAATGGTTTAGATTGATCAATAATAGGAGAAAGCAACCAAAACACAATACAAAAGAGGGAAGATTCCAATGGTTTTGGTTTCTTAACACCTCCAGTTAATGGGAGTTATGGTCAAGGGTGCCAGTGTAATGTTTTTATAAAGTTTTGTCGTCCCCAAAACTATTAATTTAGGTGTCATAGATACATGAGGTGACAAAAGAAAGAAATAAACCTGCATGATAATTGATGCCATGATCTGAGGGCCAACATCAAGCTGGAAAAGGGAGAGTTTAAGCTCTCCTGCAAAATCACCTAGTTCGTCTGCCATGAAAAAAGAGAGTATGGTATTTATCCAACAATAGAAACACAAATAATAACAACAAAACAAAAACATTGACCACACACAATAGTAAGCCTACATAAAGGATAGTTGCCCTTTACTAACCTTTCATATCTTTCCTAATCCCAAATCCCTTTAACAACCTGAACTCCAGTCCTTATCCTTAAACAAGGAAGAAGCATAACTTGGTTACAGAGGCTGATAGACAACTATGAAAGAGTGAATCTTAAATGGTTAGTTGAAATTCATGTTAAATGGTGGCAATCAATGATGCCATATACAGACAAACCAGTGTGCATTTATGCATTTTGTGAGGGTTTCAGTTACTTACCCACAGAACCAGAGACAAAGCTGAGATAATCTTGAGGTATCAACCTTCTGTCAAATCCAGGGAGAGGAATGAAATATCCAACACGACTAACAACAATTAGTAATGCCGTCACAAATAACCTCCGTCGTATCTCGCTCTTGAAAAAAGACTCAGCAGCATTATTGAGGACAGAACTGATGCGTACAAAATTCAGAAACCTATTTTTAAACATTTTAGGTCTGGAATGTGGGTCTTGAAAGTCATTTACGTCTAGACCATCTGTCTCCTCACTTAGACTTGGTGTAATAGTTTCAAGATTCAGAGAGCTTGTGGAAGTACCCTCAATAGTCATACACTCCCTACAGAGCTGATCTGAGAAATTGACAAAGGGCTTTCTATTCACTTTTGAAATAAAAGGTCTGTCAAGAAATATTTTATGTCTTCGGCTAGATTCTACCATATTCGCCCTACGGACAGGATAAGAAGCAGCAACAGGTTGACTGTACAATCAGAGATTAGAACCTGCAGACGTACATGTATGAATCAGATTAATTGATAATTGATTTGGATGTACTATGTGAGAATATATGTAACTATTCAAGAATACAAAAAATTTTGGGGTGAAATAAAGGTGAGGTTTAATTATACTCTGTGGACTCACTAAAAACAGAAACTAATATGCTTGAGATACATGAATTTCTATGGCCCTGTGCAACTCTCTCTCACATAGAACCTGGGGCTTTCTCTTACCATTAATCCTAATATGCTTTCAGTCAAATCCACAACAAATAAAAGACTCCGGCGACTATAATCAGCGAATAAATTCCTCAAAAACCTTACTTCTAGGAATAAAGGCATTTTTATTCAGCAAGTAAAACAAGCGCACGAACCAGACCTCAATAATAAAAATTATTACTTCATTTCTAACAAAAACAATAATATAAAATAGTCTATACAAATTTATGAAAACGGAGAATTGGCTAAGTCAAGGCGCTACTTAAGCAGATCATTGCGCTTGATCAAAAAACTGAGATACAGAAATTTGAGAATTGAACTTACCTGAGGTTATACTAAAGAACAACAATAAGAAAAATCGGCCCCAATCACCCAAAACATTAATGGAGGAAAATTTTACCATAATTCCGGTTCAATAGGCGTCAAATACAAAAACCCCGCATAGAAAAACAAGAAAACATATCAAAACATAAAATGGAAAACATATATTACTCTCCATAACGAGAAACACTTAAAGCAGTCAAGTTGAATTTTCTTTCTCTCTTTGGTTTACGAAAAAACGAAGTGAATAATATAGTAAAGCAACTTAGGGCTAACATTTCCCGAGAAAATTAGGGTTTGGTGTTGAGAGTATATTCGTGAGTTTGAGAAGGTAACCAAAAAGAAAACATTTATTCTGTTTTCGTCTTCTTCTTCCTTTTTCTTTTTCTCTTTCGCAACGTTTTCCGAGAAAGTAAAGAGTGGAAAACTGACCTCTAATCTTCGTTTGTGTACTGGGTTGAGGAAAGAAGCGAGACGAGCCGAGAAGTGCGGCTTCCATGGCGGGACTCGGAGAAATTCGGAGGGAAGCAGAAAGCAACGCTGTTCCTCTTTCGTTGATGTTGTCGTTTTCATAGGGTCTTCCTCTCATACTTAAAGGTCAGAATCGTCTACTTCGCTTGGGCTGTATGTATACTGTTTTCGCAACGTGGCAGTCTGTTATTAGTTACTTAACCTTGCGCGGGCCATACTAAATTAGAGTTTATTAGTCCTAATAACATTTCTAATACACTCCAGATTCAACCATATCACTTTCACTAGAATCTTTGAAACATTTTCTTTTCAATGGCAAAAATATGATTCTATCCCTATTTCAATTAAACATTGAGTCATAAATTTGGGTCAATTTTGTCTTTATATATTTTTAACAGAAACATGTATCAAACTTTTTTTCACTTAAGTGTTGAAAATGAAAAACAATGTCACATAAATAGTATTTGTTAAACTGATCAACTAAATTATCGTTTTATGTAATTTTTTTTCGTTACTTTCGTACTCCTCAGTACTTATTTGATTTGAAACTGATTTTTTTTTAGAGGATGAAAAAAAATAAGCAATTAGTTCTCAATCTTTTAATTTTGGCAGCAATTTCTCTTAGTCTCAAAATGCTGACAACATAATTAAAACATATAATGAGATGTCAAAATTTGACTATAATCATATTAGATTAATGAAAATATGATAATTTTAGTGAAACATGACAAAGGTTTGACAATTTAGGGCAGTGAACTAATTGTATCTTGTTTAGTTTCCAATTTTGATTTTAATCTACTAATTGTGTCCTCCTTAGTTTCAAATTTTTTGTTCTAAATGTATTTTTTAATGTACTAAATGGACTATTTGACCATTAATCATTCGTTTGAATCAGAACCTTCTCCAATTTTTTTTTTTTATAAGAATAGCTAAATTCACATGCTCATTTCCAAAGATAAGAACATCGCACAATTAGCAAATTAAATGTTTACAAATTCATTAATTTCAATAAAATATATATATATACGATGCAGCTGCCCGGCATGAGGGCCTCACTTAATTTCCTCCCAAACTATAAACCGTTTTATATCTTCATTTTTCAGTTTGCTTTCTTTGAAATTTTGTGAATTATTTTAAAAAATAAGAATTTTTTAACAATTATTCTGAGAGTGTTTTTACAATTTTTATCACAAAAAGCATACAAAAACATTGTCAAAAACTCTAAAAAAATATCAAATGGGGTTATAGTTTCTTGAAAAAAAAAAGTTTATGTATGATTCTATTATTCCAGTTTAGAACTACAAGGATACGCAATGTTGTGGCATGTTTACTTAGCAAGAGCAGGGAATGGGAATCAATCCCATCTTCCCTATTTTTATCTTAGGATGGAATGGAAATATGATTATCTTGTTTTCTTGTTTGTTTATTTTATTTTAACATTTCGTAGTTTTTTCTTTTAATTATTTAAAGAAAAAATCATAAATAAAAAGCATTTATTAAAAATATATTTTCTCTAATATCTGAATTCATATTTTTAATTACTAAAAAAGTATAATTAAAATTAATTAATTATTGTTTTATTGTTCTAATGGCAAAATAGTTATTATAGAATTCAATTTTTTAAGTTCTAAATACAAAATATAATAGCAGGTTATATAAGTAAATTTATAAAAATTCTGTCCGATTCCAAGCATAAGTAAATGCGTGAATGGGATTCATACTAATTGCGACTTCGATTTCTAGAACCCAAGTAAACAACTTATTTAGACTACGAATCCTGCTTACTTTGATTATGCATGGAAACACACCATTAAAATGTTTGAGAATGTAGTAAGAACTAACAAGTTAGAATCAAAATACTGCAGCTTGTGAGAGCTTTATATTATAGCATATTTTTGTTTTACACTGTAGCAATTATAACGTGCTACAACTAATAAGTTTGAATAATTGCACCAAACAATGCATACATTCTTTCACAAAGAAAGCAACCAAACAAAAAAGAAAGGAAAAAAATTTCGGACGTTCGTAAAATATGATTTTGTCTACGCCAACTAGTGAAAGTTTAAAGGGAAATTGGTGTAGAAGCCAGTGACGATCGGGTAGGATAAAGAAGCAAGCAAGATGATAATTTCACGACTTAGGGGGAAAAAGGACAATTGGGCAAGTAAAACGAAGAGAAAAGAAAAGATTTCGTGCTGTTATAATATATTATTTAGATTACAATAAATGATCACCCAGGTCATTTAAGAGCACGGGCACCGTTTAAGAGAGCTTAATCTGTCAATTTTATGTTTTTTTTTTTTTCTGCTTTAACATGTTGGAAGATACAGTCATACAGGATAGGGGTGAACGGCAGGCGGTTTGATGGTTTTTGGGCGGGTGCGGTGCTGTTTTTTTAGATGGCGGGTTGGCGATTAACCAACCCACAAACCGCCCACCACATGGCGGGTGGTTTCGGTTTGGTTTTGGGTGGTTGCGGGTGGGTGCGAGCGGGTTGAGGCGGTTTAGACCTATGCTATTGTGCCATGTAATTTTTTGAAACTTTTTTTTAGAAACTGAAGAAAATTTGTAGAAAATATAAGATGATAATACATAAAGCATTCCCAACAAGTTTGATGCTTAAAGACAGTGATCAATCATATTCAAAAGTACAAATTAAGAAATATAATCATTCACTGCAACAAGAAACATCAACTACAGATGAAGTGATGAACAAAGTCAAGAGTCCATAAAAATTAAAGCCTATTCATTGGGTTCGAAAATAATAAAATGCTACAAATGAAATGATGAACAAAATCAAGTGTTCTTTTTTTTTTAAGGCTTTCTCTACTAACGTACTTGATTTGACTTTTGATCACTTCACAAAATAATAGGAGAATTTCCAGTTTCTAATATGTCAAGAGGCACTCGAGCCTGTGCTTGGAGTGTTGGATTGTTCAATCATCTCTAAAATAAGAACAAAATCAAATAAATGATAAGTTTTTTTTTTTAATATATAGGCGGGTGGGTGCGGGTTGAACCCGCACTTAAAAACTTAAAACCAAACTCACCCACCGAATATAGGTTGCTAACGTAAACTCATTTTTTTCGAGATGAACAGATGCGGGTGCAGATAATTGACAGGTGTGAGACAGTTTTTATACAACCCTAATACAGGAGACTAGCTAATAAGTCCATTCCTTTGGAAGAAACATTTCTGGAGAGGAATTTCTTTTTTGGGAAATAACAAAGCATTGTGACGATGGCATGTCGTTGATATTGCCTTTTTTATTTTTCACTGAAATGATTCGTTCTCCACCTTTTCTGTTATTTTTGGGATCTGAAAAGTACAATGATAATGATTTTATCAGACTTTGTGTATTAATTATTCTTTTAGTTGAGTACTGAAAAATAAAACCCTCAATAAATCTAGATATATGAAAATCAGTGCTTAACTTGAACCTTGTCGAGGCGAAATTTGCAAGCCTAAAGCGTGCACGTTGAGATTGAGAGCTTGAACCACGCGTGAGGGGAGGAGAACGGGAGCACAAGCTGCACCAAAGGTACAATGTTAATATAGAAACTACATAATCTCACAATGCAAATAATTTTTCATGAATAAGTAGGGAAATGGCTTTTTTGATATTATTTTAATAAAATAACTCACCTATTTTTAAATTAAGAAAACAACAATTTTTAAAATAGTCTGATTGATGGTATGATTGATTGACTTGATGGCCAATCACTAATTAACTGTTACTAATACCAAAAAATGATTTATCGATCAATTACTGATTGAACAACATGTCAACCATTTTAATGGCCAATTGTCATTTTCATTTAAAAATATTAGATATTTATTGAAAGAGGTGGTCAAAACGAGCCAACATAGTTAATTTTCTCAAGTTTAAATGTATTGTATAATGTTTTGTCTAGAAATGTCAAAATGGGCCAGACATAATGGGTTGGTATGGATACGGCACGACATGTTATGATTATTAAATAGGTCTAGTCCTATCACGTTTTTATTAAATGGGTAGGGCTTGAAGCGACTTTTGGACACGATGCATGATAAGGGCACCACACGCTAAGAACACAACATAAGCAGGAGTATGAGCACGATGAGTGGCAGGATAATGGCACGACATTATTACTATTTTGTTATGTACTTCTAATAATTTTCTTATAAAATTATAATATACTATATTTCTCTAAACAAGATTTTATCTCATTTGAATTTTTATCTATTTTATTTCATTATAAGTTAAAATTTTAATTGTATTTGATACTTATGTTTTTTTGTTTACCTATAATTTTGCTATTGGGCACGATTAAAGCACGAGTGCGTTAAAGGCATGATACAAATATAAATATGCCCTAGGCCGGGGTTGATGCTATCAATTAAAAAAAAAAAAGCATGATCCAATAGGGCACGATGAATAATGAGAAAATTATATGTGATGCCACATTTTTAAAAATTGTGTTTATTCGTATCATACTTAGAAAGAGTTATACTACATTATCATTTATGTTACATGTTAAGTTTCGTCACAAATAAACACGTGTGATAAAAGAAATATTAAAAGATGATATTTATTGCAAAAACATGCTTGACATCTCTAGTTTTGTCTTAATACAATTCCATATGTATGTGTGTGTATAATATTAGAAGTTATACTGCTTGAAAACAAATTGCAGTTTGGGAATTAGTACTCAATTTGCAAGTATGTGATTAGTACTAACGTAAAGAATTGATGATGTACCTGGCTTCTCATTGCTTGGATGTACGTTGGTGCCCGTTCTAATTTGTGGAAGAAAAACGCCTGTACCACATGATTTTTGGCCAGAATCTAGGAAAATAGCTTGCATTCCAGGTCCTCCAGATGCCCAATTTTGCACAAATTTCGGTCTATGACGTGGCCTTGGACAAGATTTTGAGTTATGCTGGGACATTATATATATATATATGTCAATTTTCTTAGATCCCCAAATATATATAGACAATTTTCATATATATGTTGAGGAAACGTAACCTATCCATATTGCTTTATATGTTAGAAGTCCACGCGTGATATCATTAAAAAAAAGTGCATGGTATTAAGTAATTCTGACCAAAAAAAAATATTAAATTTTATAAAAAAGTACAAAATTACTTTTTTACTATAAAAAACAAATATTAATTCCTTATTTCTAACGGAGTCTCTTACTTCAATGACTCCCAATAGATTTCATCCGCACAACAACTAATTTACGAAGTACTAATTAGGACGACTACTTGAATTAGTAAATTATTTTCTTTGGAAGTTTTTCAAAGGAAACGTTAATTGTTAGTATGCAATTAGCCAGAACAAATCTAATCTCCCCGCAATATATATATGTGTAACAAGTTTAACCAAGTATACCTAGCTAGAAACAGATAATTGGCTTGAGGCAACACAACTAATGCTTTTACTTGCACATTTCATTTCACGATCCTAAATAAAATTTCTATTAAAGATATAAAATAGTTTCTTAGGATACCAGCTAATTCACATTAGAGAAATATTTCGTATATATCTTAAGCAAATCGTCACATATCTTATAATGCAAGAGAACATACTATTTTGTCATGCTATGCTATCTACAAGTAATTTGCTATTATGATCGAAGAAAGAAAAAGGAAAAGATATATATTTCTTTAGTTTAGCTATACTAATATCTTATCTTATTTAGATTAATTCCTGAATAAAGAATTATTATCCCCCAAAAAGAGAATAATTACCAGATAAAATAAGAACTAGGGAAAAACAAAATAAAATTTCCGTCTAAAATTATATATGCCATTTCCAAATTGTGCAAGAGACAGTTATTAAACTATTTTCCCAATTGCTATGCGACCCAAAATAACAAGACTTCACTGACACCTTAGTTTCACCAATCAAGCTTAGACAGGAAGCCATGGAGGTAGTTGATCAGTAATTAAAACTATGACCATTGCAATAGACTCTCTCTCTCTAAAATGTTTTTTTCTACGTAGCTATAAGACACCCAATTGTCGTATAGAATCATCCCCAGGTAACTTTAAAGTTTAATATATATATATATATTGTTAGCTCTTTTTTTTTTTGGAGATATCTCGTTACCTTGGAGAGAGAGAGAGAGAGATATACATATATATATAATATCAATCAAATTTTCTGCAATTTGTTCCCTACGGAATATGTTAATTTCAAATGACCCCTTTTCTTAATAATGAAGAAAAGCAAATTCAAATTCATATTTTTAGAATTTTTATGATCTGCTTTCTTTGATCAAATCGAGAAGACCTGTAAATAACTAAAACTCTCAATATCTAATAAAAAATCTAGGTACATTTTCCTCTGATAAGTGACTTCGTGAATAGCTAGATTTCACCATTAATTGCGGTTGCAAGTATGACGTCCAAACAGTACTATGACAATTATTTTCTATCACACTTTGATGGAAGTTAAACGTTTCACCATTCTACTATTCCATAGATCTCTCTCGATCTAACTAAAGATATAGTTCCATATTTCTAGGAAGTTTTTGGAACATAGTTCAGCCGTGGTTCAAATTTAAATTGGCGTCAACTACATTTCTAAACTACGAATAAGTCATATTACCAATAAGTGGTATATATCTTCAATTTCAAAACTCCATTATTTACCAAACTTTAAAACTTTTATTTCAGCGTTTTATTTCACAAATAATTTGAATTTCTGTTTAAATTTTTTGTTCAGATATAATAGCCAAACAAGCTCGTATCAATCTCGGCAAACGAATCCTATGAATTCTTGAAGCCCATAAATTTTTTTCCCGTATCCTATCAAAAATATGTGTGTGCGACCATAAAAAAAAAAAGACACAGAAAATGAAGAGACGAGAGAGTTGGAATATTAAAGCGCGTACCAAGGGAAGTTCATCGGCCGGCAATGATCTGACGACACGACGGTGATGGCGGTAAGGGGGTTGCTGCTGAAACGGCCTTAAACGTCCCTATAAAACAACAAAAAAAAAAAAATATGTGTGTTTGCAGATAATATAACGAAATATAATATACTTAAACAAAATTACTGAAAGATCAAAAATAGTAAAGATTGGGGAAAAAAGTATATACTATGAATACCTTTGTGTCACATGCCTCATCTAGAACCTGGGAGGGAAGCCACAACATTCCTTCGTCAAAACCAACTTCTCCTTCTTCAGCAGCAGCCATATTATTGTGTGTGTGATTAGAGAAAGTTTTCTAATTTTGGTTCTTTGTGTTGTTGTAGAAGACCAGAAGAGAAAAAAGAGAAAGAGAAAAGAGGTTTAGGAGCTCCAACTTCTGAACTGCAACGCAACTAATAAATAGTTAACTCGGAGAGCGGACATCAGAGAGAGAGGGAGGAGGAGTGAGGCAGGGAAAAGAGCCTTTTCTCGTCCGAGAAAACTACTACGTCTGCTTTATGAACAGCGCGTGAACGTCAAGTTTGAATAAGAGGGCAAAGAAACGACGTCGTTTTTCTGTGTCGTGGCACACTCTCGCCGCGTGGGACGTCTCCGCTCTTGAATATGGGGTTGTTATGATTGACCTTGATCTTGGACTATAATTACGCGGGCAGTATTATACATCTTGGTTAGGCTGTCGTGAGACCCTTTCAGTAAGGTGAGCCCAATTTGATGGGTCCCACATAATTACGCGAGCAGCATTATACATCCCGATTAGGCTATGGCCAGGCCCTCTCAGTGGGGTGGGCCCCACCTGGTGGGTCCCACAATGGGACCCACCCCACTGAGAGGGCCGGGCCACAGCTCGGTAGGAAAAAAAAAAGTTTTCCTAATTACGCACGAAACCCACATACGCAGGCGACTGTTTGGCATCGGGTTTTTTCCCCTCTTATGGCGGATTTCCATGTTTGGCCTTTCGATTTTTGTTGCCAGGTTGAGCATGAACATGATGTCTATAAAATGGAAAATAATTGATTACTTTTAACGGTGAAGGACTTTTTGGCGCAGATTCTTCAGGTTTACAGACTTAATTTAGAAATTTTTTCTTTTTGAACTCTAGTTTTCCTAATTAACCTACACTTTTTAAAACGACTCAAAATCTGTTGTTTTATTTTTCTCTCTTTTGTTGTGCCTTCAATTAAATTTTGACATATAAGTGAATTTTAATTACTTTTAACATTTAAGTTCTATTTATATGTATAGGTTATCGAGTTTACATCATATGTCAAAATCTAATGAACTATTTGGAATTTTGATGCGATGACAACATGTTCCAAAAATTACCTATATACAACATAAGAGTACCATAGATGTCTATATAAAATTATACAAGTAACTATGTTCCGTAGTCTTAATAAGAGCTCTTCACCATAGCGCTTATAATTTTAGTGTTGAAACTTGATTTTCAAACACTCTTTATATTCTAATCACTTGTCATTATTTATATGATATTGTTTTTATTATATTGCTTTTGGTTTTTTAATCGAGTGCTTAATATAGAGTTGCTTGAGAATGCATTGACTGACCTTCTAAAAGAGTCTTAGCCTTGAGAAGATGTTCAATCAAGGCTTCTCAAGAACGTCAATAAAGATCTTATAAAACTTTATCATTTTTTTGTTGTTAAAAAAATAGATATCATTTTTATCTTGTTAAAGTCTTTTTGTTCTATTGAAAAAACATAAGTAAAAAAAATGCCAAACAAAGCAACGAATTCTCTTTTTTTTTAATAACAAAATAACAAATTCTTAATATCTTTTTATTTTTTTTTAAATTTCAAATTTCAATTCTTTTTTTTTCCCTCCATGACAACAAAAAACCCGATAAATGTGCTTTGCAAAGATCATGATCTATGGAAATAAAACAAAAATCAATTGTGTGTGTGTGTATATATTTCCCCCTTTCTTCCTGGCAGAAAGGATGTCCTGCGGGGAGATGAATGTCATTTTACCTAAGCACGTGCCTGACCGGAAAAAAAATACAAAAAGAAGGGTTCAAATAGTTTAGTGCCAAATAAGGTCATTTCAGTCATTTAGAGCCCAAAGGTCATGCAGACGTGGATTGAGTTGGGTTGGGTTCGGTAAACCTCTCTCCTCTTCCTTTTTTGGTTGTTGCAGTTACTCTCTTCACGTAAAGCTCTAATATTGCTAGCTCCATCACCCATTGTTTTAAGATTTTAAATTTTAAACCAAAAAAAGAATTCTTACTTAATACGTATTAACTAGTTCTGGTGAATTTTTCAAAATAAAATAACAGTTAAACGACTTTCTTCTTCTTCTTCTTCTTTTTTTTTTTTTGAAAATGTTTTCTGTCCTTAAAACCACATTTATATGCGTATGCAGCGACTAGTGCCTCTTCTTCTTAACCACCATACCAACCCTCCCATCACCTCCTTGAAAATGTTTGGTTTTGGAAAATGGGTCCCACCTTAGATTTATTTATAAACACTAGATTAAAAAAAAGGACTATTTGGGGGTGCTTCTGGTACATTTTGTTTAGGTTACATTGATCATTTGATCTGGTCGCTTTTGTCCCTTTATATATATATATATAAATTTTGTATAAGTCGCTTTTGCTATTTAAAGAAAATTGATTGATTTGAAGTTCTGATTTTATGATATTTTAATTTTGTGCTGCCCTCTTTTGGTCACCAACATGATTGACACCCTATAGCAGAAGGCAGTACCATATGCATTTATATAATATAGTTGAGTTTTTTTGTAAAAATATATATCTATATAATATAGTTGAGTTGAAAAGTATAGTAGGTCTGCAATAATCCAACCAATTTATAGTAGGTCAACCCTGAACGATAAAGTTTTGTCCATAAACCATTGTAGCTTTTGGAATACAAGTATATTGCTGAAAATTTTTGGTTTCAATCATGAACGTTATTTAGCTTAACAAAATCTCCATTTTAGAGAGGTCGGCATGCAAAAGAAAAATCTAGCAGCTTTAAAATGATATTTATGATTTAGAAGGTCCGTTTATATAGAAATCATAGACGTGTTGTACTCCCATATTATAGGTCTTTTTTTTTTTTTTTTCATGTTTTCCTTATAATTGATTGTTCAATATCAATTCATATAAAAACTAACAAGCAAATGGATTTAGTGAACTGTTTGGTATCAGTTTTGTTTTTCATATCATTTTTGTTTTCCATTTTTTTAAACAAAAAACAAAAATATTTCTTTTTATTTTTATTTTTTATTTTTTAAAATAAAAAAATATATGTTTGATACTATTTTTTTCGTTTTTTAAAATAAAAAACAAAAAATACGCTTAGTAACAATAATTTTGATACATATTTTTTTAAACAATAACAAAAATATCATAGACTCATGGTTAGGGTCGAGGTCGAGGTCGAGATCAGGGTCATGGTTAGGGTCGGGGTCAGGTTCCAAGATAGGGGTCGGGTCGCGTTCTAAGACCGGGGTCTAGGTCGATTTTCAAGACTAGGGTTAATTTCTAGGACTAGGTTCAAACTTTGGGATTGAGGTCAGGACTGAGGTCGGAGTTAGGATTAAAGATCGGGGTCCAGGTTGGGACCATGGTCAGGGTCAGGATCTAGGACAGGGGTCCGGGCTGGGTTTCAGGACTAGGGCTGGAGTTGGGGTAGGTTTTGGGACCTAGGACGGGATCCGAGACTTGGGGATCCAAAGCCAAGGTCGGGTTCCAAGCCTAACTCTGACTCCAAGCCCCGGTCTCGAAACCCAACATCGATCTCAACCCGACCATAACACAAGATCCCAACCCTGACCCGAGTCTTGGATCTTAACCTTGACCTTAATCTTGGATCCAGACTCCGACCTTGGTCTTGAAACTCGACCATGACCCTGCTTTTGTTCTCTGATCCTAACTCTGACCTTAGTTCTAAAACCCAAACCCAACACCGATCCTAAAACCCGACTATGACCTCAACCTTTAATCCTGATACCTATTTCAGTTTCAAATCTGACCTCGACCCTGATCCTAAAACTCAATGTAACGCCCCTATATGGGGGTTAACAGTTTTTAATGAGATAAAATAAAAATAAATAATAAAAGTAAAACCTTAAAAATTAAAATTTTCCCGGGACTTAAATGAAAACTCTCAACTCAAAAATAAAAATATAAACGACAAATAAACCACAATTTTAATGTAGCACCTTAAATTTAATAATATAAACTGTTGTCATCATCATTTTAACCCTCAACACATTGTAATACAGTCACAGAAAGTAACAATTGATGCTTACATTATCATGAAGAACATTCTCAACGATTGAAGCAGTCCCAATGTAATATAGCTACATCACTTCCTCAACTATATTTCTCGTAGCCACCTCACACTTAGTGAGTCCTGAAAAGATATAAACATAAGGGTATGAGCAACACTATGCTCAGTAGAGAAAGCCATTACCCACCTTTAGGTTTTTATCATTACCACATTAAAATCTGCATGGTTAGTAAGTCACATCATATTTCAGATTATGAGGTTTATTATGATCACATCTTATGGATACCGTAGTTAATCATTACCAAGTGTCATAATTACACATTTATACAAATATTACCAATCATCATTGTTCCTAGGTATCCATGTTAAATTGAGTATCACTCAACTCATCGAGACCCAAATGGGCGCACTTGATCACCCTATAAACATTCCAAGGGTGTTCCGGTGAGGGGACATCAAGCCCCGAGTCCTCACCAAATCGATTCTTGTACAGTGTGTTCTGGGACTTTCAACCCAAGGAAGCGTCATCGCCTTCCCCCTATTTTACCTTTTAGGGTATTCATGCCCAAGGACGTAACCGTCGCCCTCTTCATGTCTCACAATTTCTCTATATTGAATCATTATCAATAGAGTTAGTTTTCCTAACCATGCTTCTCAATTTATAACATGTGTCAATTCATTATGTTCCTCGCCGTACAATACAAGACGAGTCCATGTCATAGTTTCATATGTGATAATCATATAATATCAGTTCAACATAGATATATATATATTGCGGCAAAACAATCAATTTTAATTCTATAAAAACCTCACAAAAGATGAGTAATAGAATCCCTACCTTTTAAGCTTATCAACAGTCTCTTAATCCTGGAATCAATTAACGTTAGCTCCATACTCCCTTTATCCTAAGGCGTGCATAAGGACAATTAAAACTAAAGCACAACATACAACTACATTCATAAAATTTATTTTAATTTAATCTTAGAATTTCAAGAAATAACCACTGCCCATAGAGGTATTATAAAGTTTAACAATATAAATTTTCTGTCTAGGGCATATACACTTAGACTTCATACATATGCTCCAAAATAGCAACAAACATATACTTAGGTTTAAGAACGCAAATTTGAATAATCCTTTAGTATAAAAGAAAATTTATAAATGAAAGACTAAATTTGTTCATAAGATTCTAACCTCGGATTATGGTTAGTTGGAAGCTTGAAATGGTTTCAAAACAGGTTCCTTTACTTCGGTATGACTGAAATTCTTGCTCAAATGGAGGTGATGGTGGCTGATTTTTATGGCTGCCTTGAAGAAGTTCTCTAAGTATTTTGCTTCAGCAAAGAAATGAGAAGAAGAGTGTGGGAACCGTGGAAGAGAAAGGAAGAAAAGATGAAGTCTTTGAAGAGAAGTGATGGAAACAATTATAGAGGAGACATGTTGAAGCATGTCACGGAGGAAATAAAGAAAATGAGGGTCAAGAGTAGTTGGAAAATATATCCTTATGTCTCATCTAAAGACTTTAACACACATAATGCCAATATGACATTTTTGAGATTTATTAGAAGTTCTAAGGCTTTTTAGTAATCATACTAAATAAATATACGAGAATTTTAGAAAATTTAAAAATAGATAAAAATAAATATTATAAAATAAATTTAAATGAAGCAATTTTTTTTTATACACTAAAAATTAATTTAATTACCTCAATACCCGTTAGGAGAATAACGGGTGTCACAGCTCTACCCCCCTTAAAGAAATTTCGTCCTCGAAATTTCAATTCTAGCAATACTAGTAAAAATTTTAATTCCATTATGATTCCAATTCCGAGTCTAAACCGTTAATGTTGTTTATCTTCCAAAGTTAAGTTATCGTATCTCCACTCATTTACTTGCATAATAAATCTTACTCCTAAATCCCTCAATGAGAGTATTTCTGACAAGTTTCAACTTATAACACCGTATAATAGTCTAAGAATCTGATCAGGCATACATATTGACCATATCATGATTCCAGTCCTTCATTGTCCATGGACTGTGATTTACAATCACATTTAAGGAGATTGCCAGAGAAATTTTATATACTTCATCTTTAGGTTCCTTTTCCTTTTTGAGTAAGGAAAAGTCAAATATATTTGATTTCATACCTCAACTAATAAACTAAAACATAATCATAAAACATATATCACAAACACTTTTATTCAAAACTATACATTAAACTTACTCATAGAGATATTAAACGGAATCTCTGGTTGCAAACATACCCGACATATTTTTCATTAAACAGCTATCCTCATGACACAAACATTCAATCCAAATAATATACTCATATTTCATATGGAATATCCCCATAACTGACTCTGGTACTTCCACATAATATTAACAGAATATTACACATTACAAACATAATACGGATACGTTTCGAGAGTACAAGGCACTCCGTATACCAGCTATCCATATCATGCATGCTTAGAGGATACAAAAACATCGATAAACAAAAGATCGGACCTTAAGAAGGATGCGTTTCGAGAGCATCAAGTACTCCATATCCAGCCATCCCGGCATTAGGCTCAATGAATCTAAAAGATTGAACAACGACGTACCACAAGAAACACAGAATACAAGGTAAACGGTTATTCGTAACACACGAAATACGGACACACATGCCTACATGCCAAAGATAAAACAAAAAGATTACAGATGGAGATTCAAATCAATTGGCCGCTCCCGGCTTTCCCTTTCCCATTCAAGCTTGGATGTTGCAGTGTCGGATTCTGGATGTATGATTTGCATTTTATCTATCAATTCCTCAGCTGTTGAAGCAGTAACAAAGATTTGTCTCTCCGATTCTGTAGTGATGTTTTCTTCCACAGCGTAATCTAGAAATTTCAAAAGATCGTCATAAAAACCCTTTACGTTCAGCAGTCCCAAAGGTTTGGAATAAAAGCCCAACAATTGCCCACAAGCAACTATAAATATTTCCTCAAGAGTACCTAGACCACCAGGTAATGCTATAAAAGCATCAGAATTATAGATTATGTCTTTAAAATTTTTAGGGATACTCCTGACTCCTTCTCCCTTACCTATGGCTTCCTTACAAAGGTTTCCTTCAACTGGAATATGAGGCCAAATTCTTACATCAGTAGCGTCGCTAGACCTAGCTGCTAGTGCCATATTTACCATCATTTTTATACTACCACCCCCATAGATTATGTTAATCTTCTTGCGTGCTAGGACTTGCCCTAAGTGATTTGCAGCTTCTAAATAAGCTTTATCTTTTCCAAGGCTGGAACCACAAAAGACACAGACATTCTTTATTTTCTTCGTGGACTGGGAGGTAGACATATTTGGTTTATAGAAGTGGTTGCTTAATGTCTGCTCCACTTAGACTTCGGGTTCTACATGAGATTTTAAAGATGAGAAATATACAAAAAGGGCTAAAGAGATAGACGAGTAGGTAATGAAAAGGTAATCCAAAGATTTAAAAAAAATCTTGTGCGGATAAGAAAGTAAGATAAGGTGATTGATAGTTTACAGAAAATCTGATTCACTTTTTGAAAAAGATTAGACTCTAATTGTATAACTTTTGACAATTGAGAACAATTCGACAGAAGACCCTCTTGACACAACTGTAGACTTTTTGACAAATATACACCAAGTCTAGAAATTTAATATAAACGACAAATACTGTAGAACTTTTGAAATTTGAAACACAAATCTTGAAATATCTAGATAAGTTTTTCAAAATTCAAACATATTACTGTACCGTATGTGACGTGTCTGATAAGATAATATATTTTATTATATATATATATTTAAGAAAATCATAAATTAAATAAGATATTAACACTTACTGTATCAATTTAATAATCACAATTATTTCAAACACAAAAGCAAATATTCTGAGTAAAAGAAAAACACAAACTGTTGAACATCAGCTAAAACTGCTTCAAATAAGTAAAGACTAAATAACCTTTATAGAGCGATGACTTATTCCCCATCCAGTTTTCTTATGGCTTGGCAAACAGGATCTAGAAATACCATATTCCTGAGGCGTTGTCTTTCTGTATAAAATTTAGGCCAGAGTTTAAAAATAGCTCCTTGAACATATCCACTAGGGTGACCGTGAAGAGGAGGATGGATGCTATCCAAGTTCTCCTTTGAAAGTCCATCCCTACAAAACCTTATTTTATCCTCTCTATTCGTAGACATATAACCAGGTGAAGTACATTTACCATTACAATTTTGTCTTCCACATTTGTTACAAGTGACCACGATGGCACGAGCTCTTCTTTTCATTGCACTACGACTGCTACCTGTTCCTGGTAAACCGACATCTTGACTAAAGTCACTCGGACGGATTTTCCCCTCTATCAACATTCTCACATCACAAGGGATACCAAAATGCATAAGAATCCACAACCGAGTAATTCTAGCCTTGTATTTCTTTCTAAGAATCTTTTGGGAGAGTGATGGGAAATACTTTCTCAGGTGTTGGTACTTCGGGTCCATGATGAGATGAAAGAAGAGTAAATAGAAAGGAAAAATTAAGATAGTAAATTGCAGAATCCTAGAATTCCTTCTTCTTTTAGAGGAAAAGAAGAATTTTTAATGAAAAAGAAGAGGATTTGCGATTTAAAGAGAAAATAACAAATTAAGAGAGAAAAAGTGAACTCGGAGAAATAAGCTCATATGCACAGTAAACGTATATATAAACAATGATTAAACCACTGTATATGACACGTATAAAGACCACGTGGGAGAGACAGTGTGAATCAAACTGATTTAGGATTTGAACTAGGCCCAAATGTTCTTAGTTGAAAATGGTCAGGTTGTTTCGGCCTTAACACATTTAGAACGAGTTAAATAACAAACATAAAATTGAAAACCAATTCGTATGAATCTTAAACCCAATCCAAAGTCCACTATAGATAAAGTTAACTATAAACAACAAATCTAATTTAACGACAACAAGGATCTTCCTGAATGATATTTAAAATCATTTCATAACAACATAATCCTCCAGCAACTCAAATAATTTTGTTTTAATCAAAACCTTATTGAACAATACATACACCCATATGTTATTCCTAATACTCAACATCTATCAATGGATTCATCATCATTACTACCAAGGGTTTAGAATGTGACTAACCTTGAAATCAATACGATTTACGTCTTTCAACGTAGACCATATCAATGAACAAAGACACTTGATGTTACTACTTAAGAACATCTACAATCCCCACAATTCTACTTATACAATATATAATTTCCTCATATAACAAAACCTTAAGTAACCAAAAGATTCACTGATACACTTAAATACAATGTACGTAACAAAATATTCCAATTTTGAGATTCATGCATTCTAGACTTTACACAGTCTCAACAGACCAAAAATCTAACATTTATCTCTCTCAAGATTCAATACCATGATTCCCAACTTATATCATATTCCTCAAATATATAGAACTTTTAAGAAAAGATATTGACACTTATGTGCTCCATCGAATCCACACATAATCATTACTTAGGTTTGAATCAATTACGAAAAATTTGGCATATCTATGTCAAACTTTAAAATCAATAAATCAAGCCTTATATTTCTTATTGTTTTTCACGAGACAAAAGGCTATTAAATCCTCGTATCTACACGAATTTCTCATCGTTTATACGAATTAGATATGCTTATAGATCCAAATATTATACGAATCTCTCATAAGCATTCTACTTATAAACTCATTCCATATAATTATCATTCCCTTATAACTATTAATACTTTCCTTCTATATAATTATTGTACTCATATAACTATTGATATTTTCATTCTATGGCCTTTCCATGTTACATCCTTTTAGACTGTATAAATCAATGTGAAGGTTCATTTTGATGATGACAATGAAAATTCAGCTTCAAAACCATCTCAAAAATATATTTTTTTAAAGTGGTGCTACACTCCCTAGGTTAACCGAACCTAGGCTCTGATACCAAAAATTCTGTAACGCCCCTATATGGGGGTTAACAGTTTTTAATGAGATAAAATAAAAATAAATAATAAAAGTAAAACCTTAAAAATTAAAATTTACCCGGGACTTAAATGAAAACTCTCAACTCAAAAATAAAAATATAAACGACAAATAAACCACAGTTTTAATGTAGCACCTTAAATTTAATAATATAAACTGTTGTCATCATCATTTTAACCCTCAACACATTGTAATACAGTCACAGAAAGTAACAATTGATGCTTACATTATCATGAAGAACATTCTCAACGATTGAAGCAGTCCCAATGTAATATAGCTACATCACTTCCTCAACTATATTTCTCGTAGCCACCTCACACTTAGTGAGTCCTGAAAAGATATAAACATAAGGGTATGAGCAACACTATGCTCAGTAGAGAAAGCCATTACCCACCTTTAGGTTTTTATCATTACCACATTAAAATCTGCATGGTTAGTAAGTCACATCATATTTCAGATTATGAGGTTTATTATGATCACATCTTATGGATACCGTAGTTAATCATTACCAAGTGTCATAATTACACATTTATACAAATATTACCAATCATCATTGTTCCTAGGTATCCATGTTAAATTGAGTATCACTCAACTCATCGAGACCCAAATGGGCGCACTTGATCACCCTATAAACATTCCAAGGGTGTTCCGGTGAGGGGACATCAAGCCCCGAGTCCTCACCAAATCGATTCCTGTACAGTGTGTTCTGGGACTTTCAACCCAAGGAAGCGTCATCGCCTTCCCCCTATTTTACCTTTTAGGGTATTCA
Organism: Artocarpus heterophyllus; assembly: GCA_025403435.1. NCBI lineage: Eukaryota > Viridiplantae > Streptophyta > Magnoliopsida > Rosales > Moraceae > Artocarpus > Artocarpus heterophyllus. The sequence continues at coordinate 3,605,303 of CM046336.1, read as the reverse complement.
TGCCCAAGGACGTAACCGTCGCCCTCTTCATGTCTCACAATTTCTCTATATTGAATCATTATCAATAGAGTTAGTTTTCCTAACCATGCTTCTCAATTTATAACATGTGTCAATTCATTATGTTCGTCGCCGTACAATACAAGACGAGTCCATGTCATAGTTTCATATGTGATAATCATATAATATTAGTTCAACATAGATATATATATATATTGCGGCAAAACAATCAATTTTAATTCTATAAAAACCTCACAAAAGATGAGTAATAGAATCCCTACCTTTTAAGCTTATCAACAGTCTCTTAATCCTGGAATCAATTAACGTTAGCTCCATACTCCCTTGATCCTAAGGCGTGCATAAGGACAATTAAAACTAAAGCACAACATACAACTACATTCATAAAATTTATTTTAATTTAATCTTAGAATTTCAAGAAATAACCACTGCCCATAGAGGTATTATAAAGTTTAACAATATAAATTTTCTGTCTAGGGCATATACACTTAGACTTCATACATATGCTCCAAAATAGTAACAAACATATACTTAGGTTTAAGAACGCAAATTTGAATAATCCTTTAGTATAAAAGAAAATTTATAAATGAAAGACTAAATTTGTTCATAAGATTCTAACCTCGGATTATGGTTAGTTGGAAGCTTGAAATGGTTTCAAAACAGGTTCCTTTACTTCGGTATGACTGAAATTCTTGCTCAAATGGAAGTGATGGTGGCTGATTTTTATGGCTGCCTTGAAGAAGTTCTCTAAGTATTTTGCTTCAGCAAAGAAATGAGAAGAAGAGTGTGGGAACCGTGGAAGAGAAAGGAAGAAAAGATGAAGTCTTTGAAGAGAAGTGATGGAAACAATTATAGAGGAGACATGTTGAAGCATGTCACGGAGGAAATAAAGAAAATGAGGGTCAAGAGTAGTTGGAAAATATATCCTTATGTCTCATCTAAAGACTTTAACACACATAATGCCAATATGACATTTTTGAGATTTATTAGAAGTTCTAAGGCTTTTTAGTAATCATACTAAATAAATATACGAGAATTTTAGAAAATTTAAAAATAGATAAAAATAAATATTATAAAATAAATTTAAATGAAGCAATTTTTTTTTATACACTAAAAATTAATTTAATTACCTCAATACCCGTTAGGAGAATAACGGGTGTCACACTCAATCCTAAACCTGACCACTATCCTGAAACCCGACCCTGACCTCAGTCCTAGATCCTAACCCTTACTCCTAACCAGATCATGGATCCTGACCTCAACCCTGACCCGACCCATGTCTAGAAACCTAACCCTAACCCCGAATCTCAACCTCGACCTCGGTCTTGGATCCTAATCCTGACCCTAGGTCCTAAAACCTGAACCCGACTTTGGTCTTGGATCCCGATCTTGACTTGACCCCCACCCTAGTCCCGAACCCGACCCTAATCTTGATTGAATCTCAAAACTCGGCCTCAGTCTTGAAACCTGACCCTGAGCCCTGATCTCAAAACCTTACCATAGAACTTGACCCTAACTTGGACTTCAGTCATGGACCTCGATCCCAAAACCCAACCCCAACCTCGATCTTGAAACCCGACCTTGACCCCGACCCTAGTCCTCGTCCCGAATCCTGACCCCGGTCTTCGTCTTAGAACCCAACCCGACCATGACTCCTTATCCTACCCTTATCGGTCCTGAAACTCAACCCCAATATCGAAACTCAAACTTCGATATTGTAACCTGACCCCAACCCTGATACGAGGTGTCTGGTTGGCTGTCCCAATCTTAACAGCGAGTTTAGTTTGCTGGTCCAATCCTGATAATGAGTTTGTTTGCCGACCCGACCCCAATGGCATGTCTAGCTCATTAGCTCGACCTCAATGACTAGTCTAGTTCGTCACCCCGACCCTAATAGTGTGTCTAACCTATAATTCTGACCTTGATAATGTGTCTAGCTCACTAGACGGACCTCGATGACAAGTCTAGTCCGCTAGCTCAATCCTAGTTATGAGAATGGCCTAACCCTAATGGTGAGTCTGCTCCGTCAATTAGACCTCATCAGCGAGTCTGGCTCGACCCCAACTTTGTGTCTTGCTTGTTGTTCTAGCCTCTAAGGCAAGTTCATTATGTTGGCATGACCCTATCGATAATCTCAACTTGTCGGACCATAGTAAATAGTTGGCGACTTTAGTAAATCTTTAGTTGACTACACCCTAAGATTTTTGTTTAAAAAAATTTTAGAAACAAGAAATTTTTGTTTCCATAACTTTAAAAATTTGATAACAATTTCAAAAAAATAAAAAACAAAAACAATGTCACCAAACGCATTTTCAAAAAAGTTTTCACTTTTTATTTAATAAACAAAAAATTGTTTAAATAAATGATACCAAACGGAACCTTAGTTAATGCGTAGGTTTTAATTTTCATTTTCACTAACGACAAAGAAATTCAAATATTAGTGTCCATTTGGCCCCAAAAAATATGATATGGCTCATAAAAGGGGACAAGGGACCTGACGTAGCTCGATGAGGCTAAAGTTGGTTGTGTCATAGCCGTATTTTTATATTGAAATATACATATACATGACCTATATGGGCCAAGTTAGCTTAGGTCTTAACGCGGATCGAATAACTAGGCTTAGTCTGGCAAAAGGCTTGAGTCATACTAAGCATGTTGGTCATATACCAACTTAATTAGCTGGACTTAAATAAATATAAAGCGAATATCAATATCATCATGTTTCAAACATAAAAACACATTTTTGACCTCCATTTTTCATCATACATGCAGTGTTCCCTGGAGCACCACAATGCAAGTTCTAAGATAGAGTGTTAGTATCAAATTTTAGCATTTAAGTTGAAAAATATTCTCCATTATCCAATGTAGTAACACTCTTGTGTTAAATTTGACAGGTGATATAGGTGTCTAATTTGATAGTTGGTTGCTATTGGATGATATATTAACTGTTTTATTTAGTCATAATAACACTGTTATTTTCAAATTTGATATTTGGTTACTATTAAATGATGTATTAACTGTTTTATTTAGTCATGACAACACTGATATTTTCGCTTTACAAAGTCCAAAAGTAGATATATATATATATATATATATATAACATTTAAAATAGCAGTATACATGCATTGAATTACAAAATACAATTAAAATAACACATGGACGGTGCTAATTTTATACTTTTTAATTCTAAATAGAGTATTTGTATTGATCATAAGGGTAAATTCTCTAATTTATTGGGGAAAAAAATATAAATACTGGCTTAATGGTTAATTCCTCAACTCAAATTAACGAGTGGACCAACAACTACATTCAAAACACATTTGAAGTGATTTCGACCCAACAAAAGACCAAGTCCAATACTACTATTGGGGTGGGGGGGTCAATGAGAGGAATACTACTTTTATAACATTTTCTATTCTAATCTTATAATTTTTGTGAGAAAATTTGAAGCATATCACTTTTAAAAAATTTGAGTTAAGATAAGGTAAACTAAGTGTTATCTGATATTTTCAGCATTTTTTGTTACAAAACAGTGATGTAAATCAAAATGAAGAAAAAATTAACGGCAGAACACAATTATAATAGTAAGAAATAATATATCACCTTATTCACTCTAAAAATGGAAGCTATAAACCTGATGTAGTTGATCATATTTATGTCTCGAATCAGGCTATAAGAGTTGGAGCTACGGTTGTTTAAAAAAGGGAAAAAAATCTAGTTGATTTGTCGTGGTAACTTTAACTAAAAACTAAAAGGGAATTTCCCCTGTACATTTCATGCTTTTTCTCCACCGATGGGAACTTTTAAGTTTATCTTGAAACTGATTTATTGTATGAGGAGGTGTTATGGTCACACCGTAGAGATGAGTGCATAGGAAGACTATCATTTAAGGACTTCACCAGGTTACCGACTGTTGATTTGGGCTGAGACCTTTTTCTTTTTTTTAAAAAAAAGTTCCCAAATTATTTTGTCTGGTTAATAAGATAATTAACCTAACTATATTTATTGAATTAAAATACGACTTTAATTTATAAATATTTTTGTATGTCTTCAAATGAAAATAATTATCATATCATTAAGAACATTTTTAAAATATTTTAAATATTATGTTGAATTTTAATTTCATAACAATAATGTGATCATGTGGTGTAATTTGTTCTTATTTTGTCCTACTGCTTCGCTGTCCATCGCCGCCCCAGATTGTTGTTGGACCTCGCACGTCGTTTCCGGAATGTCCGTCGCCTAGCCCCTCCTCGTTCGTCGTTTCTCCACTCAAACTATGAAAAATTTTCTCTTGTTCTCAAATCTCTTTGTTGGAGATTTTTTTTTTTTTTTTGCCCAAAGCTGCTAAACAGTACAAGGATCTAAATTTCTTTCCTTTTTTCGTTCAAAACCTAAAATTCTAAGGGCAGCAAATTTTCTTGATCCTAGCCTTGTTTTTGGACAAAATATTGGTAAAATTCATGTCATTTTCTTCTCCTCAGATTGTTCCACAAACCGAAATACATGGGAGAGATAAGAAAATAAGAAAAAAAAATCCTATTCAAACTCTTTCAAAATATACCAATAATAAGAAATAATATTGAAACTCAAGGAAAAAAAAAGTGCTTGTAGTGTAATCTAAGGAGAGAAGTGGATGTAGAAAAGGAAGAAGGAGTGCAAAAAATGAAAATGAGCAACTGAAAAAGGAAAAAGTTGTCGGCTTGAGGGAAGAGAGTGAGGCCTTTGTCTTTTACAAGCTATTGGGTTTCGACCATGAAGAGAGAACAATTAATGTACGTGAATTGATCATTTTTAAACAATGGTGGGACCCACAATCAAAGTGGCCTAAAAGCAAGTATAGGAGATTTCTAATATAAATAATGCATCTTTTTTTTTGCAAAGTATTTTGGGAGTTCTAAAAGCAATCCATTGGGCCATATTCTAATAATTTAAAGTTCAAAATTTTCTTTCCACGTGGGGCCATTCTTTTACAAATGTTGGTGGGTCCCATGTCATTTTTGCTTCCATGTTGAATCGGTTCTCACCCAATCCGGATAATGTGGCCACTCACATCATGTTATTCATTAAAACTGAAAAAAATTCGCAATAGGCTCTTAATTATCCCATTTTAATCCAACTCCTTATAAATAGTGACCTACTAGTAGAGCAAACTAAGGATTCCTGCAAAAAAAAACAAAAAAAAAAAAGATTCTTACTCGATAAATTGCCAAACTTAAATGATTCCTTCACCACTTATGAGGCTAAAGCTAAACCTCTTGCATTAAGACTTATTTTGGCTGGAAACGTGGAACTAATAGCCTGTTTGAAAAAGTTGGTTCAGTTAAGAAGTATAAAGCTTTTACATGCTACAATAAGAAAAAAAAAGTTGATGCAGTATAAAGCTCTCACATGCTACAGTATTTACAATTCTAACCATCATACCAAACACTTTATAAATACTCATCGTGTGGCACCTAATGCATTACCAATTATCCAAGATGCGGAGATTGATAATTTTTATTGTAACAAGTTAAGTTTAACAAGTCGTATATTTTTTGAGGTTAATAAAGTAACCTTTTTTTTTTTTAACTTTTTATGCTTTTAATATAGATGACGAGCAGTTTAGTTGGAAGTATATTTTTCATATATGTGTTGTCTGAGTTAACCCGTGAATTTTAAGTAAAATTAGTTATATTTAATTTAATTATTAAGTGTGTCAAGTGTGATTTTATTGTTAATTTCAGTCATTAAAACTTTGTTGCATTTGTTGTATTTGAAAATTTGATTTTAGTTTTTAAATACCAAATGACACTTTTGCACTATATTTCTCTATATTTACAAAAGTGCCCTGAGCAACTTTTATTTTTCTCATTCCACTCTCTCTCTCCCACTCTCTTCTCTCTCTCTTGCTCTCTCACCTATGGCTTCCTCTTCCCCCTCTTATTCTCTGAATTTTTCTGCAGATTTGGGCCAAGAAACTAAGTTCAAGCCACTAAATCTTTTTCAAAAGCGTCCATTTGAGGTTAGCCTTTTTCTCTCCAAAGTTTTTGATTTTCGTTTTAAATTTTCCATGTAATTTTGCAATCCAAACATGTTTGCGCCTCAATAACATTCAATCTAGGTTTGTGGAACTTAAATCAACACGAATTCAAGCTTTGTTTGAACAAAAACAAGATTTAAACTAGTTTTTTATATTTTTCTTATTTTTCAGATTAAACCTTTGATTCACATGAAAACTTGTTAAAAAGTGTTCAAATGCATTCTATTATGTTATTTTATCATGTTTTGGTGTTACTCATGCTTTGAGAACTAAGAAAAACAGGTTTGATTGAGTTTTTAAACTCGGATTTGATGAAAACCCAAAACCTGAAAATTTCTAGATGGCGACAAATCGACAGACCGAACTTAACGTTCGGCGAGCTAGATTCAAGAGTTCGACAGGCTAGACTCAGATGGCTAGTAGGCCGAACATCTGCAGGTCAACAGGGCGAGTGGGCACCATGAAATAATATTTTTACTCCTAATTTTCAATGCTTAATGATTTAGAAATGTTTTAAAAATGAGTATGATTTTGTGTCATGACTATTTGGACTATGAGGGCACACTGATAATTAAATTAATATAATGATATTTGTTAATGTGACGACCCGCCTTTTCGAGCAGTCACTTTACTTTCATAAACATCGTTTCGTAAACAGTAATCTTACTTACTTGGTAAGAAAATACTGTAATAAAAATTTTTTCTTTCCTTAAACGTTCTTTAAAATTGATGCGACCTCTGTCGCATTCAAGTTGAGACATCGCTCAACACTTGCCCTTAAAATCATTTCAAAATGTTTCTTAAAACTTAATAAGAAACATTTATTAAATCATAGTTTAAAACTTTACTTTATAATTACATAAAACAGTCCATAAACTGTATTTTAAAACTTTAAATACTATTCTTAAAACTCTGATTTTCTTTAAACTTCGAAAACACAACATTAAACAATGGAAAACATTTTCTTTACGTAGCGGAAGCAAACAGTGATGGTATCCATACCCAAATCTTCGCATCTGTCCTCCGCAGCACCTAGCTCTTCTAACGGGTCCCATTGGTCACCCATAAATTACCTACAGCATGAAAAACTTTTAATGAGCTTTCGCTCAGCAAGTTCAAACATATTCTCACAAAGCATTTAAACATGCTTTAATAACTTTTCTCCTGAAAACCTTTCTCTTGAAACATTCTTCATGAACGTTTTCCATAAACATTTCTGAAAACGTTTTTCATAAACATTTCTAAAAACATTTTTCATAAACGTTTTTCATAAAACATTTTTGAAACGTTTTGCATAAACGTTTTTCGTAAAACATTTCTTGAACGTTTTTCTTAAAACGTCATTCGTAAACCTTTTCTTGCAAACATGAAATGTTTTTCATAAACATTTAATGTAAAACCTTTCTCTTAAAACATTTCTTGAACGTTTTTCTTAAAACGTCGTTCATAAACCGTTTCATGATAACCTTTCTCAAAATGTCTTTCATGACATGACATATAAACATTTCATAAAAAAAACATTCAAGCAAAATCAGAATGCATGACTCCATTTATGCTCAATTATTAACTTCAATTATGAGCATTTTATGAACATTCTATAACTTAAATATTCCTTTCTCAATCTTTATTCTTGTTCCTTAACTTTCTTTATCTTATAACCTTCATTTTCCTTACTTTCTTTAGTGTTCGTACCAACTCATTAATCATGAGATCATATACATGATGCTTCCCTTGTGGAAGACTTGAGACCATCAAACATTGAGGTCTTGTACCTCACCTTTAGGAGGTCACACTTTAATTTCACTTTCATTACCTCATAACAAGGAGGCTGGTACGACACTTTTCTTTTTATCTTTACGTTACCTTCTTATTAACTTTAGTGAGCATTTCAAATGCAATCACATCATATGCAATACACTTGCAATTCATAGCTTGTACTATAAAACCAATTGCATAATAAATGCAACTCATTGCATAACAAATGCAACATAAAGCTTATAACTTAAACTATAAAACATTTTGCATTGTCATAATGCAAAACATACTCTCAATACTTTGAAAATCATAACTTAAACTTTTAAAAAACGTTATGCATATCAATATGCCAATAAACCTTTAACATAACGATTGCAAATTCATTGCAAATCTTTTTCTTGAACTTTAAAACTTTTTGCATAATAAATGCAAACATACTTTAAAAGAAACTTGCATAATAATTGCAAACTCATTTGCAAATTATATAAATAAGCATTTAAAAATCATTTATTTCATGCTGTAGGTGAGGTTTGAAACTTACCCAAACTATGCTCTAGCGTTCTCTATTCCGTTCCTTTCTCGTTCCTTTTCCTTCCATTAGTCGGCCTCTGTGTCCTGATCAAACGACAGCCGACTCATTAATTAACTTTCTTTATTATCAATCCACTCGATTGACAATAAAACGTAAACATTAATCATTCTTTTCTTTTTCATAACTTGACTAGTATACTTTCGGTCTACCGTTCTCTTACTCAACCTTGTAAACCGTCAGTTTACATTTCCTTCAATTAGCCTTGTAACCCACCGGGGTTACATTTTCTTTTAACTTTGTAACCCATCGGTTACCTCTCGTTTACTTAAAACATCTCTTATGAAATCTCTGATCTCATATGACCGTTACGTTACTTAACGTATTACGGAACATTTTCCATCTAATAACATTATGCTAAATCGGAGTGTTCGACTCCGTTCTAGCCGTTTCCTTAATAATGATGATTTTACCCTTAACGGGTTTTTCGTCACCTTGTAACGTTATAAAACCCATTCTTACATAAAACCGTGTAACAATCATTGATCATGCATTTCATAAATTTCTATGAAAGCATCTAAAACAATTTCTTCTAAAATAGTTCATACTGTAATCGAGATTCCTACTTACTTGAACTCCAAGCTAAGTAGATCTAGTTGTATCTCGCTGCATCTACAGTATGCGAAGCATCCTCTGTAGTGCTCCTCGAGCGACCATGAATGGCTAGGAATGCTTCCTGGAGATCATTCATTCTTGAAAATGTCATTCTGGACTCCGATACTGCTGTTTGAATCGCCTCGATCCGCATGCAGTCGGTACCGGATGATTTTTATCGGAGTAGAATTTGCTCGAACGGAGGTCACCATTGCGTTCAGAGCATCGAAACGAGTCGGGAGGCGATCTCGGATCTTCGATCGGAGGTCCGGATCACAAAATCTGATTTTGGCCTTTGACCTGTCGTTGACCGGCCGTTGACCGGCGGCGGCTCCACGGCGGCGGCAGGGCAGCTCCGGCGAAGCCTTTCCAGCCAAAATTGAGCTGAAAAATTGGTACCATCTTGTTCCTATCCTCACCCTGAGTCCATAGACACCAAAATCACGTCGATTGGTGGTCGGACGGCGGAGAAACGACGTCGGGAAAATATGGGTTTCGCCGCCACTTTGGGCGGCGCGTGAGCCTCCCTCCGGCGGCTATTTGGGTGGCACGACACCTCGTTGGACTCAGCTCAACGAGAGCTTCCCACTGGTGTGGGAGGTGTCGAAAAATAACGCCGGAATCTCAAACAAGTTTTGAGGAGAGAGAGAGAGAAAGTAGAGAGAGAAAGACCCGATTTTTCCCTCAATTTTTTGATTTTTTCCTTTTTTTTTTTCTTTTCTTTTCTTTTTATAAAAGTATAAAAAGAAATTGTGGTCCACACAATTCAATTCTTATACTGCATTGCTCTAATGCTGTATAATTTTCTATAATATTATACAACATTTTCCTTTAATTGTATTTTGTCTTAATATAATCCTTAATTTAATGCATTAAAAATGCATTAAAAATCTCGGGTGTTACAGTTAAAGTTTAATTTCTAATTTTAAATGCCATTTTTATGGTTTGAACGTTAATATAGCTTGTGTTGAATTTTGTTTAAAGCTAATGGTATTGAATTTTAAATTGAGGTAGGATATTTTCTATCCTTTATTTGGTAGCCCCTTTTCTAAGCTGTTTTGGCCAAATTTTAATTCTTAAATAAATTTCTAAGAGTGATTTCTGATTGATATTGGAGCTAATTTTTACGCATTTAAGTAATTGTGTTTTGATATTCTTTTTGATTCCCAAAACCCATACGATGGTGTTATACCAAGTTTCATACAAGTATTTTATTGACTTGTTAAGACTTTGAGATTTATTTTCAATAAGAATGATTTGTGCTAAATTCTTTTATCTATAACCACTGGTTTAAACTAATTATCATATTGAGCAAAAGTTGCTCACATTTTACTGTTTTTAAAAACCTTTCCCCCCAGGTTTGAAGAAGAAAGAGCATGAGTAAAAATGATATTTTCTTCAAAACTATTGTATGATACGTATATTATACGACTTGTCCTGGTGTCTATGTCATCTATGTCAGATACATAAAATATTTTATTTCTATAAATAATGATTTTCATCAGTCTTGTATTAATGTTATGATGTACTATTTAATTACCTATCCACTTTCACGATAAGCATCCACGTGATGGTGACTGTCGATGAGATTTCAGCTAAGCAATTAAATTTACATTCATTTATTTTACGTTGATTTACTCTGTTTAATTAATCTTATTTAATTTAACGATCCTCCTTTTGCTGGTCGTTACATTGTCACTGTATTCCTTGATTTGAATTAATCATAGCAAAGCAATTTATGTTTTTTAATAAATTAATTAGATTTGAAAAAAAATCCTGTGGTTAATTCACATGGGTTATAACAAATGATGATCCAAGCCATTGGGTCCAAATATATCTATTAGTTAAGCTAGAACCTAACTGTTGGGAGATTTTCTATTAGACTAGTTCTACGTTGACACGTGTCATCCTTGAGTGACCGACCTTAGTGTTCGTCCATGGTGGGAAACAACTAGTACATTCAGATGTAAAATGATGAAGAAGCCAGATAACTCTGATTGCTTGAGAAGAAAGGTCGAACCCTATCTCGAGATGATGAATCCTTCGAGATGAAGCTTGAGTCGATTTAGACCGGGGTACCTTTAGATAACCTATGAAAGGAATACACGTGTTCATATGTCAGAGAAACCACTAACAATGAGACACATGTCCAGTACGAAGAAACATGCGAATATACATGAATCTTGACATAAAGATAGGAAAAAGTAACGAACATTCCAACTAGGTCATGTTCGATATGCAATAATTAGTAGAAATCATATTCCCGAGAAAGTCATAGTAGGCGATATGATTCACAAGAAACTAATATTATCATGTTTGATTATACACAAGAATCTTTTATTAGATGCATATGAATAATATATTACTGTGTTTGATTGTATATAGAAACTTTGTATAACTGGTAAAAATAAATTGTGGTATTAATATTAAATGTATCAATATAGTATGTTAGTACTGTTGGAAACAAAGTGCGCAGCAGAATTTTAAAAATTTTCCATCAGAGTATTTTACAAAACACAAGTTTGACATGTTATATGTATAAATTAAACAGATCTTACTAACCTCAGTGTGTCGAAGAACCTCCGCGACCTGTGTAGAGAAGTAACGTTCTAGAAGAGCCTCAACCAACTGGTCTTCTTTGCTATTCTCTATCCACAACCGGAGTGAGTGTGGGCTCACACGTACAGCTCTTCCACCTGGTGACTCTCCTTCCAACCAATAGAGAGAACCCAAAGCTAGTGTTCGTGATTTGTGAACAAAAGCTCTCAGGGAGTTTTCAGATGCTCACTAGAAGAGTATCACTCTTAATCTCTCAAATTGATCTAAGTAAATCATTAGACTTACTTCCTTTTTATACCTATTGGTCCTTGGGGTCAATCCATATCAGATTAGGTCTCAAAAATCGAAACAGAACCAAGTTCGGATCAATATCTGATAAGATAAGCGTGAAAAACGCGTAATCTTATGTGCACTGATAGGCAGACCGAACTGTCTGATAGGCAGGCCGAACTGGCCAGTTCGACAGGCCGAACACGTCATCCGGCAGGCCGAACTGCCGAGAAAAAATCTCCGCGAATCTTTTATTTTCCACCCGAGATTCTAAAGGATAAAGTCTCAGTTTTGATTCAAATAGCCCAATAGAAAAGATATCTGATCAAAACAAACTTTATCAAGATAATCTCTAAGAAAATAAATCAATTCACAATAATTCTACAAGTTTATCTTGTTCTAATTGTCCAAAATTAAAACAACCGATAAACAGACAAGAATTATCCGAACGCCATAATTCAACAAGTTCATCTTGAACTAATTTCTTACATAATTAATTCAACCGATAAACAGACATGAATTATTTGATTCTTATAAATTTTAAACCAATATGATAAATCCAACATAAGTCACCAATTATTGGAAAAGCACGCCGTGTCGTTACAGGATTTTGTGAGCTAGCAAAGGGGACCAAAATGGACCTATAAAGTTCAAGCTCATGATAATTATGAAACCCAATATCCCAGATATACATTTCACAATTATCAACTCCAACGCTACTCCACTAAAAGCTTGGAGCTGCACTCTCGAACTTTATAGAATTACGAAGCTCGTGTAGCTAAGTCTCCATGACATATTATAGTGTATCGCATCCCCATATGATCATTCATAATCGGCTTAAGGACAAGTTCTGTCTTACCTTCCCGATTATTTTTATCTTACGTTCCATTGTCTCACCATTAGAAAACTTACCATCCAAAGATAGTATACCATTCGGTTACACCTATGTATCCAAATGGTTGAGCGCTCCAGTTTTCCAATTACAGGACAACGCATATAAGAGGATATCATTACTCCTAAAGAGGAGCTATGGATTCCATATCTATGAATAACAAGTCTACGCTATCAAGAGTCATGCCTCCAACGTACCGGCATGCATGCCACTATAGAGATGTGGGAGTCACTTATTGGTACATCAAAAGACACAAGTCGAGACAACGGGCCCATTATTCATCTCAGGATTAAGATACAATACAAATGATTGTCTAAAGTGAATCGATTTGCCAAGACAGAATTATTAATCCAAATCAATTCACTTTATGTCCCGATCCAACACATCGTCACCTATGACAATGCGCCAATGTTTCTATTCACGGAGTCCAACTCCGATGGTCCAAGACAAACCATCTCCCAAAAGGGATATAGACAACATAACAATCTTTACATGAATAAAGCGCCCAACTTTATTCCCTCGATTGCGGATCATATATTTTAGACCATCACCTTAAGAGTCGTGTCTACCGCATAATCATCCCATCATATGCCCAATTCTTAAGGTTTAGACTGACAGTCTCAGACTACTGTTTGCTTATCATACATTCAACGAATATGAACGTAAAGAGGACAATATTTGGTATATATAAATGAATAAATTCTTTATTGATAAAAATGTCTCCAAAAACGTATTACATTTTTACTCCTTAGAGCATACATGTCTAACAATCTCCCACTTGCACTAAGTGAGTAAATACTGCAAATTTCGCATCCCATAGCTTCCACATGCCTTTCGAAGACTCTCCCAGAAAGTGTCTTCGTAAATGGATCAGCTAAATTGTCCTCTGACGCGATCTTGCACACCGTGACATGCCCACTCTCAACGAAGTCCTTTATCACATGATACTTCCGATCAATATGCTTACTCTTCTTGTGAAATCTTGGTTCCTTAGCATTAGCTACCGCCGCACTGTTATCACAATACAGTGATACCGCCTTATCCATACAAGGAACTACCTCAAGATCCCCAAGGAACTTGCGGAGCCACACTGCTTCTTTCGAAGCATCACTAGCCGCCACATACTCGGCCTCCATCGTTGAATCCGAAGTGCAATCTTGCTTCGCCCTTCTCCAACTGATGGCACCGCCACCTAGAGTAAACACAAACCCCGAAGTCGATTTCCTAGAATCTAGACAGGATTGAAAATCCGAATCAGTGTATCCTAGAGGAGTTAAATCCTCACCCAAATACACAAGCATATACCCTCGAGTCCTTCTCAGGTACTTGAAAATATGCTTTACCGCAACCCAATGGTTCGGTCCTGGATCCGCCTGAAATCGACTCACAATCCCGACCGCATAGCTAATATCCGGTCGAGTGCAAAGCATGGCATACATGAGACTACCCACTGCCGAAGCATAAGGCACCTTCTTCATGTATTCTCTTTCTTCATAAGACTTTGGAGAGTCTTTCTTAGAAAGAGTAATTCCAGACCTAGATGGTTGCCCACCTTTCTTGGAATCCTGCATTGCAAACCTCCTGAGAATTTTATCTATGTAGCCGGCCTATGACAAAGCTATCATTTTGTTCTTCCTATCCCGAAAGATCTGGATACCGAGAACAAAATTAGCCTCACCTAAGTCCTTCATGTCAAACTGCTTGGTCAACCATAATTTGACCGATGACAACGCCCCAACGTCATTGCCAATTAGCAGAATGTCATCTACATAGAGTAGTAGAAAAACCACCTTCCCATTCTTAATGTGTTTGTAAACACATGGTTCATCCACATTTTGTGAGAACCCATAAGTCTTGATCACTTGATCAAATCTTATGTTCCAAGAACGAGAAGCCTGCTTAAGTCCATAAATAGACTTTAGCAACTTACAAACCTTACCCTCTTGACCCGCGACCTTGAACCCGTCTGGTTGTTCCATATAAATGGACTCATCAAGATAGCCATTCAGAAAAGCCGTCTTGACATCCATCTGTCAAATCTCGTAGTCGAGAGCGACAGCTATGGACAAGAGAATCCGGATGGACTTAAGCATGGCTACAGGCGAAAAGGTTTCCTCATAATCGATTCCTTCTTTTTGCGTATAACCCTTAGCTACCAGTCTAGCCTTAAAGGTTTCGACCTTTCCATCCACTCCTCTTTTCCTCTTGTAGATCCACTTACACCCTATAGGTTTTACCCCTTCGGGAAGATCCACAAGCTCCCAGACCCGATTAGTCTCCATAGACTTCATCTCTATGTTCATGGCCTCTGTCCAGAGTCTTGAATCAACATCCTCCATGGCTTCTGCGTAAGTATAAGGATCCCTGTCATGTTCATCCAGTTCAGCCAAAAAGACTTCCCCATTGAACATATACCTTTCAGGTTGACGCCTGATCCTCCCACTACGCCGAAGCCCCTGAGGTTGTTGTTCAGGTTTGTTTGGTTTTTCTACACCGATCGGAATGGTTTCGTTCGGAACCTCCGGAGTGAATGAATCACCCCTTAACTCCTCAAGCACCACTTTGCTTTGAGGTTTAAAGTCGTTCATGTAACTCTCCTCAAGGAAAGTTGCATTAGTTGAAACCACGACTTTATTTTCCTTTGGGTTATAAAAATAACCCCCTTTAGTCCCTTTTGGATATCCTACAAACACGTAAACTTCTGAACGTGCTTCCAACTTATTCGGATCCTTAAACAGGACATGAGCTGGACATCCCCATATGCGAATATGGTTTAAGGATGTCTTCCGTCTTGTCCACAACTCGTGAGGAGTTTTAGGGACCGATTTTGAAGGCACATTGTTCAAAAGATAACATGCAGTTTGTAGTGCATATCCCCAAAAGGATAAAGGCAATGATGAATAACTCATCATGGACCGAATCATGTCCAACAAAGTCCTATTCCTTCTCTCCGCTACGCCATTCTGCTGCGGAGTGCCCGGCGCAGTCAAATGGGATAAAATCCCATTCTGTAACAAGTGTCTCAAGAACTCATCAGAAAGGTATTCCCCACCTCGATCAGATCGAAGTGCCTTTATGGGTTTACCCAATTGCTTTTCCACTTCAGCCCGAAACTCCCTGAACTTATCATAAGTTTCGCTTTTGTGGTGCATTAGGTACACATACCCATATCTTGAGTAATCGTCAATGAAAGTGACGAAGTACTCATACCCTCCTCGTGCCCGGATGTTCATCGGTCCGCAAACATCACTATGCACAAGTTCTAGAACCCCTTCGGCCTATTGCCCTTAGACCCGTATGGTCTTTTGGTCATTTTACCCTCCAAACAAGACTCACATTGAGGTATAGATTCTACCTTTAAGTGACTTAAAGGTCCATCCCTTACCAACCTTTGAATCCTATTCAGGTTAATATGGCCAAGGCGCAAATGCCAAAGATAAGTCTTATTAGAGTGAGAAGTTTTAAGTCTTTTTGAGTCATTATCATTTATCTCAGCATTAAGCAATAGGTCCATCTTAGGTTTGATAAAATATAGATTATTTTGCATCCATCCAGAACAGATAAAAGATTTGTTTTTACGAATCACCACCGTTTCATTAAAAGATACCACGTAGGAGTCTTTAAATAAAGAAGATATAGAAATTAAATTCCTTCTAAATTTAGGAACATAAAAACAATCTCGCAAAATTAAACTCCTATAATTATCAAAATGAAGATGGACATCTCCCACTGCTTCCGCTGAGACCAAGGATCCATCGCCCATCCGAAGCGTTAAGTCTTCACGAAGTAGACTTTTCGTTTCTTTGAATCCTTGCAGAGAAACACAAACATGATTAGTTGCACCAGAATCTATGACCCAAATGTCACTGGATTCCTCAACCAAACAAGTTTCTAAATATAAAAGATCACACCTACCTCCCTTGGAAAGGAAGTCCTTGCAATGCTTCTTTATATGCCCGACCTTACCACAAAAGAAGCACTTAAGCTTCTTTGGGTTCTTCTTCTTCTTCTTCTTGCTCTTGGTAGCAATAGGAATAGAAGACTTCCCACTTTTGGCCCGTTGCTTCTTTTCATTTCCAGAGTTAGAATTGGAACCAGAAGCAGCTACCACATTGGCCTCTCCACCAGCAGGAGACTCCCTGATCAGCAGTTCAAACTCCTGTAATTGTTTCATCAGTTTTGTCAAGGTCATATCCCGTCTATTGCTTAGATTAAAAGTAGCTCTAAACGGAACAAATTCCTTAGACAGAGTCTCAAAGACCATAGTCATCTGAGTTTCAGCATCGATGTCGGCTCCATTGGTTTGAGCCTCAGCGAGGTAACTCATGACCAACATCATATGCTCCTTTACAGATGTCCCCGGTCTCTGTCTACAGTTTAAGAGTTTCCGAAGCGCCCCTTGCCGCTTTGTTATGGCCTGGCCTCCAAACATGTCCTCAAGATTATCCAAGATCTGCTTCGCAATCTCATAATCCTGATGTTGAGCCTGCAGCACGTTGTTCATGCTAGCCATAACATAGCAGCGGGCATGATCATTAGCATCTTTCCAGCGGTCGTACGCTTGGAATTGCTCATTACTTGAGTCTCCCGTAGGCTCGGGAGGACAAGGAGTTGTCAGTACATATTTCAGTTTCTCAAAGGATAGGACGATGTCTAAGTTCCGTTTCCAATCATTATAGTTCTCACCGTGTAACACCCGTATTTTTAACGGGCATAATTTTGTAAAATTTAATGAATAAAATGTGACTATTTAAAATTACTAAGTTGTTTATGATCATTTAAAAAAAATACCATTTTAGTATTTTCTTACCAAGTCTTCCTAAGAAACATTCAAAACTTACCAACACTTACTTCTACCAATCTTGTCTCCCTAAATTATTGCTCAATTATATAAACTTCTTCTCATTTTGCTAAAGGTATCCGAAGGGGACATTGAATTATTTTCCGTCAATTCATAGAAGACATGGAGATATTTTCTCAACCACCTAATTAATTATTTCCTTATCTTCTTCTATAATTCACTCCAATTATCCCCTCAATTATGTTGGCATTATTTGCTAAAAGTCTTCATGGGAGACAAGATGATATTTTCCTTTAAGACTCTTTTGTTTCTTCTTACAACTTTTCCCCGTAAACATCTCATTCCTCTTAAGCATTTTGATATCTTTTTATTTAACTATCACCACCTTCTTCTCTAGTTCTCATTCTCTCCCTTCTCACTTCAAATTTCTAACTAAAGACATAGAGCACAAAGCTCTCTTTGTGGCCAAGACAATTATAATTCCCAACGATGATCGAGGCGGTTTTAAAGTTAATTCAAGCTTGATTGATAACCCAAACTTTGGTGCTTTTCAAAGAAGTTTTGAGGTAGGTTTTCTTTAATCTAAACTTAGTTTTTAGTATGCATTTTCTCCATGTTTAATGCATAAAAATACTTTAATGGCACTAGTAGACGGGTTTACACATAACTCACTTATGAATGTGATTATACGTTGTGCTTTAGTTTTAATTGTCCTTATGCATGCCTTAGGGTCAAGGATGTGTGGAGCTAACGTTAATTGATTCCAGGATTAAAAGATTGTTGATAAGCTTGAAAGGTAGGGATTCTATTACTCATTTTTGTGAGGTTTTTATAGAATTAAAATTGATTGTTTTGCCGCAATATATATATATATCTATGTTGAACTGATATTATATGAGTATCACATATGAAACTATGACATGGACTCGTCTTGTATTGTACGGCGAGGAACATAATGAATTGACACATGTTATAAATTGAGAAGCATGGTTAGGAAAACTGACTCTATTAATAATGATTTAATATAGAGAAATGGTGAGACATGAAGAGGGCGGCGGTTACGTCCTTGGGCATGAATACCCAAAAAGGTAAAATAGGGGGAAGGTGATGACGCTTCCTTGGGTTGAAAGTCCCAGAACACACTGTACAGGAATTGATTTGGTGAGGACTCGGGGCTTAATGTCCCCTCACCGGAACACCCTTGGAATGTTTATGGGGTGATCAAGTGCGCCCATTTGGGTTTCGATGAGTTGAGTGATACTCAATTTAACATGGATACCTAGGAACAATGATGATTGGTAATATTTGTATAAATGTGTAATTATGACACTTGGTAATGATTAACTACGGTATCCATAAGATGTGATCATAATAAACCTCATAATCTGGAATATGATGTAACCTACTAACCATGCAGTTTTTAATGTGGTAATGGATAAACCATAAGGTGAGTCATGATTTCCCTACTGGGCATGTCGATGCTCATCCCTATCATATCTTCATATCTCAGGTGGAACTCAGTGCAACATATTTGAAGAGGAATAAGCGAAAACAATCCTGCTGTTTTCGTGTTAGAAGACCCTGTTTAATTACAACTTATCTACAACATGTAAGAGTTGTATTATTTTTTTTTATGGCTGTGTTAAGTTATTTGGGAATTGTACTATGGTGATGATGACTATAATTATATATATTTGGTGCTACACTAAAAACTGTGGTTTGTATTTAAAACGTTTATTTTTATTTTTCTTGTTGTTTAAAGACCCATGGGCATTGTTTAATTGATTTAAATAATATAAAATTTAAAATTATTTTTATTTATTTAAAACTGTTAACCCCCACATAGGGGTGTTACAGAATTTTTGGTATCAGAGCCTAGGTTCGATTAACCTAGGGGGTATAGCACCACCTTAAAAATTAATCTTTGGGAATGGTTTTAAAGTTAGGTGTTAATGTCATCATCATTTGGTACTGATCCTAGTTAAATTTTCGCAGCCAGTAGAAACTATGCCACCAAGACGTCAAATGCAATCGTCTGAGCTGTCACAACCGGTTGAACATGCTCAAGAAGTTGAGCAACCGGAACCGATGGAACAAGCTCAAGAAGATGAGCAACTACGACATGCAACACAATCCCCGCCAGCTGCACCAGAAGTAAATAATTTAGGACAAATTCTTCAAGCATTACAAAATGTGCAAAGACCTGTGGAGGTTCGTGATCCCAAACAACGACATCTAACTCTGTTGAAGGAGTTTATGAAGCAGAAACCACCCACATTTAGTGGAGAACCTAACCCGGTCATAGCAGAACAATGGCTAAAGGCAGTCAAAAAGAAGTTGGACACCTTGAGGATTCCACGGGAGTATTGGGTTAGCTTTTCAACATATATATTTGAGGGTAAAGCCGAAGAATGGTGGGATCTTCAGAAAGACGACTATGACGTGCCGAATCTTACATGGGAGCAGTTCGAAACCATTTTTCGCAACACCTATATTCCTCAGAGCCATAGGCAAGCAATGATGCGAGAATTTGAAAACCTGGTGCAGGGAGATACAACAGTTGCTGAATACCATGCTCGATTTATAGAATTGTCTCGCTACAATCCCGGGGCTGTATCGGATCCAATGGCGAGATGCGAAAAATTTAGAAATAACCTGAGGCCGAAAATCAGACAAATGATAGCTGCTGTTCCATCAACAGATTTTCTTGATCTTGTAGCTGCGGCACAGCGGGCAGAGACAGAACTAAATAACTCCTATGGAGAGTATAAGGGTTCTGGTGGGCGTCAAAGGAAAATAAGTAAGAAAGAGAAGTCACAAGGGCAAGTCATTCAGCATAGTGGAGTGACTATTGGTGGTGGATCTTCTGGCAGTGGTCGTTTCCAACCGTATGCTTGTCATAACTGTGGACAAGTGGGACATCTGAGGAGAAATTGCCCTAACCGCCCTACACAATCATCCTTTGCACCAAGGCCACAAGGAAGTCATTTTGGCTCCACTGTTTGGGGAGGGAGTCAAAATCGTGGAGCGCCTCAGCAAAACACTCCAGCTTCCCAAGTCTCAGTAACTCAACCTCGAGGGTTCCAGCCTCAGTACAACTATCAACAGCGGCCACAGGGTTCCAATTTTTATGCTAATCAGAACTTCCAACCGACTCCACAAGGCTCAGTGAATCAAAGGCCATATTTTTCTGGGAGAAATAATAATAAGGCTAGTAGTAGCCAAGGAAACCGAGGAAAAAGTGATAAAGGAAAAGCACCAGCACAAGCTTATGCAATTACGGCTACAACTGGACAAGGAAAACAGGCTGATCACTCAGTTGTAGACGGTATGATTCACGTGTCTCATTCTTGGGCTCATGTATTATTTGACACTGGTGCCACTCATTCATTTATATCTATGTTATTTGCTTCCGTACTACAATTAGAAACTGAGACATGTAGTTCATCATTAACCCTTAGTACACCAATGGGCGGGATAGCTGAAGTATCCATAATTTGTAAATCAGTGTGTATTGTTATAGGAGAACATAAACTATCGGCTGACCTATATGTAATAACTATGACAGAGTTTGATGTAATCTTAGGAATGGATTGGCTAACTAAATACCAGGCAATAGTAGATTGTCATAGGAAACGTGTCTCTTTATTCACCAAGAATGGACAAGTCATCGAATTTCAGGCAAAAATAAGAACAGTGACGCCAGCCCCGGTGCTAAAGGCTTGTATTGGAGGACGAAGGAATTTCACCAATCTTGGGACGATCTTTGCTTCAGATGGAGAACTAAAGAAGAGTGATCTATCCTCTCACACTCCTATGGTGGACGAATTTTCAGATGTTTTTCCAGATGAATTGCCCGGACTTCCGCCTGATAGAGAAATTGAGTTTGTCATCGACTTAACTCAAGGAGCAGCGCCTGTTTCTATTGCCCCGTATCGAATGGCACCTGCTGAGAAAGTGGAATTGAGGAAGCAGTTGGACGAATTACTGGAAAAAGGATTTATTCGACCAAGTACATCACCTTGGGGAGCTCCAGTACTTTTTGTGAAGAAACATGACGGATCGTTGAGGCTCTGTGTCGATTATCGCCAGCTTAATCGATTGACTATCAAGAACAAGTACCCTCTACCCCGAATTGATGAGTTGTTCGATCAGTTAGGAGGATCTTGCTATTTCTCAAAGATTGACTTACGAACCGGATATCACCAACTGAAGATAAGAGAAGAGGACATTCCAAAGACAGCTTTTCGGACTCGCTACGGTCATTTTGAGTTTCTTGTCATGCCTTTCGGGTTGACTAATGCACCAGCGGCTTTCATGGACTTGATGAACCGTGTCTTTCGACCGTACTTAGATCAATTTATCATTGTTTTCATAGATGATATCTTGATCTATTCTAAAAACGAAGAAGAACATGCTGAGCATTTGAGGATCGCTCTACAAACGTTGAGAGAACATGGTCTTTATGCAAAAAGAGAAAAATGTGATTTCTGGATGACGAAGGTCAAGTTCCTTGGACACGTTGTCTCTGAAGAAGGCATCTTAGTGGACCCCTCCAAAATTGAAGCAGTGCTAAATTGGGAACGACCAAAGAACGTGTCAGAGATTCGAAGTTTCCTCGGACTAGCTGGATACTATCGACGCTTCGTAGAGAATTTTTCAAAGATTGCTTCTCCATTAACAAAACTCACAAGGAAGAATGTCAAGTTCGTGTGGGATGATAAATGTGAAGAAGCATTTGAGGAACTGAAACGAAGACTCACTAGTGCACCTGTGCTGATCATACCTAACAACGAGGAGCCTTACACAGTATACACTGATGCCTCAGGAAACGGTTTGGGTTGTGTGTTAATGCAGCATGGACGAGTAGTTGCCTACGCCTCACGCCAGTTGAAACCCCATGAGAGGAACTACCCCACACATGATCTTGAGTTAGCTGCTGTGGTTTTCGCACTCAAAATTTGGAGATGTTATCTATATGGCGCAAAGTTCGAGCTATATTCAGATCATCAAAGTCTGAAATATTTGTTTACTCAAAAGGATCTCAATCTAAGGCAACGAAGATGGACTGAGTACATGGTGGACTATGACTTTAGTATCCAATATCATCCTAGAAAAGCAAATGCCGTGGCAGATGCTCTAAGTCGTAAGAACAACGGACGTATAGCCAGTTTAGCATTGGAAGATTGGAGACGAGTCACTATCGCCGACTTCAACTTGCAATATTATGAAGATAACGAGAGAGCTTTCTTATTCAATGTGATAGCAACTCCTACGTTAATTCAGAAAGTAAAACAAGGACAATGGCACGATGAAGGATTACGTAGGGTTTGGAAACAAATACAAAATGGAGAACAACTGGATGGATGGCAGATTGAGCCAGAAGGATTTTTACTTTACAAAGGAAGATTAGTTGTTCCAGAGGATCCATATCTCAGGCATGCGGTGCTAGATGAGGCTCACCGTTCAAAGTTTGCTATTCATCCTGGAAGCACAAAAATGTATATGGATCTAAAACGACAATACTGGTGGCGAGGAATGAAACGAGATGTAGCAACCTTTGTCTCTAAGTGCATGACGTGCCAACAGGTTAAAGCGGAACATCAAAAGCCTGGAGGCGAGTTGAGGAGCTTACCTATTCCAGAATGGAAGTGGGATCATGTGACAATGGACTTTGTTACTGGATTTCCTAAGACTCAAATAGGGCATGACGCTATTTGGGTAATTGTAGATCGTTTAACTAAGACAGCCCACTTCATCCCAATCAGAACTAATTATAGTGTCTCAAAATTATGTCAATTGTACGTGGAAAAGGTAGTGACATTGCATGGAGTGCCAATGTCAATAGTTTCCGATAGAGATACACGTTTCACGTCGAAATTTTGGAGAGGATTGCAGAGGGCCTTGGGAACTCAATTGAATTTTAGTACAGCTTTTCATCCTCAAACAGATGGACAATCTGAACGTGTCATTCAGATTCTCGAGGATATGCTTCGGGCTTGTGTGCTGGACTTTGGAACAAATTGGGCTGCACAGCTGCCATATGTTGAATTCGCATATAACAACAGTTACCAAGCAAGTATTAGAATGGCTCCATATGAGGCCTTATATGGTAGACCTTGTAGATCTCCATTGTGTTGGGCTGAAAAGGAAGAGCGTCTTGAACTTGGGCCTTTATTTATCAGAGAAACAATGGACAAGATCCAGACTATTCGCAAACGTCTTCAGACAGCTCAAAGTCGACAGAAGAGTTATGCAGATAAGAGGAGGCGACCTTTAGAGTTCATGATTGGAGACTTTGTGTTCTTAAAAGTGAAACCAAAACGAGGTGTATCTCGATTTGGTGTTAAAGGAAAGTTAGCACCAAGGTATACAGGACCGTTTGAGATTGTGGAACGTATTGGAACGTTGGCATACCGTTTAGACCTACCACCACAATTGTCTCATGTACATAATGTGTTTCATGTATCGATGTTGAGAAAGTATGAACCCGACCCTTCACATGTGATCATGTGGACAGATGTGCCAATTCAAGGAGATACGAATTATGAAGAAATTCCAGTTCAAATACTGGATCATGAAATAAAATTATTACGTCGTCGTGGAATTCCTCTGGTGAAAGTGATGTGGCAACACCATGATGTGGAGGAAGCCACATGGGAACTTGAATCTGAAATGAGAGAAAAGTACCAACATTTGTTTTAACATTGTAATCAGTGTACGAAATTTCGAGGACGAAATTTTTATAGGAGGGGAGAGCTGTAACACCCGTATTTTTAACGGGAATAATTTTGTAAAATTTAATGAATAAAATGTGACTATTTAAAATTACTAAGTTGTTTATGATCATTTAAAAAAAATACCATTTTAGTATTTTCTTACCAAGTCTTCCTAAGAAACATTCAAAACTTACCAACACTTACTTCTACCAATCTTGTCTCCCTAAATTATTGCTCAATTATATAAACTTCTTCTCATTTTGCTAAAGGTATCCGAAGGGGACATTGAATTATTTTCCGTCAATTCATAGAAGACATGGAGATATTTTCTCAACCACCTAATTAATTATTTCCTTATCTTCTTCTATAATTCACTCCAATTATCCCCTCAATTATGTTGGCATTATTTGCTAAAAGTCTTCATGGGAGACAAGATGATATTTTCCTTTAAGACTCTTTTGTTTCTTCTTACAACTTTTCCCCGTAAACATCTCATTCCTCTTAAGCATTTTGATATCTTTTTATTTAACTATCACCACCTTCTTCTCTAGTTCTCATTCTCTCCCTTCTCACTTCAAATTTCTAACTAAAGACATAGAGCACAAAGCTCTCTTTGTGGCCAAGACAATTATAATTCCCAACGATGATCGAGGCGGTTTTAAAGTTAATTCAAGCTTGATTGATAACCCAAACTTTGGTGCTTTTCAAAGAAGTTTTGAGGTAGGTTTTCTTTAATCTAAACTTAGTTTTTAGTATGCATTTTCTCCATGTTTAATGCATAAAAATACTTTAATGGCACTAGTAGACGGGTTTACACATAACTCACTTATGAATGTGATTATACGTTGTGCTTTAGTTTTAATTGTCCTTATGCATGCCTTAGGGTCAAGGATGTGTGGAGCTAACGTTAATTGATTCCAGGATTAAAAGATTGTTGATAAGCTTGAAAGGTAGGGATTCTATTACTCATTTTTGTGAGGTTTTTATAGAATTAAAATTGATTGTTTTGCCGCAATATATATATATATCTATGTTGAACTGATATTATATGAGTATCACATATGAAACTATGACATGGACTCGTCTTGTATTGTACGGCGAGGAACATAATGAATTGACACATGTTATAAATTGAGAAGCATGGTTAGGAAAACTGACTCTATTAATAATGATTTAATATAGAGAAATGGTGAGACATGAAGAGGGCGGCGGTTACGTCCTTGGGCATGAATACCCAAAAAGGTAAAATAGGGGGAAGGTGATGACGCTTCCTTGGGTTGAAAGTCCCAGAACACACTGTACAGGAATTGATTTGGTGAGGACTCGGGGCTTAATGTCCCCTCACCGGAACACCCTTGGAATGTTTATGGGGTGATCAAGTGCGCCCATTTGGGTTTCGATGAGTTGAGTGATACTCAATTTAACATGGATACCTAGGAACAATGATGATTGGTAATATTTGTATAAATGTGTAATTATGACACTTGGTAATGATTAACTACGGTATCCATAAGATGTGATCATAATAAACCTCATAATCTGGAATATGATGTAACCTACTAACCATGCAGTTTTTAATGTGGTAATGGATAAACCATAAGGTGAGTCATGATTTCCCTACTAGGCATGTCGATGCTCATCCCTATCATATCTTCATATCTCAGGTGGAACTCAGTGCAACATATTTGAAGAGGAATAAGCGAAAACAATCCTGCTGTTTTCGTGTTAGAAGACCCTGTTTAATTACAACTTATCTACAACATGTAAGAGTTGTATTATTTTTTTTTATGGCTGTGTTAAGTTATTTGGGAATTGTACTATGGTGATGATGACTGTAATTATATATATTTGGTGCTACACTAAAAACTGTGGTTTGTATTTAAAACGTTTATTTTTATTTTTCTTGTTGTTTAAAGACCCATGGGCATTGTTTAATTGATTTAAATAATATAAAATTTAAAATTATTTTTATTTATTTAAAACTGTTAACCCCCACATAGGGGTGTTACACACCGGTTAATTGGTTTTTGTCAAGTATCGATGATAAAGCGTTTTTAGACATTTTCAATCTACAATAAAGAATCATATACCAAACATAAGCAAACATATATAATAATTTAGTAAGATAAGACAATCATGTAAAATCATACAAATGTGTTTATGTGTCAAAACCTTGAAAATATCACAACCTTACAACGATAATTCCCAACTCAGAATTCAACAAGCTCCTAGGGGAGTCATGCCAAATTCAATCAGGAACACGGATCCCCTCCTGATTAATATATGCCATCCAGGACCCGTATGATCCAGTATATACTAATAATCGTTTCTTTGGCCATTAATTTTATTAACAGAGCTCCTAGGGGAGGTTAATAATAAAATTAACGTGAGTGTATAACCACCGTTTCAATATTTTATCCATGATTTATAATCACCACCTAGGGGTGTGCAACCATAAATCATACTAAAATACCTTATCCTTTCAGAGATCCAATCTGGTACATGATAGAAATCCCTTTCTAGGGGTCAGGACCACCATGTTCTTCCTATGGACCAACGATAGAGGCCTTAGGTTCTCTCTTCGAAAACCTTCTCCCACTCAATCTTTTGAAGTCAAGGTTTTATTTTAAAATTATGCATGAACAATTTTAATATGAGCGGCACTCCCTATTCTATATGGCATGTTATCAATATACATGGTAAATCATATTATAATGCAGACAAGCAAAGCATTCAAGCATAGCTACAAGCATAATAATAATAATAACCGTAATATTATGGTTCTACCCTAGAGAATAGAAAAATAAGATTACAAGAGAATAATCGAGACATTTATCGATTCTTCATCCTTGAATCCTCAAGCTGTATCCTTCTTCATGTAATATCCATCTTCAAGTCCTCAATCCCGTATGAATCGAACACTTCATATTTCCAGTCATATCCAAATTTAATGTTTCTCAGAATCGTCCCAAAAATAAAATTAAAACTGCATCGAAAAAATCGCACCTTTTCTGGACACCTGGCGGCTCTCGGTCGGCAGGCCGATCACCTACCGATCATGGAGGTTCGGCCTGCCGGCAGAGCACTAAAATTTCTGCCCCACTGTCGGCCTGTCGATTTGTGACCTTCGGCCTGCCGAACTGTGAGGTCCGGCATGCCGACCGAGCAGAAGAAACCTTAATCCAGAAAATACAATTTTAATGCAATTCATCAATTTTATTTTCAACAATTCAAAAACATAAAATTAGAGACTCAGGAAATACCTGGAGACGCCATCATCAATCTTTAAGATCTGACTTCTCGTTCCGTCTTCTCCGAATAATTATTTAATTACAAAATTCTTACAAATAAAAAATTAAATAAAAATTCCTAGACGGAGATGATAGTCCGCCATCTAATTACATGAAAAACCTAGATACACATTTTAACCTCTAAGGAACCATAACCGGTATTAATTAATTAATAAATAATTAAACAACAATTTAATCAACCATAATTAATTAATAAACATTCACCACATAATCCATAACAACATATATATTATATAGAAACCTAGAGTGCCATCTCTCTATAAAATTCAATTCAAGCATAGGAGAGATTAAGATCATAAAATTTATGCATATAACATGATCACAAACTTGCAAATTTATGTAAAAACCTCGCTCTGATACCAATTGTTGGAAACAAAGTGCGCAGCGGAATTTTAAAAATTTTCCATCAGAGTATTTTCCAAAACACAAGTTTGACATGTTATATGTATAAATTAAACAGATCTTACTAACCTCAGTGTGTCAAAGAACCTCCGCGACCTGTGTAGAGAAGTAACGTTCCAGAAGAGCCTCAACCAACTGGTCTTCTTTGCTATTCTCTATCCACAACCGGAGTGAGTGTGGGCTCACACGTACAGCTCTTCCACCGGTGACTCTCCTTCCAACCAATAGAGAGAACCCAAAGCTAGTGTTCGTGATTTGTGAACAAAAGCTCTCAGGGAGTTTTCAGATGCTCACTAGAAGAGTATCACTCTTAATCTCTCAAATTGATCTGAGTAAATCATTAGACTTACTTCCTTTTTATACCTATTGGTCCTTGGGGTCAATCCATATCAGATTAGGTCTCAAAAATCGAAACAGAATCAAGTTCGGATCAATATCTGATAAGATAAGCGTGAAAACACGTAATCTTATGTGCACTGATAGGCAGACCGAACTGTCTGATAGGCAGGCCGAACTGCCGAGAAAAAATCTCCGCGAATCTTTTATTTTCCACCCGAGATTCTAAAGGATAAAGTCTCAGTTTTGATTCAAATAGCCCAATAGAAAAGATATCTGATCAAAACAAACTTTATCAAGATAATCTCTAAGAAAATAAATCAATTCACAATAATTCTACAAGTTTATCTTGTTCTAATTGTCCAAAATTAAAACAACCGATAAACAGACAAGAATTATCCGAACGCCATAATTCAACAAGTTCATCTTGAACTAATTTCTTACATAATTAATTCAACCGATAAACATACATGAATTATTTGATTCTTATAAATTTTAAACCAATCTGATAAATCCAACATAAGTCACCAATTATTGGAAAAGCACGCCGTGTCGTTATAGGATTTTGTGAGCTAGCAAAGGGGACCAAAATGGACCTATAAAGTTCAAGCTCATGATAATTATGAAACCCAATATCCCAGATATACATTTCACAATTATCAACTCCAACGCTACTCCACTAAAAGCTTGGAGCTGCACTCTCGAACTTTATAAAATTACGAAGCTCGTGTAGCTAAGTCTCCATGACATATCATAGTGTATCGCATCCCCATATGATCATTCATAATCGGCTTAAGGACAAGTTCTGTCTTACCTTCCCGATTATTTTTATCTTACGTTCCATTGTCTCACCATTAGAAAACTTACCATCCAAAGATAGTATACCATTCGGTTACACCTATGTATCCAAATGGTTGAGTGCTTCAGTTTTCCAATTACAGGACAACGCATATAAGAGGATATCCTTACTCCTAAAGAGGAGCTATGGATTCCATATCTATGAATAACAAGTCTACGCTATCAAGAGTCATGCCTCCAACGTACCGGCATGCATGCCACTATAGAGATGTGGGAGTCACCCATTGGTACATCAAAAGACACAAGTCGAGACAACGGGCCCATTATTCATCTCAGGATTAAGATACAATACAAATGATTGTCTAAAGTAAATCGATTTGCCAAGACAGAATTATTAATCCAAATCAATTCACTTTATGTCCCGATCCAACACATCGTCACCTATGACAATGCGCCAATGTGTTGGAAACAAAGTGCGCAGCGGAATTTTAAAAATTTTCCATCAGAGTATTTTCCAAAACACAAGTTTGACATGTTATATGTATAAATTAAACAGATCTTACTAACCTCAGTGTGCCGAAGAACCTCCGCGACCTGTGTAGAGAAGTAACGTTCCAGAAGAGCCTCAACCAACTGGTCTTCTTTGCTATTCTCTATCCACAACCGGAGTGAGTGTGGGCTCACACGTACAGCTCTTCCACCGGTGACTCTCCTTCCAACCAACAGAGAGAACCCAAAGCTAGTGTTCGTGATTTGTGAACAAAAGCTCTTAGGGAGTTTTCAGATGCTCACTAGAAGAGTATCACTCTTAATCTCTCAAATTGATCTGAGTAAATCATTAGACTTACTTCCTTTTTATACCTATTGGTCCTTGGGGTCAATCCATATCAGATTAGGTCTCAAAAATCGAAACAGAATCAAGTTCGGATCAATATCTGATAAGATAAGCGTGAAAACACGTAATCTTATGTGCACTGATAGGCAGACCGAACTGTCTGATAGGCAGGCCGAACTGCCGAGAAAAAATCTCCGCGAATCTTTTATTTTCCACCCGAGATTCTAAAGGATAAAGTCTCAGTTTTGATTCAAATAGCCCAATAGAAAAGATATCTGATCAAAACAAACTTTATCAAGATAATCTCTAAGAAAATAAATCAATTCACAATAATTCTACAAGTTTATCTTGTTCTAATTGTCCAAAATTAAAACAACCGATAAACAGACAAGAATTATCCGAACGCCATAATTCAACAAGTTCATCTTGAACTAATTTCTTACATAATTAATTCAACCGATAAACATACATGAATTATTTGATTCTTATAAATTTTAAACCAATCTGATAAATCCAACATAAGTCACCAATTATTGGAAAAGCACGCCGTGTCGTTATAGGATTTTGTGAGCTAGCAAAGGGGACCAAAATGGACCTATAAAGTTCAAGCTCATGATAATTATGAAACCCAATATCCCAGATATACATTTCACAATTATCAACTCCAACGCTACTCCACTAAAAGCTTGGAGCTGCACTCTCGAACTTTATAAAATTACGAAGCTCGTGTAGCTAAGTCTCCATGACATATCATAGTGTATCGCATCCCCATATGATCATCCATAATCGGCTTAAGGACAAGTTCTGTCTTACCTTCCCGATTATTTTTATCTTACGTTCCATTGTCTCACCAATAGAAAACTTACCATCCAAAGATAGTATACCATTCGGTTACACCTATGTATCCAAATGGTTGAGCGCTCCAGTTTTCCAATTACAGGACAACGCATATAAGAGGATATCATTACTCCTAAAGAGGAGCTATGGATTCCATATCTATGAATAACAAGTCTACGCTACCCAGAGTCATGCCTCCAACGTACCGGCATGCATGCCACTATAGAGACTGTGGGAGTCACCCATTGGTACATCAAAAGACACAAATCGAGACAACGGGCCCATTATTCATCTCAGGATTAAGATACAATACAAATGATTGTCTAAAGTGAATCGATTTGCCAAGACAGAATTATTAATCCAAATCAATTCACTTTATGTCCCGATCCAACACATCGTCACCTATGACAACGCGCCAATGTTTCTATTCACGGAGTCCAACTCCGATGGCCAAGACAAACCATCTCCCAAAAGGGATATAGACAACATAACAATCTTTACATGAATAAAGCGCCCAACTTTATTCCCTCGATTGCGGATCATATATTTTAGACCATCACCTTAAGAGTCGTGTCTACCGCATAATCATCCCATCATATGCCCAACTCTTAAGGTTTAGACTGACAGTCTCAGACTACTGTTTACTTATCATACATTCAACAAATATGAACGTAAAGAGGACAATATTTGGTATATATAAATGAATAAATTCTTTATTGATAAAAATGTCTCCAAAAACGTATTACATTTTTACTCCTTAGAGCATACATGTCTAACACAATGTTTCTATTCACGGAGTCCAACTCCGATGGTCAAGACAAACCATCTCCCAAAAGGGATATAGACAACATAACAATCTTTACATGAATAAAGCGCCCAACTTTATTCCCTCGATTGCGGATCATATATTTTAGACCATCACCCTAAGAATTGTGTCTTCTGCATAATCATCCCATCATATGCCCAATTCTTAAGGTTTTGTAACGCCCCTATATGGGGGTTAACAGTTTTTAATGAGATAAAATAAAAATAAATAATAAAAGTAAAACCTTAAAAATAAAATTTGCCCGGGACTTAAATGAAAACTCTCAACTCAAAAATAAAAATATAAACGACAAATAAACCACAGTTTTAATGTAGCACCTTAAATTTAATAATATCAACTGTTGTCATCATCATTTTAACCCTCAACACATTGTAATACAGTCACAGAAAGTAACAATTGATGCTTACATTATCATGAAGAACATTCTCAACAATTGAAGCAGTCCCAATGTAATATAGCTACATCACTTCCTCAACTATATTTCTCGTAGCCACCTCACACTTAGTGAGTCCTGAAAAGATAAAAATATAAGGGAATGAGCGACACTATGCTCAGTAGAGAAAGCCATTACTCACCTTTAGGTTTTTATCATTACCACATTAAAACCTGCATGGTTAGTAAGTTACATCATATTCCAGATTATGAGGTTTATTATGATCACATCTTATGGATACCGTAGTTAATCATTACCAAGTGTCATAATTACACATTTATACAAATATTACCAATCATCATTGTTCCTAGGTATCCATGTTAAATAGAGTATCACTCAACTCATCGAAACCCAAATGGGCGCACTTGATCACCCTATAAACATTCCAAGGGTGTTCCGGTGAGGGGACATCAAGCCCCGAGTCCTCACCAAATCGATTCCTGTACAGTGTGTTCTGGGACTTTCAACCCAAGGAAGCGTCATCACCTTCCCCCTATTTTACCTTTTAGGGTATTCATGCCCAAGGACGTAATCGTCGCCCTCTTCATGTCTCACCATTTCTCTATATTAAATCATTATTAATAGAGTCAGTTTTCCTAACCATGCTTCTCAATTTATAACATGTGTCAATTCATTATGTTCCTCGCCGTACAATACAAGATGAGTCCATGTCATAGTTTCATATGTGATACTCATATAATATCAGTTCAACATAGATATATATATATTGCGGCAAAACAATCAATTTTAATTCTATAAAAATCTCACAAAAGATGAGTAATAGAATCCCTACCTTTCAAGCTTATCAACAATCTCTTAATCCTGGAATCAATTAACGTTAGCTCCATACTTCCTTGATCTTGAACTCCAAGCAAAACAGATCCAGTTGTATCTCGCTGTATCTACAGTATGCGAAGCATCCTCTGTAGTGCTCCTCGAGCGACTATGAATTGCTAGGAATGCTTCCTGGAGATCATACATTCTTGAAAATGTCATTCTGGACTCCGATACTACTGTTTGAATCGCCTTGATCTACGTTCAGTCGGTACCGAACGATTTTCATCAGAGTGGAATTTGCTCGAACGGAGGTCACCATTGCATCCAGAGCATCGAAATGAGTCAGGAGGCGGTCTCGGATCTTCGATCGGAGGTCCGGATCACAAAATCCCAATTTGGCCTTTGACTGGCCGTTGACCAACGTTGACCGCCGTTGACCGGCCGTTGACCGGCGGCGGTTGGCTCCGTTGAGGGCTGAGCTCGAGCCTACCCCCCCTAATTCGACCCTCCTGAGTCGATTGGTGGGGTAAATTTCACCCAATTTGGCCTCCATCTATGCTAATCGAAGACGGGTTTCACGGCCAAAACTGGCGTCTCCGATTTCGGTCCTCCGGCGACGGTAGCCCAAAATTGGCTTGGGCGTTTCCTTCCCCGTGGCCCTCTGAGCATTTCCCCTATGGTGGGGCAGCTCAACATCACGTGGAACGGCGGCTCCACCTCCTCACGGCGGCGCTCCACGGTGGATCTTGGTTCTCCGCCTTCTCGCGGTGTTTTCCCAAAATTGAGGTGTTGGGAAGCTTCCTCTCGGTCCTCTGAAGGTGTTCGTGCCTTCAATTTGGCACGAAATGGCCTAAAATGGCCAACCCGAACACACCCACGGCGGCTCACGGCGGGTGCCTTCGTTCTCCGGCGAGGGGCGGCGGAATGGAGTAATTGACCGAGGGGTCTTGCTCGCCGTCGCCCTCTGATCATTTTGGCACCGGCGGTGTGCCACACCGCTGCCATATGCGGCGGCTCCGACGACTGGCTCCACGGCGGCGACGGGGCAGCTCCGGCGAAGCTGTTCCAGCCAAAATTGAGCTGGGAAATTGGTACCATCTTGTTCCTCTCCTCACACTGAGTCCATAGACACCAAAATCACGTCGATTGGTGGTCGGACGACGGAGAAACGACGTCGGGAAAATATGGGTTTCGCCGCCACTTTGGGTGGCGCGTGAGCCCTCCTCCGGCGGTGTTTTGGGTGGCACGACACCTCGTTGGACTCAGCTCAACGAGAGCTTCCCACTGGTATGGGAGGTGTCGAAAAATAACGCCGGAATCTCAAACGAGATGTGAGGAGAGAGAGAAAATTCTAGAGAGAGAAAGAGGAGAGAGAAAGTGTCGAGTTTCTCTCAATTTTTTGATTTTTCTTTCTTTTTTTTTCTTTTATAAAAGTATAAAAAGAAATTGTGGTCCACACAATTCAATTCTTATACTGCATTGCTCTAATATTGTATAATTTTCCATCTTATTATACAGTATTTTCCTTTAATTGTACTTCGTCTTAATATAATCCTTAATTTAATGCATTTTTAATGCATTAAAATTCTCGGGTGTTACAGGTTTAGACTGACAGTCTCAGACTACTGTTTGCTTATCATACATTCAACGAATATGAACGTAAAGAGGACAAGATTTGGTATATATAAATAAATAACTTCTTTATTGATAAAAATGTCTCCAAAAACGTATTACATTTTTACTCCTTAGAGCATACATGTCTAACAAATACTAATATTAAATAATAATAACAATATAAATATGAATAATAAAATAATATTATATATAATTTAACATTAATATTACCATGAATATTAATATTAATATTATACTATTCATATTGATATGTAGAATTAAATTATTATTATTGTTATGTTATTATTATCATTATTATTAAATAATTATTATTTTATACTAATATAATATTTGCATTTATATTATATAAATATTAATTTATAATAATTATAAATTATTTTTTAACAATATATTAATATAAAAATGTTGTATATAATATATAATATATTGATATGAATGTAGATAATAAAAATATAATCTTTCATAATATAATTTTAATTATATTAATATTAACATTAAATAAAAATATTGTTATAAAAAATATTATACATGTTTAATTATATTTTATATTTATTATTATTATAGTATTAATATATTTAATATTGATATTGCTATAAATATTAATATTATAATATTTATATTGAGACTATTTAACAATATATTAATATTAAAATGTTGTATATAATATATTGATATAAATATAGATAACAATAATGATAATAATAAAAATAATAAAAATATCTTTTTTCATAATATCTTATTATTTATATTAATATTAACATTAGATAAAAATATTGTTATAAAAAATATTATACATATTTAATTATATTTTATATTTATTATTATTATTATGATATTAATTTAATTTAATAGTAATATTACTATGAATATTAATATTATACTATTTATATTGATATTATTATTATTGTCATTATTATTATTTTATATTAATATAATATTTATATTTATATCTATATTTATATTATGTAATAATAGTACTAAATTATTTTTTATTTTTATATTATAATATTTATATATATTATATACTAATATTAATAATAATATATTACTTAAATATTGTATATGTAATATATTATATATTTTGATTATTATTGTTATTGTTATTATTACCCTTATTATCAAATTATTATTTTATATTTATATTATATAAAATATTAATTTATAATAATAATATTATTTAATAATAATTTTATTATAATAATATAATTATTCTAAAATATTATATATAATATATAATATATTTTTATGGTAAATGATATATAATATATGGATATGAATATAAATAATAATAAAAATATAATTTTTATAACATATTATTATTTTGTATTAATATTAACATTAAATAATAATATTAAGTTTTGATAATATTATAAATATTTAATAGTTTTTATATTATATAATATTATTTATTTATTTGTCATTATCGTGGAAGAAAATATAAGATTCTCGTGGTCTTGAGGTTTCTAGGAGTATGAGTATCACCTTATTGAGCGGGATTTAGATTACCTCAAATTAGAGTAAAGTGAATGCCATAGGATTGAGTTTATCAAGAATAAAAAAATCATAATTTTTGTACCAAATGTAAGAATCTTGCAGATTACTATTCTTACACCTCAAGATTACTGCATATCAAATGCCCCCATAAGAGAAAGTTAAGAAAAACTTTTAAGTCTAAAAGGAATATGACATATCCCAGTTAGGGCGAATCAAATATAAATTGGACATAAAACCCAAGAAAATAGGATCTTTCCTTCTTTTTCTTCCACCCATTCCACTCCTTTGAATAATTCTCTTCTTTTGCTATTCCCAATAAGATCTCTATTACTATTTGGCTGAGCATTGGAGTATCTCTGTAGGTTAACCACAACACGCCTTTCATGGAGGAGCTTTGAGAATTTTATCTGAGAGCAACATACCAGGTATAAGAAGATTGACGTTCATAAATCCACTCTAACATTAACCATGTAAATTTATGGCAAATTTACCTACAAAATGCCTTTTAATTACGGAGCATAAAGATAAACATAAAAAGATTATTGTGCTCAAAATTATATTAATCGTATATCAACTCAAAAATCACAAAATTCTAGGATTTTATTTCGCTAATTTTGAGACATTTTGAGGAATGATAAAAAAAATCATATTCAAATTTATGTCACAAATATTATAGGTTCAAATACGTGCCATATAAATAGACTAGTCAAATGTCGGTAAATGTGATATAAATCTGAATCACAAATAAATTGTAGCATAAATTCAAATACATAAAACTTAGGAGGTGTTTGGCATTGGTGGGAACCACTCAGTTCCCACTACAATCTCAGTTGTGAACAGTGTAAAACTCTCATATGCTACAGTAACAATAAAAAAATATATGCTACAGTAAAAGTGGTTCCCACCACCATTCCAAACACCCTATTAATGTCACCCAATTTTCTTATTGTTTTACTTAAACCCTCTTCTGGAAATGCAAGTTCAGCACCAGTTTGAACGATTTTGTCACAGTATCTTATATTGTAGAATTTTATTAACATCCTAATTTGAGTAAGTTGACAAATTCTAAAAAATCTACACAATTCCCCCTAATCCTATGTTTAGGAGCCAGGGCGCTGATGATCAGGTGGAGCTGATTTACCCTTGCTCATGTGCGGCCACACAACTATAACCGTTCATTTCGGTCTAACGAATCAAAAACTTAAGATTAGACGGTCCCCAATTATGGGTAAACTACACTGTTAATAATTGCACAAATAAGCCGCGCAATTAGTACCTCAAAACCCTCTCCACTCTCCCCAACACTCGCTCTTCGCGCAATTCTCCGTCTCAGAATCTCCTCGCCGATGCTGACCTCCGGCCTCCGGTCCGGCGTCCGCGTCGTCGTCGCCGGCGATCGCGGCACCGGAAAGTCGAGCTTGATTGTCACCGCCGCCTCGGAATCGTTCCCCGATAACGTCCCTCCCGTTCTTCCTCCGACTCGCCTTCCCGCCGATTTCTTCCCCGACTTCGTCCCGGTCACCATTATCGACACCTCTTCCAGGTCCTTTTGCGCATTATATATACATATATATACGTGTATATATACACACACACATACACAAACGCACGTAAAGAATGTGATAGTGAATTAGATTTTGTAAAATTTCCATGTCTGTTTGATCTTGTTTTGCGCTAACGATTCTGAATTCGTCTTGTTCGAACTTCTTCTCATGCGTGTTGATTGATTTTCCAACTTTTTTCGTGTTTTCCTTAATAGGTGGTGCAAATTATGTGGATAAAACTTGCTTCTTTAACTTTGTAATGTAAAGCTCATAATAGTATGATTTGTAACTTTTGTAACAACACTATTCAGTTTAGGGTTGTATCAAGGACTATAAGCCTTTGATCTATCAAAAATGGAACAAGGAAAAAGTTATTGACTGTAAATTTTTTCCCTCTCAGCATATATAGCACAAATACGAAGTTGATGTTTCTCTGGTACTGTTTATAATGCTAGCTTGGAGAGTAGAAGTAAGCGCAATGAAGAGTTGAGGCGAGCTGATGTCGTGGTGTTAACGTACGCATGTGATCAACCGGCCACTCATACTCGTCTTCGTACTTTCTGGCTTCCCGAACTTCGTCAATTAGAGGTTTGTAATTGCGTTGTTGATCAATGACTTTGTTTCTTGAACCAGTATTGATCCTTAATGGATAAACGAATTAGATTATTATTATTTTTTAATGATAGGTGAAGGTGCCAGTCATTGTGGTTGGTTGCAAATTGGATTTACGGGACGAACATGAGACAGTGACCATAGAGGAGACTATGACACCAATTATGGTACAGTTCAGGGAAATTGAAACTTGTATAGAATGCTCTGCAGCGACTCTGATTCAGGTACAACAATGAGATTTGTACACAATTTGTTGCTCTCTCTCTCTCTCTCTCTCTCTCCAGCTCTCTCAAATATAGGTGACAGCAGATGCTATGCATTGATTAGTGCGTTGAGCCGGAACTTCAGAAGATCAAATTGACACGCTTGAACTCTTTAATAGTGGCTTTTATTTGATTGAGTGGTTATTTAGTTTCTCTTCATTGTTAAATTTATATTGTATACCTTAGCCTTTAACAAAAGAGTGCCAACATTGTTAGCAGAAGACTAAATCGCGTTCCTTACCATTTCTACGATGGTGAAATGCAAACCTAACTCACCGAGTCGAGATAGAGAATTCTTGTTTTTAATCTTTATCTTTCCACCCTTTTTTGGGAAGGGAAAATAGAGAAGTTAAGGAACACATCTTTCTTTGTGATCTGGAGAAAAAATAATGAAGCATGCTAGAAAGCAACTCAATAACATTGGTATCTCTTTGTTTTACGCTTTACCATGTTTTATTTACTATTTCCATTGATGGATGCTCTAACAACCTGAATTTTAATTCTCAAAGGTTGAAAAGATGACAACTTTATTTAAAGATAGTGATTCTTCTTGCTTCATTCTAGGTCCCTGAAGTTTTCTATTATGCTCAAAGAGCAGTACTACATCCAACAGCCCCATTGTTTAATCAAGAAAGACGAACGTTGCAACCTAAATGCATTAGTGCATTAAGAAGGATATTTATTCTTTGTGATCGTGACATGGATGGCGCCCTTAATGATGAAGAGTTGAATGAATTTCAGGTTTCTTCTTCTTCCTTTAATGGTTTATTGTTCATTTTCCTTTGGTTTTTGAAATTCTTTATAAATTATTATTATTTGTAAATCGTTCAGATTACATGTTTCAATGCTCCATTACAACCTGCTGAAATTGTGGGTGTTAAAAGGGTTGTACAAGAGAAACTACCAGATGGAGTCAACCAGCTTGGTCTTACACTTAGAGGGTTCCTTTATCTTCACACTTTTTTCATAGAAAAAGGACGCCTTGAGACAACTTGGGCTGTCCTCAGGCAATTTGGATACAATGATGATTTGAAACTCAGGGATGATTTTCTTCCTGTTCCATCTAAGCGTTATCCTGATCAGGTAAGTATTGACATTTCCCTGCAAGGACATTAGTTTGTAATTTACCTACTATATATTCAAGTCATTCATTTGAACTATAGTTAATTATTATATATTTTTAAGGTATAGGATGTCACTGATAGGGGTTACCTATGCTGTATTGCCTGTTTTGTCCAGGTATCAAGTGATAAAGTTGGTTAGTATCCTAAGTATTTAATATTGACATGCCTGCTATATGTTA
This sequence comes from Artocarpus heterophyllus, assembly GCA_025403435.1. NCBI lineage: Eukaryota > Viridiplantae > Streptophyta > Magnoliopsida > Rosales > Moraceae > Artocarpus > Artocarpus heterophyllus. Next base: position 3,565,681 of record CM046336.1, on the reverse strand, counting down.
TTTGTGGTCCTTGTATTGATTATAAATTGAGATTTGGGGCGGAATTTTTATTTGTTTTCATGTATAACATGTCTTGTCCTGCCAGTGACCCACATTTTATACTTTTAGTTCTGATATATCATAGATAAAGGTTTTAATTCTATTTTCTACTTTTCATAATTTTTTCTTTATTTTTAGAAGAATTTTTCCTTGAAAATCTCATTTTGTAGACCATGGAGCTAACAAGTGAAGCTGTGGAGTTTCTTAAGGGAATCTTTCGATTATTGGACACTGACCGTGTATGTCAAATTCTTGTTCTATACATTTCATTGCAATATTCTTTACTTAAAGGACAGGACGTGTTTTTTTGCTGCTAACATCTGTCATCGAATCTTGGATTTCGTCTTGGAAAATTTAGGATGGAGCGCTTCAACCTGCCGAGATTAATGAACTCTTTTCTACTGCTCCAGAAAGGTAAATTAAGCTATTTGATTTTCATCCTTTCTGCTGCACTTCCATGGCATGCTTAGTCAATTATTCTATGATCATATCACGACATTGAACTTTGCCATCTTTTCCCCCTGTTCAACACAGATTTCTTACTTTTATTCATCATTTTTATTTTCTAGACCCTGGAATGAGGCTCCTTATGAGGACGCTGTGGAGAGAACTGCTCTGGGTAATTTATCGCTTAATGGGTTTCTATCTGAGGTCTGTACTCTCATTAGTAATTGGTAGCTTATACTTGCCGTAGATTTTAATTGCTGTTTTCTCAGATGCGGTTTTCTTCCCATGGTATCAGAAGTTTCTTTAGTGTCTGTGATTAACATAGATATATAGTCTGATGCAACCCATATTAGGGAACAAATCATGTGGAAATTGGATATCCTATTTTGGGCTTGAAGACAGTCACTCTAGAAGAAAAGTCAAATTTCACTTTTAGAGGCTTTGAATTAATTGAATTAGCGATTTCACAGTTAGGATTTTTCCTACCTAATGGTTGGATCTAAGAAAGTCAAATTTAATTGTCTTAATTAGATCAAATATAAAACTAGTTTCTGTTCTTATTTTCCTTTATTTTTAATTTTCAGAATTATAGTTTTTGAGTTTCTATTTGGGACAAATTAACTTATACATATGTTAATATGTTAGAAGGTATAATTTGTATGTCTGAAACTACAGTTTTTATTTTCCAATTCTTTGTTGAGGGGTTGAAATGAACATCTTAGTAGCTGCCTTATTGTCCGCTATTCCAAGATAATTAATGGATTTTGGGGAGGTTGTATCTTTTTTTGTGTGGTGTCTTTCTTGTTCATCTCTGCTGCTACATCCCTTAGAGATGTATAATCAGACTTTATTGTGATAATGGTTAGAAAAGTTGTTTCTGAAAACATGTTTTAGATTATTGTGGAGACTTGAATGGTAGTTCGTTTGTTTTAATGAAAGAGGCTATATTCTGAATCAATAAGTGGATCATTGACGTACTTAATATAAATACTCTGTTGCTCCTCTACATATTTTATCTTTAGGTATGTTTTTTGTTTTTGTTTTTGTTTTTTTTTTTTGTTTTTTTGTTTTTTTTTGGGTCTTCAAGCTATATGTAATTATATGTCTGATTAACATGTGGTTGCAGTGGGAACTTATGACACTACTAGATCCATTGCGTAGTTTGGCTAATCTGGTATACATTGGATACAGCGGTGATCCTGCTTCTGCAGTCCGTGTTACTAGAAGAAGAACAATAGATCGTAAAAAGCAAAAAACAGAAAGAAGCGTTTTCCAGTGCTTTGTTTTTGGTCCCAAGAATGCTGGAAAATCTTCTCTTTTGAATTCTTTGCTAGGAAGGTACTATTTTTTAATGGGATAGATAGTGCAACCAATGATACTTAATCTTATGGAACTTTGTGATGCTTTTACTTCTGAGCTTTCTGCTTTTCGACACTTTTTTTTAATTTATTTTGTCATCATTGTTTTGCCTTTTCTTTTAAGAATGCCAATTTATTTCTTGCCGTTCTCAAGTACAGGCCTTTCTCAGCCAGTTACCTTGATTCAACCACAAGTGAGCGTTTTGCAGTAAATGTTATTAACCAGGTTGGGGTGAGTACTATGAGCAATATTATCCCTCTTTGATCCATAGAGCTATCAAGCACACTTCCCCAGATCCTTTCATTTACATACATGGTTGTCAGAGTTGAGCAAAATATTGTTATGTCTGGGTAAAAAGTCAACATTAGTTAACCCAGAAAAAAAATTAAAGTTTTGTGTCTTCATCCCAGTATGTTCTAGATGAATGTGTCTGTAGATTGGGTTTTTCATTTGACCTTGTGCATTGCTTGTACAGAATAATAGGAGGACTCTCATGTTGAGGGAGATACCAGAAGATGGATTTGACAAATTTCTCTCCAATAAGGAATTTCTTGCACCATGTGACGTTGCCGTCTTTATCTTTGACAGGTAAGTTTGATGCTATTTTTACATACTAACAGCTCAATCGTCTGACATTTTCACTTGCGAGATCATTGCTTTGTGTCAATATAGTCAACTTGATTTTCCTAAACCTTTCCCTAACTCTTTCTGTGCCTGTCCAGTTTGTGCTCATGACACTTATTTATAAAGTATGCGAGCTTGCCTTATAATGCCACTTGGCTCAATTGTTAATTGGTTCTTCGAAACATCTACAGAAAAAAAGAAGAAGACTTTTATACACTTTATGTCCTTAGTATCACTGGTCATCATATTTGTACTTTTAGGTCCAGCTTTTAGTTTAACTAGCCAAACCACGTAAATTTTGATTTATCTCAGTTCCGTATGTGAAATGATTTGTTGAAAAATTTTCCGTCTTGATTGTGGTTTGTAACTGCTCGTTGTATATCTTCCTTGCGCCAATGTCAATGACATGACATTGTTGTTCTTTCTCCAGTTCAGATGAATACTCATGGAAGAGATCACAAGAACTGCTTTTGGATGTTGTTAGGCATGGAGAAGAAAGTGGCTATGGTGTGCCTTGTCTCCTTATTTCTGCGAAGAGTGACCTAAATCCATATCCAATTGCAATTCAAGATTCAATGAGGGTATAGAATTTTTCATCGGCTGCCTCGTTCTTAGTCGCATACTAGCATTATGAGGCAGTCAGATCCTAATAATTGAGTATTTTACTTTTCTGTTCTAGGTTTGTCTGAAATTGGGAATAGAGGCGCCTATTTCTGTGAGTGTGAAGTCGAATAATTTAAACAACTTCTTCAATAGAATTGTAGATGCAGCTGTGCATCCTCACTTGAATATTCCCGAAACTGAGGTAGGGAGGAGGCGGAAGCAGCACCAACAGCTTGTTAGTCGCTCTCTTATGTGTATGTCAGGTATGTAATGTTTTATCTGCATTTTCTGGGGTCTCGGGCATTGATGCATCTTTTGGAACAAACTCTGCTGGTATTTGTTGCCTCGATGCAGTTATTGACGGGTTTCTACTACAATTTTCCAGTTGGGGCTGCTGCTGCTGTATTTGGACTTGCAATTTATCGTGCCTATGCAGCGAGGAGAAACACTTCGAGTTAGGTTTGGGAGTTGGTTCTATATCAACTGTTGCCGCTGTCTACTGCAGCGGTTATTAATGGATGGCTAGTTGTCTTTTGATTTTGCCCATTCTCTGTGCAGTTACCCAATTGGGCATTTTTGAAACAGGTCTACGTAGTAACTCTGGCAATCTTTTCCTGTGGGTATTCTCTCCAAGTTCCCTGCGATTGTTTTGTTAAAGAAACTCGTGGACCTTTGAATATAGTATTTATAAGCAATATTCCAATATTCTGTGGATATGTAGTTACTAGGGAGAGACCAATCGCGGCGGGGTTGAACAATATTTTTCTGTTGGAACAAAGTAGAAAACGGAATGGAGCCATTCTTTACAAATACAAATATGTCTGATCTGCTTGTGCAATATGCGCGCCAGTCTGCTCTTGCCTGAGCAAATCAAAAAGTTTGCTCCCCCTGTGGATGGGGGATTAAACTGTTTATTGTTGGGCCATTGTTTGGTGGCACGCCCCTTCTTTGATATGGGTTTGGATTGTTGTTCTGAATAGATATGGGTTAGGCTTTGTGCCTCCAAACCCATATCTAAACCCATATTGATGTCACAACCTAAGTTAGGATTCGTACATCCACTTATTTGTGGTTAGGATTTTTCGCTCATTGACTTGTTCTTTTATTTATCTAGCTTATTCTTTTATTTATCTCTCTAGGACAAATAAATTATAGCATGGCTTGGCCTCGTGTGTTCTTTTATTTATGTTCATTTTGTGTCTTTCCAATCGTGTCAATTAAAAATATCACGTCATGTTTTTGTCGGTTAAACTATTTTAATTGATGTGGCGTGTTTTAATTGACACGATATTATCAACCTCTACAGACATCACCATCGTTGGTCGATGTTTGACCCTCCTTTTTCCTTGCCATTGGAGTTGTCCTCTCACTCGTATAGATACGTTGCTGTGCCATTGGTTTTCTAACAGAGATTGAACTGATCATCTCGCTGATCTAGATCCGCCACTATAATGCCAAATCTTTGTTAGAGATTGCAGCGAAGTCCACACGAGCTCTCGAGATTACGTCGCTGCCCCAATTCGTTCGATTACATCCTATAGCTATAACGCCAGAGATCATAGAGATTTTTGCCACGTGATGACACTGGCTCTCTGGTGCGAGAAAACGCCCTCACATGAGGCATTCCTCTCTAACTTCTTTTTCATTTATTTGTTTGGAGGCTTGGATTTCATCGGCCTAGTCAATGACCATTTTTTGTTGAAAATAAAAAAAAATTTGTATGGCTGATTAGTTTTTATAATCCACATGATAACTCTTCAGAGGGACCGTCCTTTATCGACATCTGTAGATTATTTGTGGCAATCTAGTAGATAACCTTTTTGATCAGTTTGATAACACCTTTGACCAGTCCACTTGACCTGAGGGGCACAAATCCGAAGCTCCAATATCCAGTACGTAAATCTAAAATTCCACTCTTTTGAGGGAATTTCTACAAATATTGAAGCTTCAAGATAGTAGTGTTTCTATTTTGACATCAACAAAAAAAAAGAAGAAAAAAAACAAATAGGGTTAGGAATAACATTTTATGTGAAATATCCCCCCCACCAAAAAAAAAAAAAAATCTTATGGGTTATCATTAGAATAATAGAAATAGAATGTGGTGTGGATTATGCCTAGTTGTTTACTTATACCATTTTTTGTTTGAGCACTGCTATATATCCCGATTGGGCTTTGACCCGTCAAAAACAAAAGGCACAAGTAGGACCTACGTTTTGTTTCCAATGGTGTCAGAATCCCACCCATTCATTGAATTAGAGTTTTTCTTTTTGTTTATAAATTGTCTTAAATCTTTCACATAAATAAAGTGGTATGTGTTCCTCTATTTCATCCAATCACCATCCTTGCGATTGTCCTGCCATTTTAGGAATATATATTAGCTAATAGGCACCACCTGAAGTTGTGGACAAGAGAGTAGCTTGCTTTTGCAATTTCCAAAACATCTAGACTAGGAGGCACTAGGCAGCAGGGAGGCAGCCCCCTATCGTGTATGTTTTGATTACATTGGTTGTTTGTGTGGACTGTACTAGTCATGTGTCGGTGGCACATTTGGGGCTTGTGTTCGCACTCTTTGCTTGGGGACAAAGAATGCTGGTCTTAATGTCAAATTTGATCCTTTGTTTTCAAGTCGGCATTGATGTTGTCACCGAAAGAAAAAACCCCAATTCTTTGCAGAAACAACGGCTTAATTTCTTAGATTCTCATAATCGACAAAAAGTCTATACATATATGCATGTATTATGTAGTTCTAGAGAATTGTCTCATTGAAATGAATATTGTCCACTGAAAAGAATTTTCCACGTCGTGAAAGTCATGCGTCGTTTAAGATTAGATGGCCAATTTAACACAGCTAAATGAGTAGGGGGTAGTAAAATTTGACTGAGTGGGTGAAGGGAACAAGGGGCTTTGTTCATGGAGGTCTGCCTCTAGCCCCGCAGGATGTTTCTACAAGTACCAAAAATTCAGTTGATCGATCTTGTCCAATGAACTTAATCGTTTTGTTTCAATACCGCAAGTATAAATCCAGTGCGTTTGGCATCAGACATCCAACAAAATCCACGTACACAGAGTGAAACACAGAATTTAGACAACTAGCTAGGGAAAGTTGCATAAATCTCTCATGCACTGTTTTAATAAAATGAGGTTTTAGATCCTTTTTTTTTTTGGAAAAATATGAAATGTACCGTGTTTTATTATAAATTCCATGAAAAACATTCCTTTCCCCGTCATAAAAGATCAAAATTAAGGTCAATGAATTTACCGTCGTTATTAAGTGGATCATCATGTGCTTGAACCTGCATTCAACAAAAGAACCTCCATCTAAGTAAGTATTGATTGGCTTTCAATGTGCACAGGGTAGGAGATCACAAATGTTAGGTCGATTCTGACTCGCATTGCATATGCAACCCGATCCTGGTAATTGCATTTTTCGATAGTGGAAAGTTGGTGGCATGTCATGTGTGTAGGCATTGACATGCATCACCACAATACAAACAAATTTATTTTTTATTATTATTTTTTGCGTGTAAGTTTATTTTTAAGAATATAGATGCAAATTCAAGCATCAAAGGCACCATTCTATTCAACAAAGAGGCATATATTAATCTCTTATTATAATTTTTTTAATTTTTAATCCTTCTAGCCATATGAGAGATTTTTTGTAAAATACATGTGTATATTTTTTCTTTTCCAAAAAGCATAAGGTCTAAAATAAAAATACGGAGTTGTGCATGAGTTGCATCCTATTCATAAAATTTTGGAAAAAAAAAAGGTCGTTATTGCTTGTGTTAAGGAGTTTTTTTGGGTTTAATTTAGAACAATTTTTTATCGATAGTGTATGTTTATAGACGCATTAAATTAAAACTAATAAAAAAAGACATAGAACCTAATACACATTTGGCATTACAAACGAGTCTTTTTTTTTTTTTTTTTATTTCTTTTCTGATTTCGATATGATTAATGTGGACACGATTAGTGTTGAAATATATGAAAGTATCTAGAACTTTTTGTCTATATCAGCGGCATCAAGCCCCAAAGGCAAGGCGTCGGTCCACCGTCTGATTCATAATTAATGAGAAATCTAGGGGACAGAATCTTGGTGCTAGGCAAAGAAAAGACGGTATGTGCGTTAAAGTGCAGTACTACTAGCTAGCTACTGGGTAATTTCTCAGTTGATGTGAAAGCGTAGGAATCTCAGACACAGAGAGCATAGAGAGAGAGAGAGATAGAGAGAGAGAGATGGCGATTTTCTTTCTTTCGTAGTTGATATGGCGATGGAGGGATAGAGTTAAACAAGATCTTGCTTCATTGATTTCCATATCATGTATCAGCACTTCAAAGAAAAGAGAAACTCGTATTTCATATGGTCAAGACACACTCTCTCTCTCTCTCTCTCTCTGATATCTTTCAGAAGCTTATAAGCTGCAATAATGTTGGAACAGACCAAGAGAGCTTGGCCTTTCTTTTCATGGTGGGAACTGTTGTAAAGCATGCAAGTGGTTCTGGGGGGTGACTCCTATAAAGCAATGAAACTGGTTGCTGCAGTCCGTTGTGTCAGATGCACTTAAAAAGAGAGAACTGTAGCAATACGTCTTACTTTCTCTACCAAGTGATTCACGAGACTTATAACTCTAAGGACTTTGACTATTTTCTGGCTATTTAGATGAGTGATATGAACTATAATTTTTATCATTTTTTAATTATAAATAATATAAAATTCTCATATGTTACAATAATAATAATAAAAATTGATATACTATGAAGCTCTCACATGTTATAAAAATAGTTCTAACCAACAATTCTCACCACTTTTCTGACCTTTGGATCTTCTTTGCTCATTTCAGTTTGGATAAGACAAAAACTGACGTTTGGCAACAAAATTTGTTTTTTGTATACTGAAAATATAACTAAAGAGTTATCTATCATTTAGCTGTAAGACACAAGAAAAAAATAATTTTGACCGGATTAACGGTTTAAAAATATACACATGTGAAAAGTTGAAAAAACCCTATCTATATTGTCCATGAAAATTTATCTATATAGTGAGTTTTTTTAGATTTGTTAGAAAGCACTGTCGGCTTAAATCAATGTTTTTTAACATTTATTCAAACACTTATTTCATTCAATTTTAATTCAAACTAACTCTTTTCTAATCCATTCCAAACACTTGTTCGAATTAAAAATCTCAATTCAAACTATTCAATTTAATCCTATTTAATTTTAGTCTAAACATTTTTGGTCTGACCGACAATTCAAATGCCACATTAAAGTAACCTGTTTCGTTTATACATTTAAATTCTCACAAAAATTTGATTTTAAACCAAAACTTTTAGTTTTAATCTTATAAGCTAAAATACTCTCAAAATCTCGGTTGAGGTAATCAGTAAATGATTTGACCTATGCAAAAATGATAAGAGAACACAAAATAAGTTTTACGATGAAATAACTAAATAAATAGTATCCTAAATAATTATGCCCATAATATTCCATGACGCTTTCAGAATAAGTATCCTAAATAATTAGGATCATATCTAATTGATTATCATAAGCTAGTGACCCTACTTTGTTTTTCCTTAACGTTTAAAAGGGGTTAAGATGGTGTTTGCTAAGTTTGGATACTCATGGAGGCTGAAGCCCTGCGTGACGTATTTCAGAATATATATATATATATAGTTTGAGGTACCATGGTGTACAAGACATAATATTTGGTACAGAAAAAATCTTTTATTTTTATAAGGCAATAATTTTCTTGAATACATCTTTACCCTATTTTAAAAAGTTAATTAACAAGAAAAATATTCGAACATTTTTTTACATCTTTCTTCATTTTCTTTGTCATCATTCTCTCTTGCTATTTTGTTTTATCTTTGAAACTTTTCTCTAAGTACAATGTGATTTTAACATTACAAACGAAGTAGCAAAAGCCAAAAATAAATAAAAAGCAACAAAACTATTTATTCATTTATTTTTTAAAAATCATATTTCAATTTCATTCTGGAATATATCTTTTTACATCTTTCTACACTTTAAGATCATCGTTCTCTCTTGTTGTTTTGTTTTGCTCAATCTCAACATCTTTCTTCGAATTTCTTGCGACATTTTCTTTGTTTTCAGATTTGTTGTCTCTTCATTATTAACCTTTTTCTTCCTCTCATATTTTTTCTTTAATGGTTAACTTAACAAATTAAAAGATTAATTCATATTAAATTGAGAAAAATAAAATTAAATGTAAGCAAAAAAAAAAGAAAAAATTATATAATACCATATTTGAAACTTACATTTTTTTACATGTTCAAGAGTGGCAAAACTTGAACGTGCAATATATAAGTGATAGCGTGGTATAACTTTTTTACATGTAGTATGAATAAATACATTTTTTAAAAGCATGGAATAATATGTAATTTTCTCATAAAAATTGAAGGGAAATTTTTATAAGAACCATCTTTGAAAACTTATTTTTTATAAATGCCACACATGTTTAAGCATTACAAAATTTAAACATATAATATAAGTAATAATATGATACAACTTTTTTAAGCGTGGTATGATTTTTTTTTAAATGTGCCTTAACACGTCATTTTCTCAAAATTAAGCTAAATTTGTTTGGTCCAACTTCTTACTTAAGCCCATTATTTAATATTGATTATCTCTCTATAATTTCTTCTTCAAAAGTCATTTCATTTTTTTTATGTCACTATATCCTTTTTACCTCTTTACATTTTCCTTTTTATGACTCTCTTTCTTTAATTTCTTTCTTCTTATGTGTTCACTCACGTCACACTTGATATGTCCTCATTATTTATTTTTTATTTCTCTGTCTTTATTTTTCTTTAATTATGAATCTGACAAATTAAAAGATGAATTTTTTTATAGGCAAAAAGAGAAAGAGAGAGAAATAAAAAATAATGGAATATTGCAAGTAAAATCAAACAACTGTTGTTATTTTAATACTTTAATAAAATAGTTAATAAGGTATGCCAAAAACTATTCCATTCCTCATGCCAAAAAAAAAAAAAAAGAAAAAGCAAAGACAAAACATGAGCCTGAAATATTGCGCGCTTCCCGATACCTCAAGCCCACAAGACTGTCCAACGTTTTAGTAAGGTCAAATTTTAAAAGGCAGAAGGCAGAAGTAACGACAGTTTTTGGCTGATTGAAAGCAAGCAGCCAAGTATTTCACACACATATTTTATAGTCCCTTGCATAAGTAATATATGTATATATATATATACACACACACACACATATGAAAATGCATATCTCTTGCATAGTTCTACAAGTTATTTTATTTTATTTATTTATTTTTGTTTTAACTACAGTTAGCTTTTTCTCTCTTTAAGGTTGGCCTTTTTATTTGACATTTTTGGGAACTTATGCCGCTTAGTCAATCTGAAGCTGCTCTCAACTCTTGTTTAGGCGTGGTAAGCTATCAGGATATTCTATCTAATCTCGTAGTGGAAAGACGCTTGAAATAGTCTTGCTTGTGGTTCATGACCTAAGTGAGCAGGGAATTGAATATAGTTGTGAAAGGTATATGGTGTTTGGTAATTTTGGTTAGAACCATGGTAGTGGTTACTAAATAGTGTAAAGCTCTTACATGCTACAATAAAAAAAACAAAAAGTTACTGTAATGTAAAGCTCTCACATACTACAGTGTTTTCAACCACAATCATAGTTCTAACCACACTTCCAAACACCTTATCTCTTTCTTCGGTTTTCAAGAAGTGTCAAACTTAAAAAAAAGGAAAATTGGTAATCTCTTTATACATCTACACAAAACCAAAACAAGTGATAGAGCTAGGGTTAGGGTTAAAGATGACATGGTTTCAGTTTTCCTACTTTAACCTGGTGGCAGTTGTTGGGATACTGGTAACTAACGATTACGTTTGGGCTGAATTTTTTATGTTTATCTTTTACCATTTTATACTTTTTCTTCCTTAAAAAAACAAAGTAGAGGTGATGGTTGGATATAAGGAATAAGACATTTCTTAGATATCAATCTAGTGAGAGGTGCATGTTTCTCTTATTAGTTATCCTTTTTTTTCTTGTATCAGTTATCCTTTGTCATCGTTTATTGTTAATTGTAAATATACCTCCTTGCAAGACGTTAAGTGCCTCTCATCTTAGTTGGATCCTTAATACAAACCCGTTATAGGGTGTTGTTTGAGAGTATAAGTTAGAACCAATGGTTTGAATCAATATTAGTTGAAAATACTACAATAGATGAAAGCTTTACATTATAGCAATCAAAAGTTTTGGTTCTAATAACTTATATTGCCAAATGTTGGGGAATTAGACGACTCCTAATTCCATAATTCCAAGGATCGCAAGAACGAACAATTGCAGAAAATAAATAGGAGAAAAGAAGAAAAGAGACACCAAATTTTTATACAGGTTCGTCCAAAATTGAGACTACGTCTTGTTTCTGCCGCTTGCAGATTCCACTATGATGAAGGAGATTACAGATTACAAGAGTAGTTTCTCACACACTCACAAATTGTGCTTACCAAAACTCTCTTCCATCTAACACCCTGTGGGAATTTTTCTCTCTCAAGGATGAAGCTCTCAAGAATTTTGCCTCTCACAAAATTGTGCCTCTCACAATTTTCACACTTTTCACACACCCAACCTTAGCCACCTTGTGTCTATTTATAACCAAAGGAGGAGAAAAATCGCAACTAATAAGAAACCCTAGTGGTTTCCCGTTTTTAGGGCCTTTGAATCCGACTCTGACTCAAAAACATCGCACAGCACAGCGCGTCAGCGCTGCGGCGCTCGAAACGAGCGCTGCGGCTCTCCCCTGCGGCGCCTAGGCGCTCTTCTCCTGGCGCCTAGGCGCCATCAACTCGACGCCTCGACTTTATCTTCCTGGCGCCTAGGCGCTCTTGTCCTGGCGCCTAGGCGCTCTGCACTTGGCGCCTAGGTGCCCTCATCCCAGCACCGCGACGCTCTTCTGCCAGAGCCGCGGCGCTTGCTCCCTGCCTTCGAGGACGCATTTTTCTCTCTTTTTCTTCCTTTTGCTGGGTTGTCGACTTGATTTGGCTCCACATCTGCAACAATCTCCCACTTGGAGACTAATCAATCACCATGTCTCCCACTGCAGCGGCAACGACTTCTCATGCTTCATGGAGAAGTCCAACTGAAGTTACGCACAACTTCAGTTTCTCAATCGGAACAGTCTTGGTGAGCATATCTGCCGGATTCTGGCTCCCAAGAATCTTCTCAAGCTTCAACACTCCATCTTCCAAAGCCGACCTGATGAAGTGATACCGCAATTGTATATGCTTCATCCTAGCATGAAATGCGGGATTTTTCGCCAAATGAATGGCGCTCTGACTGTCAACATGTAATGCACTCCTTTCCTACTTGTGACCCAGTTCTTCCAGAAATGACCGCAACCAAATCATCTCCTTGCTCCCTTCTGTCATTGCCACATACTCTGCTTCTGTTGTAGAGAGTGCAACTATTTTCTGCAGCTTCGAGACCCAACTAATTGCAGTGCCACCCAAAGTGTAGACATAACCGGTGGTACTTTTCCTGCCATCAATGTCTCCAGCCATATCAACATCAACATAGCCCTGTATTCCCAAGTCTGACTTCTTGAAATACAATGCTAAACCCGCAGTACCTCTCAGATATCTGAGAATCCACTTTACTGCCTCCCAATGCTGTTTACCTGGATTACTCATGTACCTACTCACAACTCCCACTGCATGTGCAATGTTCGGTCTGGTACAAACCATGGCATACATGAGACTGCCTATAGCGGAAGCATAAGGCACCTTCGCCATGTGGTCTCGTTCCTGCTCCGTGGTCGGTGATTGCTCCTTTGATAACTTGAAGTGACTGGCCAAAGGAGTATTCACAGGCTTCGCATTACCCATGTTGAATCTGCTCAGCACCTTTTCAACATATTCTTCTTGTGACAGTTTCAGACTGTTACGGTTCCTCGTTATTCTCATCCCAAGGATTTGTTTTGCAGCACCCAAATCCTTCATTGCAAACTCCTTAGACAACTCCTTCTTCAGCTTGTCAATTTCTTGTTTGCAACCTCCTGCTATCAGCATATCATCGACATATAGCAACAGTATGATGTAAGAATCACCAAAATTCTTCACATAGCAACAATGATCTCCCTAACACCTCAAGAAACCGTTGCTGCACATGAACCCATCAAACTTCTTACACCACTGCCTGGGAGCTTGTTTTAGGCCATACAAGCTCTTCTGAAGTTTGCACACCAAGTGCTCCTTACCTGGTACTTCGAATCCTTATGGCTGCTTCATGTAGATCTCTTCCTCCAAATCACCATGGAGAAAAGCTGTCTTCACATTCAACTGTTCCAAGAACAAGTCCTCAATTTCCACTAGCGCAAGTACCGTCCTAATCGTGGTTAACTTCACCACCAAAGAAAAAATCTCGTTGAAGTCGATGCCTTCTTTCTGCTGAAAGCCTTTTACCACCAACCTTACCCTATACCTTTTGCTGCCATCAGATTCATCTTTAATCCGATATACCCACTTATTGTGCAAGGACTTTTTACCCTGTGGTAACTTTACCAGTTGCCATGTCTGATTGGACATCAAGGAATCCATCTCATCCCTCATGGCTAACTCCCACTTGACCGAATCTCCAGCCTCCACGGCTTCATCAAAGCTCTCTGGCTCACCTCTATCGGTCAACAAGATGTAATGTAGAGATGGGGAGTATCTCTGCGGCGATCTTATAGTCCTGCTAGACCTCCTAACTGGTGTGACAGGAGTCCTCTGGTTTCCTTCTGGAGCTGTGTCTTCATGGTCTTCAACCTCTGGATTTTGCACCTCCACTTCAGGAAGATCCTTCAATGGAATCACCTCAGGCTTCTTGTCTTTAGAACCTGAACCCCTGGAGTCCGTGCTGTCTCTGTCCTTGTACAGAACACCTTCGTTGAAGATCACATCCTTGCTCCTGATAATCTTTCGACTTTGGTCATCCCAGAGACGATAACCAAACTCAAGTCCACCTTAGCCAACCAGAAAACACTTCTTTGACTTGGCATCCAGTTTACTTCTAGTAGTAGAATCAATGTGTGCGTAGGAAACACAACCAAACACTCTCAAGTAAGAGAGATCAACCTGTTTATGGCTCCAGACTTCTTCCAGTAGCTTAAACTTCAGCGGTGTGGATGGACTTCTGTTGATCATATGAGCGGCTGTGTTAATTGCCTCAGCCCAAAACATCTTTGGCAGCCCTGCATGCAACCTCATGCTCCTAGCACGCTCGTTTAAAGTCTTGTTCATCCTTTCAGCTACCCCATTCTGTTGTGGTTTCCCTGGAATGGTCTTCCTCATCTTTATCCCATTCTCAGCACAGTATCGCCTGGAATCTTCATCTAAGTACTGTCCCCCATTGTCAGACTGCAAGCACTTCACCTTCAAATCTGTCTCGTTCTCCACGATGGCTTTCCATCTCTTGAAAGCATCATAGACATCAGATTTGTTTTTCAGAAAGTAAACCCATACCTTCTTGCTTGAGTCATCAATGAACGTCACATAGTAGTTTGCGCCACCAAGGGAAGTCACCGGCGCAGGCCCCCACACATCAGTGTGAACAAGCTCCAATCTCCTGGACTTAGGCTCTCTACCCATCTTTGAGAAACTCACTCTCTTCTGTTTACCAAAGATGCAGGCTTCACACAAACTATGATCAACAGTTTTCAAACCCGGTAGTTTTCCTTTGCAGTGAAGCACCTTCATACCCTTTTCACTCATGTGACTAAGCCTATAATGCCATAGCTCGGTATTGGCAGCAGAATCAGCAACTGCTAGGGTATCTTTGCAGCTTGAGTTCATGTAGAGAGTTCCAGCCTTGCGTCCCCGAGCAATAACCATCGCTCCTTTAGTGACTTTCCAACCTCCACAATTGAAGGTCACTTTATGTCCTTCATCATCCAGTTGCCCCACCGAAATCAAGTTGCGCATTAGTTTAGGAACATGTCTCACCTTATGAATCTTCCACACCGACCCATTAGGCATTTTTAAACTGACATCTCTAATGCCAACAATATCTAAAGGTTCTCCATCAGCGAGATAAACCTTACCATGATTTCCGGCAACGTAGTTCTCCAGGACATGACGGTGTACAGTGGTGTGGAATGATGCTCCTGAATCTATCACCCACGAATCAAAAGAACTGTCGACAGACAAGATTAAGGCATCTTGTTGCTCTTCAGTGGCAGCGTTGGCTGCGTCACTAGTCTTGTCTTCATTCTTCCTTGGAGCCCTGCAGTTCTTTTTCAAGTGGCCCGTCTTCCCATAGTTCCAACACTCCATAGTCCTACCGTTCCTAGACTTGCTTCTTCCATTCCTCGACTTGCCTCTCCTACCATTATCCCTATTGGATTGCCTATCAAGTTTCCTGCCCCTATTATCAACATTAAGGGCCGAGTTCGATGAAGAGGCTTCACCTGAGTCCTTCCTGCGAACTTCTTCTGCCAGAATAGAGTTTCTAACATCAACAAACTTCAATTTGGCATTCCCAAGCGAATTTGTAATGGCCACCCTCATGGGTTCCCAGCTATTCGGTAACGAGGCCAAGAGGATTAGAGCATTGATCTCATCATCAAATTTAATCTCTACCGAGACCAATTGGTTTAGGACGGTGTTGAAACTGTTCAGGTGCTCTACCACCGAGGCACCTTCTGGCATCTTTAAATTAAAAAGCTTCTTCATGAGATGTACCTTGTTATTGGCTGAGGGCTTCTCATACATCTCTGACAGAGCCTTCATCATCCCTGCTGTAGTAGTCTCCTTCGCAACGTTGTGGGCAACGTTCTTTAACAAGGTCAAACGGATCACACCGAGCACCTGTCTATCAAGGAGATTCCACTCCTCATCCTTCATGCCTTCGGGCTTATTACCCAAGGGCAAGTGCAGTTTCCTGCTATAGAGATAGTCTTCAACTTGCATCCTTCAATAGGAAAAATCTGAACCATCAAATTTGGTGATGCCGGCTGCCATACCTTCTTCTCCAGTCATCGTTCTTGATCAAAACCTCATCTCTGATACCAGTTGTTAGGGAATTAGACTAATCCCAATTCCAAGGATCGCAAGAATGAACAATTGTAGAAAATAAATAGGAGAAAAGAAGAAAAGAGACACCAAATTTCTATACAGGTTCGTCCAAAATTAAGACTACGTCTTGTTTCTGCCGCTTGTAGATTCTACTATGATGAAGGAGGTTACAGATTACAAGAGTAGTTTCTTATACACTCACAAATTGTGCTTACCAAAACTCTCTTCTATCTAACACTCTGTGGGAATTTTTCTCTCTCAATGATGAAGCTCTCAAGAATTTTGCCTCTCACAAAATTATGCCTCTCACAATTTTCACACACTCTTCACACACCCAACCCTAGCCACCTTGTGTCTATTTATAACCAAAGGAGGAGAAAAATCGCAACTAATAAGAAACCCTAGTGGTTTCCCGTTTTTAGGGCATTTGAATCCGACTCTGACTCAAAAACATCGCACAGCACAGCGCGTCAGCGCCGCGGAGCTCGAAACGAGCGTTGCGGCGCTCCCCTGCGGCGCCTAGGCGCCATCAACTCGACGCCTCGACTTTATCTTCCTGGCGCCTAGGCGCTCTGCACTTGGCGCCTAGACGCCCTCATCCCAGCGCCGCGACGCTCTTCTGCCAGAGTCGCGGCGCTTGCTCCCTGCCTTTGAGGACGCATTTTTCTCCCTTTTTCTTCATTTTGTTGGGTTGTCGACTTGATTTGGCTCCACATCTGCAACACCAAACACCACATTAATTTTCCAAGACTAATGAGAGACAAAAACATGGGTTGATCTTTTTTTAATTTCTGCTTTTCCCTGTCAAACTCACGCAAGAAATTGTTAACCATATCATAGATGGGAGATCATTAATGAAAGCCACGACTCATTCACTTGCAAATTATCGATTTCTTTCTTGTCATGGTTCATGGTACTTGTTTAGTATAATACTCTTGGCTTTACAGTTAAATTCACTCATGCCAAAAACGGAACCATATACAACGATATATTGTCGGGAAAATTCGTCATTTGTGTGAGGAATAACCCACAACTTGAAGTGAAACATTTAAGGTATTTTTAATTATTTTTTATGCATTGTGTTTTGAGATTATCAAAATATCTGATTTTTAAATGTGATAAATTTAACTTATGAAATCTGATTTTTAATAACTTTAAAATGCATATCGTATAAAAAAGAAAAAAAACCCATCTATTAATCTTTTTTTTAATAAAGATTTGAAATAATGGTTTACCATGATCCAAAGGTGATTTGTCTAGCTGGTGGGAAACTGTAACACCCGTATTTTTAACGGGCATAATTTTGTAAAATTTAATGAATAAAATATGACTATTTAAAATTACTAAGTTGTTTATGATCATTTAAAAAAAAATACCATTTTAGTATTTTCTTACCAAGTCTTCCTAAGAAACATTTAAAACTTACCAACACTTACTTCTACCAATCTTGTCTCCCTAAATTATTGCTCAATTATATAGACTTCTTCTCATTTTGCTAAAGGTATCCGAAGGGGATATTGAATTATTTTCCGTCAATTCATAGAAGACATGGAGATATTTTCTCAACCACCTAATTAATTATTTCCTTATCTTCTTCTATAATTCACTCAAATTATCCCCTTAATTATGTTGGCATTATTTGCTAAAAGTCTTCATGGGAGACAAGATGATATTTTCCTTTAAGACTCTTTGGTTTCTTCTTACAACTTTTCCCCGTAAACATCCCATTCCTCTTAAGCATTTTGATATCTTTTTATTTAACTATCACCACCTTCTTCTCTAGTTCTCATTCTCTCCCTTCTCACTTCAAATTTCTAACTAAAGACATAGAGCACAAAGCTCTCTTTGTGGCCAAGACAATTATAATTCCCAACCATGATCGAGGCGGTTTTAAAGTTAATTCAAGCTTGATTGATAACCCAAACTTTGGTGCTTTTCAAAGAAGTTTTGAGGTAGGTTTTCTTTAATCTAAACTTAGTTTTTAGTATGCATTTTCTCCATGTTTAATGCATAAAAATACTTTAATGGCACTAGTAGACGGGTTTACACATAACTCACTTATGAATGTGATTATACGTTGTGCTTTAGTTTTAATTGTCCTTATGCATGCCTTAGGGTCAAGGATGTGTGGAGCTAACGTTAATTGATTCCAGGATTAAAAGATTGTTGATAAGCTTGAAAGGTAGGGATTCTATTACTCATTTTTGTGAGGTTTTTATAGAATTAAAATTGATTGTTTTGCCGCAATATATATATATCTATGTTGAACTGATATTATATGAGTATCACATATGAAACTATGACATGGACTCGTCTTGTATTGTACGGCGAGGAACATAATGAATTGACACATGTTATAAATTGAGAAGCATGGTTAGGAAAACTGACTCTATTAATAATGATTTAATATAGAGAAATAGTGAGACATGAAGAGGGCGGCGGTTACGTCCTTGGGCATGAATACCCAAAAAGGTAAAATAGGGGGAAGGTGATGACGCTTCCTTGGGTTGAAAGTCCCAGAACACACTGTACAGGAATTGATTTGGTGAGGACTCGGGGCTTGATGTCCCCTCACCGGAACACCCTTGGAATGTTTATAGGGTGATCAAGTGCGCCCATTTGGGTTTCGATGAGTTAAGTGATACTCAATTTAACATGGATACCTAGGAACAATGATGATTGATAATATTTGTATAAATGTGTAATTATGACACTTGGTAATGATTAACTACGGTATCCATAAGATGTGATCATAATAAACCTCATAATCTGGAATATGATGTAACCTACTAACCATGCAGTTTTTAATGTGGTAATGGATAAACCATAAGGTGAGTCATGATTTCCCTACTGGGCATGTCGATGCTCATCCCTATCATATCTTCATATCTCAGGTGGAACTCAGTGCAACATATTTGAAGAGGAATAAGCGAAAACAATCTTGCTGTTTTCGTGTTAGAAGACCCTGTTTAATTACAACTTATCTACAACATGTAAGAGTTGTATTATTTTTTTTTATGGCTGTGTTAAGTTATTTGAGAATTGTACTATGGTGATGATGACTGTAATTATATATATTTGGTGCTACACTAAAAACTGTGGTTTGTATTTAAAACGTTTATTTTTATTTTTCTTGTTGTTTAAAGACCCATGGGCATTGTTTAATTGATTTAAATAATATAAAATTTAAAATTATTTTTATTTATTTAAAACTGTTAACCCCCACATAGGGGTGTTACAGAATTTTTGGTATCAGAGCCTAGGTTCGATTAACCTAGGGGGTATAGCACCACCTTAAAAATTAATCTTTGGGAATGGTTTTAAAGTTAGGTGTTAATGTCATCATCATTTGGTACTGATCCTAGTTAAATTTTCGCAGCCAGTAGAAACTATGCCACCAAGACGTCAAATGCAATCGTCTGAGCTGTCACAACCGGTTGAACATGCTCAAGAAGTTGAGCAACCGGAACCGATGGAACAAGCTCAAGAAGATGAGCAACTACGACATGCAACACAATCCCCGCCAGCTGCACCAGAAGTAAATAATTTAGGACAAATTCTTCAAGCATTACAAAATGTGCAAAGACCTGTGGAGGTTCGTGATCCCGAACAACGACATCTAACTCTGTTGAAGGAGTTTATGAAGCAGAAACCACCCACATTTAGTGGAGAACCTAACCCGGTCATAGCAGAACAATGGCTAAAGGCAGTCAAAAAGAAGTTGGACACCTTGAGGATTCCACGGGAGTATTGGGTTAGCTTTTCAACATATATATTTGAGGGTAAAGTCGAAGAATGGTGGGATCTTCAGAAAGACGACTATGACGTGCCGAATCTTACATGGGAGCAGTTCGAAACCATTTTTCGCAACACCTATATTCCTCAGAGCCATAGGCAAGCAATGATGCGAGAATTTGAAAACCTGGTGCAGGGAGATACAACAGTTGCTGAATACCATGCTCGATTTATAGAATTGTCTCGCTACAATCCCGGGGCTGTATCGGATCCAATGGCGAGATGCAAAAAATTTAGAAATAACCTGAGGCTGAAAATCAGACAAATGATAGCTGCTGTTCCATCAACAGATTTTCTTGATCTTGTAGCTGCGGCACAGCGGGCAGAGACAGAACTAAATAACTCCTATGGAGAGTATAAGGGTTCTGGTGGGCGTCAAAGGAAAATAAGTAAGAAAGAGAAGTCACAAGGGCAAGTCATTCAGCATAGTGGAGTGACTATTGGTGGTGGATCTTCTGGCAGTGGTCGTTTCCAACCGTATGCTTGTCATAACTGTGGACAAGTGGGACATCTGAGGAGAAATTGCCCGAACCGCCCTACACAATCATCCTTTGCACCAAGGCCACAAGGAAGTCATTTTGGCTCCACTGTTTGGGGAGGGAGTCAAAATCGTGGAGCGCCTCAGCAAAACACTCCAGCTTCCCAAGTCTCAGTAACTCAACCTCGAGGGTTCCAGCCTCAGTACAACTATCAACAGCGGCCACAGGGTTCCAATTTTTATGCTAATCAGAACTTCCAACCGACTCCACAAGGCTCAGTGAATCAAAGGCCATATTTTTCTGGGAGAAATAATAATAAGGCTAGTAGTAGCCAAGGAAACCAAGGAAAAAGTGATAAAGGAAAAGCACCAGCACAAGCTTATGCAATTACGGCTACAACTGGACAAGGAAAACAGGCTGATCACTCAGTTGTAGACGGTATGATTCACGTGTCTCATTCTTGGGCTCATGTATTATTTGACACTGGTGCCACTCATTCATTTATATCTATGTTATTTGCTTCTGTACTACAATTAGAAACTGAGACATGTAGTTCATCATTAACCCTTAGTACACCAATGGGCGGGATAGCTGAAGTATCCATAATTTGTAAATCAGTGTGTATTGTTATAGGAGAACATAAACTATCGGCTGACCTATATGTAATAACTATGACAGAGTTTGATGTAATCTTAGGAATGGATTGGCTAACTAAATACCAGGCAATAGTAGATTGTCATAGGAAACGTGTCTCTTTATTCACCAAGAATGGACAAGTCATCGAATTTCAAGCAAAAACAGGAACAGTGACGCCAGCCCCGGTGCTAAAGGCTTGTATTGGAGGACGAAGGAATTTCACCAATCTTGGAACGATCTTTGCTTCAGATGGAGAACTAAAGAAGAGTGACCTATCCTCTCACACTCCTGTGGTGGATGAATTTTCAGATGTTTTTCCAGATGAATTGCCCGGACTTTCGCCTGATAGAGAAATTGAGTTTGTCATCGACTTAACTCAAGGAGCAGCGCCTGTTTCTATTGCCCCGTATCGAATGGCACCTGCTGAGAAAGTGGAATTGAGGAAGCAGTTGGACGAATTACTGGAAAAAGGATTTATTCGACCAAGTACATCACCTTGGGGAGCTCCAGTACTTTTTGTGAAGAAACATGACGGATCGTTGAGGCTCTGTGTCGATTATCGCCAGCTTAATCGATTGACTATCAAGAACAAGTACCCTCTACCCCGAATTGATGAGTTGTTTGATCAGTTAGGAGGATCTTGCTATTTCTCAAAGATTGACTTACGATCCGGATATCACCAACTGAAGATAAGAGAAGAGGACATTCCAAAGACAGCTTTTCGGACTCGCTACGGTCATTTTGAGTTTCTTGTCATGCCTTTCGGGTTGACTAATGCACCAGCGGCTTTCATGGACTTGATGAACCGTGTCTTTCGACCTTACTTAGATCAATTTATCATTGTTTTCATAGATGATATCTTGATCTATTCTAAAAACGAAGAAGAACATGCTGAGCATTTGAGGATCGCTCTACAAACGTTGAGAGAACATGGTCTTTATGCAAAAAGAGAAAAATGTGATTTCTGGATGACGAAGGTCAAGTTCCTTGGACACGTTGTCTCTGAAGAAGGCATCTCAGTGGACCCCTCCAAAATTGAAGCAGTGCTAAATTGGGAACGACCAAAGAACGTGTCAGAGATTCGAAGTTTCCTCGGACTAGCTGGATACTATCGACGCTTCGTAGAGAATTTTTCAAAGATTGCTTCTCCATTAACAAAACTCACAAGGAAGAATGTCAAGTTCGTGTGGGATGATAAATGTGAAGAAGCATTTGAGGAACTGAAACGAAGACTCACTAGTGCACCTGTGCTGATCATACCTAACAACGAGGAGCCTTACACAGTATACACTGATGCCTCAGGAAACGGTTTGGGTTGTGTGTTAATGCAGCATGGACGAGTAGTTGCCTACGCCTCACGCCAGTTGAAACCCCATGAGAGGAACTACCCCACACATGATCTTGAGTTAGCTGCTGTGGTTTTCGCACTCAAAATTTGGAGATGTTATCTATATGGCACAAAGTTCGAGCTATATTCAGATCATCAAAGTCTGAAATATTTGTTTACTCAAAAGGATCTCAATCTAAGGCAACGAAGATGGACTGAGTACATGGTGGACTATGACTTTAGTATCCAATATCATCCTGGAAAAGCAAATGCCGTGGCAGATGCTCTAAGTCGTAAGAACAACGGACATATAGCCAGTTTAGCATTGGAAGATTGGAGACGAGTCACCATCGCCGACTTCAACTTGCAATATTATGAAGATAACGAGAGAGCTTTCTTATTCAATGTGATAGCAACTCCTACGTTAATTCAGAAAGTAAAACAAGGACAATGGCACGATGAAGGATTACGTAGGGTTTGGAAACAAATACAAAATGGAGAACAACTGGATGGATGGCAGATTGAGCCAGAAGGATTTTTACTTTACAAAGGAAGATTAGTTGTTCCAGAGGATCCATATCTCAGGCATGCGGTGCTAGATGAGGCTCACCGTTCAAAGTTTGCTATTCATCCTGGAAGCACAAAAATGTATATGGATCTAAAACGACAATACTGGTGGCGAGGAATGAAACGAGATGTAGCAACCTTTGTCTCTAAGTGCATGACGTGCCAACAGGTTAAAGCGGAACATCAAAAGCCTGGAGGCGAGTTGAGGAGCTTACCTATTCCAGAATGGAAGTGGGATCATGTGACAATGGACTTTGTTACTGGATTTCCTAAGACTCAAATAGGGCATGACGCCGTTTGGGTAATTGTAGATCGTTTAACTAAGACAGCCCACTTCATCCCAATCAGAACTAATTATAGTGTCTCAAAATTATGTCAATTGTACGTGGAAAAGGTAGTGACATTGCATGGAGTGCCAATGTCAATAGTTTCCGATAGAGATACACGTTTCACGTCGAAATTTTGGAGAGGATTGCAGAAGGCCTTGGGAACTCAATTGAATTTTAGTACAGCTTTTCATCCTCAAACAGATGGACAATCTGAACGTGTCATTCAGATTCTCGAGGATATGCTTCGGGCTTGTGTGCTAGACTTTGGAACAAATTGGGCTGTACAACTGCCATATGTTGAATTCGCATATAACAACAGTTACCAAGCAAGTATTAGAATGGCTCCATATGAGGCCTTATATGGTAGACCTTGTAGATCTCCATTGTGTTGGGCTGAAAAGGAAGAGCGTCTTGAACTTGGGCCTCAGTTTATCAGAGAAACAACGGACAAGATCCAGATTATTCGCGAACGTCTTCAGACAGCTCAAAGTCGACAAAAGAGTTATGCAGATAAGAGGAGGCGACCTTTAGAGTTCATGATCGGAGACTTTGTGTTCTTAAAAGTGAAACCAAAACGAGGTGTATCTCGATTTGGTGTTAAAGGAAAGTTAGCACCAAGGTATACAGGACCGTTTGAGATTGTGGAACGCATTGGAACGTTGGCATACCGTTTAGACCTACCACCACAATTGTCTCATGTACATAATGTGTTTCATGTATCGATGTTGAGAAAGTATGAACCCGACCCTTCACATGTGATCATGTGGACAGATGTGCCAATTCAAGGAGATACGAATTATGAAGAAATTCCAGTTCAAATACTGGATCATGAAATAAAATTATTACGTCGTCGTGGAATTCCTCTGGTGAAAGTGATGTGGCAACACCATGATGTGGAGGAAGCCACATGGGAACTTGAATCTGAAATGAGAGAAAAGTACCCATATTTGTTTTAACATTGTAATCAGTGTACGAAATTTCGAGGACGAAATTTTTATAGGAGGGGAGAGCTGTAACACCCGTATTTTTAACGGGCATAATTTTGTAAAATTTAATGAATAAAATATGACTATTTAAAATTACTAAGTTGTTTATGATCATTTAAAAAAAAATACCATTTTAGTATTTTCTTACCAAGTCTTCCTAAGAAACATTTAAAACTTACCAACACTTACTTCTACCAATCTTGTCTCCCTAAATTATTGCTCAATTATATAGACTTCTTCTCATTTTGCTAAAGGTATCCGAAGGGGATATTGAATTATTTTCCGTCAATTCATAGAAGACATGGAGATATTTTCTCAACCACCTAATTAATTATTTCCTTATCTTCTTCTATAATTCACTCAAATTATCCCCTTAATTATGTTGGCATTATTTGCTAAAAGTCTTCATGGGAGACAAGATGATATTTTCCTTTAAGACTCTTTGGTTTCTTCTTACAACTTTTCCCCGTAAACATCCCATTCCTCTTAAGCATTTTGATATCTTTTTATTTAACTATCACCACCTTCTTCTCTAGTTCTCATTCTCTCCCTTCTCACTTCAAATTTCTAACTAAAGACATAGAGCACAAAGCTCTCTTTGTGGCCAAGACAATTATAATTCCCAACCATGATCGAGGCGGTTTTAAAGTTAATTCAAGCTTGATTGATAACCCAAACTTTGGTGCTTTTCAAAGAAGTTTTGAGGTAGGTTTTCTTTAATCTAAACTTAGTTTTTAGTATGCATTTTCTCCATGTTTAATGCATAAAAATACTTTAATGGCACTAGTAGACGGGTTTACACATAACTCACTTATGAATGTGATTATACGTTGTGCTTTAGTTTTAATTGTCCTTATGCATGCCTTAGGGTCAAGGATGTGTGGAGCTAACGTTAATTGATTCCAGGATTAAAAGATTGTTGATAAGCTTGAAAGGTAGGGATTCTATTACTCATTTTTGTGAGGTTTTTATAGAATTAAAATTGATTGTTTTGCCGCAATATATATATATCTATGTTGAACTGATATTATATGAGTATCACATATGAAACTATGACATGGACTCGTCTTGTATTGTACGGCGAGGAACATAATGAATTGACACATGTTATAAATTGAGAAGCATGGTTAGGAAAACTGACTCTATTAATAATGATTTAATATAGAGAAATGGTGAGACATGAAGAGGGCGGCGGTTACGTCCTTGGGCATGAATACCCAAAAAGGTAAAATAGGGGGAAGGTGATGACGCTTTCTTGGGTTGAAAGTCCCAGAACACACTGTACAGGAATTGATTTGGTGAGGACTCGGGGCTTGATGTCCTCTCCCCGAAACACCCTTGGAATGTTTATAGGGTGATCAAGTGCGCCCATTTGGGTTTCGATGAGTTAAGTGATACTCAATTTAACATGGATACCTAGGAACAATGATGATTGATAATATTTGTATAAATGTGTAATTATGACACTTGGTAATGATTAACTACGGTATCCATAAGATGTGATCATAATAAACCTCATAATCTGGAATATGATGTAACCTACTAACCATGCAGTTTTTAATGTGGTAATGGATAAACCATAAGGTGAGTCATGATTTCCCTACTGGGCATGTCGATGCTCATCCCTATCATATCTTCATATCTCAGGTGGAACTCAGTGCAACATATTTGAAGAGGAATAAGCGAAAACAATCTTGCTGTTTTCGTGTTAGAAGACCCTGTTTAATTACAACTTATCTACAACATGTAAGAGTTGTATTATTTTTTTTTATGGCTGTGTTAAGTTATTTGGGAATTGTACTATGGTGATGATGACTGTAATTATATATATTTGGTGCTACACTAAAAACTGTGGTTTGTATTTAAAACGTTTATTTTTATTTTTCTTGTTGTTTAAAGACCCATGGGCATTGTTTAATTGATTTAAATAATATAAAATTTAAAATTATTTTTATTTATTTAAAACTGTTAACCCCCACATAGGGGTGTTACAGAAACATGGACGGTTAGGTTGTTCTTCTGAGGTGATTATTGTTGATTTGATCCTATTCCTATATATCTAGTGCAAGTAATCAACTTGCATGAGTCGCCGCCAGGCTACATGATTACCATTGAGGACCCGTATTAGTAACTAGAATGATGCACTCTTTTTTTTTTTTTTTTTTTGAGGAAAAGAAGAATGCTCCTTCCAAATAACAAAAAAATACCGAAAAAAGATTTTTTTTCAACTTTTTTAGAGTATTAATGTAATTAAGGAATTAATAAACGCAAGAGACAGAAAAATCTCATGATTCCAAACAGCCTATGTTGAATCTTAATTGGCTCATGTGGAGGGCAGTTTCTTAGAACAAAAAAAAAAAAAAAACAGAGAAAACTGCTCATTAAATGCTGGTAACCATGTGATGGCCACGGTTAATAATAGAGATTCCTGAATATACAATTCAGACAAGAATACACCATTTACGCAGAATTGAAAGTGTCCAAAAAAACCAAAATTCACAGCATGAAATTCGGCCAAAATAGAGAAAAAAAACAATAGCATGAGGTAACAAAATTTGATCTAATACGCTTCCGTTTCTTTTTGAATTTGGTTGTTATAAATATCAGGAACAACCTACATTTAGTATAAGAGCCTTTAATACTTCTGCCTTGATGTGTTCAATTTCTGAACATTTTCTCTGTTTTTTCATGACATGTTGGCCGTGATATGAAGTTTGAATTTTCTCTGATTTTTTTGATCATTGATGAAAGAAAACACTTAGTTTAATGTCTTCTTAATGTTCTATGATTAAAATCATTGAATTTGGCCACCCTTTGTGATCTGTAAATTCCGACATTGTGGCCGTGAAAAACAAAGTTTGATCAATATACATGATTGATTATGTGTTTTGAATTTACGGATCATCATATTTTTGAATTTTGATCATTTTAAGATTTGAAATGGCTAAAATGGACGTCGGATGGAGGAAAAACCGTCGGGTTTTCCGTTAGGTTTAGCGGGTTGCAACTGGGTCAAAAAGACCCGGCTCAAGGAAGAAGATGACAGAAAATGACGTGTTGTTTTCATTCTTGGTCTCAGCATATAGAAAAAACGACGTGTTGTTTTGCTCAGTGAAGGGCAAAACGACATGTCATTTAATGAAGGCACAATTGCTGGCGAGAAGGGACCCTCCCTCTTAAAGAAAATGACGCCGTTTAAGTGAAAAATAAAAAAAAAATATGAAAAAAAAATAATTTAATTTTGATTTTTGGATATACACATAATTTTTGCAATAATTTCATGGGAAATTTATTTTGTACATTATGTGCCAAGTATTTGTTTTATGTGAATAATTTTATTGTTGTTATTATGTACATAATTTTTGAAAATACATTTTAATGCATAAATTATGAAATTGATTATGCATGTCATTTAGAAATTGTTCTATTTTAATGAATGTTTTATTGAAAAACATATTGTGGATAATTGATGTGTTAATTATTGTTATATGCATAATTTTGAGTTTTATTATGCATGTTATTAAATTAAATTGACTTATTTAGCATAAATTAAGATTTTGTTCATAATTATTATATTGCCTATAGAACATGCAATTTTCATGAATAATTTTGTGAACAAAATTAAATGTCTAAGTGATCCATATGATTTTGAATAATTAGAGTTTAGCCACAACACCTCTAATAATACAAAATCATATATTGATTGGTTTATGATCACATTTAGTTAAAGGACATTTATTGCAATTAGTTATACTAAATATGATAAACTTTATCCCACAGGAATTTTTATTATATTGGTATGACTAAATGGGATAAAATAACAAACTATATTTTCTAATTTACCCACAGGTATTAGAAAAGAGAACATAATTTGATAGTTTTATCTACAGTAAAATGAATCTAATTGAATTAAAACTTTAGCCCACATGCAAGTTTTATGTCATAGATTCATGATTTTATGCATGATTTACATTGATAAAGCATGATTTATGTCTATTAGTCTTAATATTTTGGATCATAAGCATGTTTGTTTTTAATTTATAGTCATACAACCTGTGAATTTCTCTGATATTCGTTGTGATATCCCTAAGCTGAAAGGGGATAACTATAAGGTCTGGAAGGAGAGAATTCTCCGTCACTTGGGGTGGATAGACATTGATTATGCTATAAGGAAGGACGAGCCCGTAATTACTGAAACCAGATAAGATTGCTCTTTATGACCGTTGGGAGCGATCTAATAGCCTTAGCGTCATGTTCATAAAGATTAAAATCTCTGCTGGGATACGTGGTTCCGTCGAACAGTATGACAAGGTCCAGGCATTACTGAAGGCCATTGATGAGCAGTTTGAAACTTCAGATAAGGCACTTGCCAGCACCCTAATTATGAGGTTCTCGTCCTTGAGGCTCACCAGTGTGAGAGGTGTGCATGAGCGCATCATGGAGATGAGGGACATAGCGGCTCAACTCAAGAACCTTGAGGTGGATATGTCTGAATCTTTTTTGGTGCACTATATTCTGAACACCCTTCTAAAACAATATGGGCCCTTTAAGATTTCCTACAATACACATAAAGACAAATGGTCAATTAAGGAGCTTCTGACCATGTGTACTCAAGAAGAAGGGTAGCTTGTAATGGAAATAGGTGAAACTGCACTGACCACAACCAAAGAAAAGAATCAGATTCAAGACCAATGTTAAGCCAAGGACAAAGGGAAGGGTAAAATACCTCCCAAAGCTGTCTTTAAGAAGGAATCCAAGTGTTTCTTCTGTAAAAAGAAGGGACACATGAAGAAGGATTGCACAAAATTTTAGAGTTGGCTTGAGAAGAAAGGTAATCCAATCTCATTGGTTTGTTATGAATCTAATATGGTTGATGTTGTTTATAACACATGGTGGATTGATTTTGGATCTACAATCTATGTTTCGAATACCTTGCAGGGTATGTGAAACCTAAGGAAGCCAGTGGGAAGTGAGCTGAGCATATCTTTAGGAAACAAGATGCGTTCACATGTGGAAGCCATCGGAACACGCACCTTAGTTTTAAAGTAGTGGTTTTATTTTAGAATTGGATAAGATATTTTATGTTCCAAACTTTTCTAGGAACTTAATTTCTGTTTCCAGGCTTGTACCTTTGGGATATTCCTTTACTTTTTCAAACAAAATTTTCAGTTTATTTTATAAATCTGATCTTGTTGGGAATGGTATTTTGTCTGATGGTCTTTTCTCAATTAATTTTTAAAATGAACCACATCATACATCTATGCATGTTCAATCTGGCATTAAATGTTGTGTTATAAATAAGGATTCCTCTACGTTGTGGCATCAGAGATTAAGACATATCTCTATTGAGAGAATCAAGAGGTTAGTGAATGACGGAGTACTCAGTACTTTAGATTTTACTGACTTCGAGATTTGTGTGGGTTGTATCAAGGGAAAGCTAACCAACAAGTCTAAGAAAGGTGCCAATAGGAGTTCAAAAATATTAAAAATCATACATTTAGATATTTGTAGTCTAGTAATGGATTCATATGGTCCGAAATACTCCATCTCTTTCATAGATGACTACTCACGGTACGTGTATCTCTACTTGCTTCATACAAAGGACAAAACATTAGATGCCTTTAAGGTTTTCATGGCTGAAGTAGAGAAACAATGTGGCAAGCAAATAAAGATCGTGAGGACAAATAGAAGTAGAGAATATTATGGTAGATACACTGAGGATGGACAAGCTCAAGGTCCATTTGCGAGGTTTCTTCAAAAGCATGGGATAGTTGCCCAATACACCATGCCTGGTTCCCCGGATCAGAATGGTATAGCAGAAAGAAGAAATCGAACATTAATGGACATGGTGAGGAGCATGCAAAGTAACTCCAACCTGCCTAAGTCCTTGTGGACTGAAGCTCTTAAGACGGCTGTGTATATATTAAACCGGGTTTCGACTAAGGCTGTCCCAAAGATGCCATTTGAGTTATGGAAAGGTTAAAAATTGAGTTTGTGACATATACACGTTTGGGATGTCTGTCTAGAGTTAGAGTGTACAACCCACAAGAGAAGAAGCTAGATCCGAGGACCATTAGTGGGTATTTCGTTAGATATGCCGAAAGGTCCAAAGGATATAGATTCTACTGTCCAACTCACAGTACTAGATTTGTGGAATTAAGGAACGCTAAGTTTCTTGAGAATGACTTGATTAGTGGGAGCGATCAATTTTGGAACATAGTTTATGAAAGAGATCATACTGAAGCTTAACCATCTACATCAAGTGATAAGTTGATTATAGTTCATAGCACTCTTATAGTGCAACCGATTGTTGTGCAACCGATCATTGAGGTTCCACAAATAGCTGATAATAATCCAGAAGGTCAAGTTGCTCAAGAACCAATGGAAACAATCAAGCAACAAGTTGGACAACAGATTCCTCAGGAAAATGTTGAACCAACATTAAGGAGATCTACTAGAGAAAGGAAATCCGCAATTTCTGATGATTTGTTGTGTATCTGCAAGAATCGGACTATAACATTGGAGCCAAAAATGATCCCGAAACGTTTTTACAAGCCATGAGTTGCCAAGAATTGAAACTTTGGTACGATGCTATGAAGGATGAGATGGATTCTATGGCGTCAAATAGAGTCTGGGATCTTGTCGAGTTGCCTGATGGTGCAAAGGCCATAGGGTGTAAATGGGTCTATAAGACGAAGAAAGACTCATTAGACAACATCAAAAGATATAAGGCAAGACTCGTGGCCAAAGGATTCACTCAGAAGGAAGGAATCGACTACAAGGAGACCTTTTCTCCTGTATCCAAGAAAGATTCTTTCCACATCATTTTGGCACTCGTTGCTCATTTTGACTTAGAGTTGCAACAAATGGATGTGAAAATAGCATTTCTCAATGGTAAACTAGAGGAAGAGGTTTATATGAAATAACCAGAAGGATTCTCCTCTAGCAGTGGTGAACAATTGGTGTGTAAGCTTAAGAAATCCATATATGGATTGAAATAAGCCTTCTGTCAGTAGTATTTGAAATTCCATGACGTCATCTCTTCATTTGGATTCGTAGAGAACATCATGGATTAATGCATATACCAGAAGGTCAGTGGGAGTAAGATTTGTTTCCTTGTCCTTTATATGGATGACATTCTACTTGCAACTAATGACAAGGGTATGCTACATGAGGTGAAACAATTCCTCTCTAAAAACTTTGACATGAAGGATATGGGTGATGCATCCTTCGTTATAGGCATTAAGATACACAAAGATGAATATAAAGACACTTTGGGTATGTCTCAAGAGACCTATATCAACAAAGTATTGGAGAGATTTTGGATGAAAAATTGTTCATCAAGTATAGCTCTCATTGTGAAGGGTGACAGATTTAATTTGAATTAGTGCCCAAAAAATGACATTGAAAGAGAACAAATGCGCAACATTCCATATGCTTCAGCTATTGGAAGCCTTATATATGCTCAGGTTTGCACAAGACCTGACATTGCATTCACTGTAGGAATGTTGGGCATATATCAGAGTAATCCAGGATCAGACCATTGGAAGGTTGTAAAGAAAGTGATGAGGTACCTGCAAGGAACCAAAGATTACATGCTTATGTACAAATGGACTGATAATTTAGAAGTCATTGGCTACTCTGACTTTGACTTTGTTGGCTGCATTGATTCACGGAAATCAACTTCCAGATAAGTTGTCATGCTAGCTGGTGGAGCTATTTCATGGAGGAGTGCCAAGCAAACTTTGACTGCTACTTCCACTATGGAGGCCGAGTTCGTGTCTTGTTTTGAGGCTACCTCGCATGGTGTATGGATCAAGAGTTTCATTTCTGGGCTTAAGATTGTGGATTTTATCTCTAGGCCATTGAGAATATTCTATGCCAATTCAGCTGCTGTTTTTATGGCTAAAAACAACAAGAATGGTAGTCGAAGTAAACACATCGACATTAAATTATCTAGCCATAAGGGAGCGTGTTAAGGATAAAACAGTGCTCATTGAACACATAAGCACTGAATTAATGATTGCTGATCTCTTGACTAAAGGCATACCACCAGTAAAATTTAGGGATCATGTGGACAGAATGCGACTTGGTTCCCTTATGTAATTTGTTGTGAAACTCTATATTTATGATATTTTCTCATTTCAACTTCATTCAGTGCATAACTTTATTTCTAAGAAATATCACTAAAGTTTGGACCTAGAATAAACATAGGGTTTATTCATTAAGTTACATGGGCAAATCTTGAGAGACAAGTTATATTGTAATACATAGAAGATAATACTCGTTATTTAGAGGACCTATCGCCATGATTCATATATTTTGTTTCTCATTGTAATAGTTGATATGATGTATTGGGCCAAGTGGAAAAATGTTGAATCTTAATTGGCCCACGTGAGGGCAGTTTCTTAAAACAAAAAAAAAAATAGAGAAAACTGCCCATTAATTGCCGGTAACCAGGTGATGGCCACGGTTAATAAAAGAGCCCGTGTTTTGGTTCCTGGATATACAGTTCAGACAAGAATACACCATCTACGCAGAATTGAAAGTGTCTAGAAAAACCAAAATTCACAGCGTGAAATTCGGCCAAAACAGAGGAAGAAAAACAATGGCAGGAGGTAACAAAATTCAATCCAATACGCTTCTGTTTCTTTTTGAATTCGGTTGTTATAAATATCAGGAACAACCTACAGCCTAGAGTTAAGATATCCAGAATCCTAATGGTTATAGCCTATGGGTCCCTCTCTTCTGAGACATTCCTAGATCCTTTTTTGATCTCATATCACTATAATCATCATTTGTCAACCATGCATATAAGAACCCACTTCCTCATACTTCCTAATTGTGAGTAGTTTCATGCCCATCATATGTATATGTATATATATATATATATCCACATATGATAGAAATAACCATATATTACAGAAATTTAAAATTTTACGCATACAATAGAGGTGTTGATTAGGCCAGGCCGTCTCAGCCCTCTACAACACAAGGCCTAGCCTAGCCTTGCAACAAACCAGGCTGGCTTGGGCCCAGCACATCTAATGGGCCAGGGTGAGGCCTGACCCCCAGGCTTGTAGGCCCAACTCGTGGAGGGCTTGGACAGGCCCAAGCCTGTGACGGGCCTGACCCAACCTTGGCATGCCAAGATCCTTCAGTCTTGGCCCTTTAAATGTTTTAAAAAAGTACATAGGAGATATAAAAGTCTACCAACCACTCAGGTAGACACTTCTTTGTGTAATTTTTGATTTTTGACTACATTTATTATGTTCATACGCATATTACAAGTTGAAAACATAAACATGCATTAGTTAGATATTGAAAAAGATAAAAATTCCTTTTTTCAAATATTTTATATAATATTTAGAAGTCATTTTTTTAAACTTAGCAGTCCCATGATTCTATACTTATTTTTTTATTAAAACTTATTTAAAAAATAA
This sequence comes from Artocarpus heterophyllus, assembly GCA_025403435.1. NCBI lineage: Eukaryota > Viridiplantae > Streptophyta > Magnoliopsida > Rosales > Moraceae > Artocarpus > Artocarpus heterophyllus. The sequence goes on along the minus strand of CM046336.1, from coordinate 3,531,998 downwards.
AAAAATTGAAATTTAAAATCCTTGAGACCGACATGGCCTTGCAAAGGCTAGGGCCTGGGCCAGGGCCGAGCCTGAAATTTTTTCCTCAGGCTTGACCTAGGCACAACCCTCTACTAGAGAGGGCACGACCTAACATGGCCCAAGCTCGTCATGGGCCTAGGGTCAAAAGGCGACCTGAAACTTCCCTTTTGGCACCTTTATTGCACACTTAATTTGCCACACACATATGTATATGTGTTGCTTTCATTTGTTATGTTTAAGCAAGAAAACAAATAGATATCTTTTAGCATTAAAAATTCTTTAAATCAGTAATCATCGTTCCAATTATTGAAGTGTTTAGAAATCAAGTTTTAATACCAAAGTTTCCACTGCTATAGTTTAAATCTCTCATGTGCTATAATGTAAAGCAAAAGAATATTATAGTATAAAATTCTTATATGTTGTAATGTCTAAGTTTCAACCAGCTATAAGTTTTAATTTAGGTCTCAAACACTCTCTACATACAGAATAGATAAGCACCATGGACTCTGCTGGTGGCTTTGGTTGAAAGTCATAATTCATTTACAAGTCTCATGGGCCCTTATACAATGACTAATTAGTGGTCCTTATTTTACTTTCTTCTTTATATCCATATAACTCTCCAAATAGTCTGCCTAAACGTTAAATGGTCCTACTGGACAGTGACTGTGACTCAAAATAAACACAAACGATCGGTGAATATCAATATTTACATTTATATTATATTTATAATTTCATTATACAAATTCTGAAAAAGAAGGGAACTCTTTCAAGACTTTAATAATCATATGATACTCTTTAGATCATACTCCAATGATTGAGAGAATAATTTTTGTGAATTTTAGATAAGAGCCGAAAAACAAATGTTCTAAGTCGTGGCATCGACATGGAATGGAGGTGCCCCATATAGAGTGGATTAATAGGAGAGAGAAATTAATGGATTGGGTTGATGACATGGATGTCCAACAACTATACATAAAGTATAGAACCAAATGGGTGATTTATTGGATACATGTGGAGGGCAATGAAGTTGAACACGTAGGAGCGAGAGAGATTAATAAGGCAAATGGAAGACCACAAGTTTATATAAAATTAGTGGGGTACACATAATCTTTTGTGTTGGCACGTTGAGACTGATGATGACCACCGAGAGCCAATATTAATTAATTGATTCTTACCCTCCTATCGCGGCCTTGTCTTTGCATACATATATATATATATATATATATATATATTAGTGATGTGTCATAGGCCAATTATATAATAAACACATTTTAACTTCGTTACATTTGTATTTTATTAATAAAGAGGCATTTTTATTATTATTTTTTATTCTAATTCTATGAATAGTTAATTCTGCCCAAGGTAATTAAGTATGTGACTTGATAGTAAAATTCTTATATGAAAATTAAATTCTATTCTAAATTATCCCTAGTCGGTCATTATTATTGGGATAATAATGAATGAAGACTAGTATGGAGTTTGACTGATGATTATGTTTTACTAATCATGTGTATGAGATATTAAGTCAACTCATAGATACATATTTGAGAAATGATATATTGGATCGACCCGCTATGAGAATATTGCATGGATAATTGTCATAAGTGATTTTCATCACAATAGTATTATTCTAGTCCTCTGACCTGAAATCACCGTTGTTTCCTACATAACAAGTTTTATATTTTGACACATTTTAATATTATCTTTAACATGATGATGGAATGAATTGTTGTTGGATATAGAGTGAATCATGTGAGGAATATGAGTGATTAAGAAGGAATTTGTCCCTCATTCATCACAATAGTATTATTCTAGTCCTCTGACCTGAAATAACCGTTGTTTCCTACATAACAAGTTCTATATTTTGACACATTTTAATATTATCTTTAACATGATGATGGAATTGATTGTTGTTGGATATAGAGTGAATCATGTGAGGAATATGAATGATTAAGAAGGAATTTGTCCCTCATTTATAATGAGAAAGAGATCTATGGGCCCCTCGATAAGTTAGACGAAAGAAAAATGTATGGCCATACTAGAATGTATTGATAAGGGTTATCAATATCAATCTACTTAAGATTAAGAAATAATATGATTGAATAGTATAAGGATGACATAAATCATGTCTTATGTTCAATCAAGGTATCTAGTGACAAAAGGACTTTAATACTTATTGTATATTAGGTTATGTCGGATTATTGACATTCGCATAACTTGGGTAATCATAATGTCTTGCTAGAGGTCGCTTATGATTTGTGGACCAGAAACAGAATTTCAAGCCCACTACCAACGTTATGTGAACCTATAGGGTTGTACACTTAGAACAGACCAAAAAAATGAATTTTGGGTTTACTGTGTCTAAGTTCAATGAACCTAATAATGTCCAGATTTGATGTACTAGATATGTCTAGGTTCATTAAATCTAACATTGTCTGGATTCTATGAATCATATTTGAATTACAGTTTACCTTGTTAAAATCTGACTCTTTCTAGAAGTCAATATATATATATATATATATATGTTTTAGGGTTTCTGGCCAAATTAGAAGAGAAAAGGCGTTCTCATATTCTAAAAGACAAAAACATTAAAAACCCTAAAATTAGAGAGTCATTTAACGCATGGAGAGAGTGTTAGCACACCAATTCGTTTTTGAGAGAGCCTATTCGTGTGGATACCTGCAGATAGTGTTGCTCTAAGTAACAACGTCTGAATCCAATCCCAAATACGAAAAGCTCGAGTTAAGGTGTCACCGGAGTGAACCTGCTCTCTTTCTTCTAGCAATTTTGCCATTTTTGTCATTTTGGTAAGATTCTATGACTTTCTTATAAATATAATCGAACTACATGGATCTTGGAGGGTTTTGTGGGAATTAATTTTGATTTTTCACTGCTTATTTAAACCACAAAATCCAACAAAACCCAACCGTGGCATCAATATATATACACACACACCTACATACATATGTATATGTATAGGTGCGGTCCTCCTTAACATGTTACCTAGCTATTATATGTATTTAATTATCTATTTGTGGTGCATTTCTAAGGTGCAAACGGTCTGTCATCTACACGTGGACAATGATTTCCAAACATATATATTTATATAAATTATTATATATGTGTGTTATATGTAAGTATATTGGCAAATCAATAACAACCCCATATATCTAAAGGGTGAGATTCTAGTAAAAGTGAATTGAGTTGTTCCTTTTATGGGCTCTAGTGCTTCGTCTTTATGTGCAAGGCAGGGTGGACAGAATAGATGTTGAAGTTAAGGTGAAAACTTGAATATATGGAAAACAATTAGCTTATATACATATGCTTGATTAGTTGGTCGCCACATGACTTAGGTAGGCCCAACGATACTGACAAAACTCAGAGAATATATAGGAACTTTCCTGGTGCATATTTTAAAACTGTAAAATCTTGTTAAATTTTTTTCTACTGAAGACGCATTTTTTATTTTTGTACCGCCCATAGTTTAGTTTTGCGTTTCATACGTGTTTTGCGCTGTTACGTAAATCATAATAATTATTAATTATGCCTCTTGGAATTCTTTTCATGAAAAATAATGCTAGGTCTTGCATTGACATGTTCTAGTATTTTGGAGCACCATTAAATGACATGCCTATATACTTGGTTTAACCTATTGATTCTCCATAACAGATTTATGTAGATCAACCCTATCATCCAGCAAAAGAAAACTTATAGGACCTACAATATACTGTCACTTTAACAACTATTTTCATATTCCCTCTTGCTCATGGTAGTATATAAATATTGACTATATAATGTATATACATATATGTGTATATATATTGCATGCATGTAAATATTAGGGGTTTTGGTATGTAGCAATCAGTAGGAATCATATTTCTAGGAAAGTAGGAGTAGGCTATATGATTCCCAAGAAACCAATATTATCACATTTGGTCATATACAGAAATTTTCTGTTAGATTTCTATGAATAATATATTACTGTGTTTGATTATATATAACAATCTTGTATAATTGATAAAAATAATTTGTAATATTAACATTAAATGTATCAATATAGTATGTCTAATATTAAATGATAATAACAATATAGATACGAATAATAAAATCATATTATATAATTTAACATTAATATTACTATGAATATTAATATTGTACTATTAAATTATTATTATTAATGTTATTATTGTCATAATTATTAAATAATTATTATTTTATATTAATATGATATTATTATTATTTAAAAATATGAATTTATAATAGTTATAGAATTATTATTTAACAATATATTAATATTAACATGTTGAATATAATATATAATATATCGATATTAATGTAAATAATAATAAAAATATAATTCTTAATAATATGTTATTATTTATATTAATATTAATATTAAACAAAAATATTGTTATAAAAAATATTATACGTATTTAATTATATTTTATATTTATTATTATAAAATATTGATATTATTATGAATATTAATGTTATACTATTTATATTTTTATTATTATTGTTCATGTTATTATTATCTTTATTATCAAATTATTATTTTGTATTGATATAATATTAATATTTATATTGTATAATAATATTAATTTATAATACTAGTATTAAATTATTTTATTTTATTTTATATTATAGTATTTATATATTATATATTAATATTAATTAATAATATATTACATTTAAATATTGTACATGCAATATATTACATATTTTTATTATTATTGTTAATGTTATTATTACCCTTATTATTAAAGTATTATTTTATATTGACTAATTGTTTGCGATTCAAAGGACCTTAAATGACAAACAATTAGTTTTGTGTATTCTTCATTGTCGACTAGTTGTTACCTCGTGGTATTCTCCGTATAACTCGATCATGCAGACTAATCACAATTAGTTTTTCCAATCTCCTGTTGACTAGTCATGTTCTCTAAATCCTCCGTCTTTTTTTTTGTTATAGAAACTCTTTTAGTGCTTGTTATCATATCATGGTTTTTCTTTTAGTAATGAGTAATCTCGCATGCATGCATACAAATTCTTTAGACAATGTTGCATGTTAAAGAATCTAAACATAAAAAGTTTCTAAGATGTACACAACATAAAATTGTATGTATATCTTGTACATGTTTGAAGCCTATCATACATTGACACAACACAAAATGACGTTAACATATAGCAAAATGAAGAATCCACATGTATATGTATACATGTGTGAAGAACTGTCTTTAATTGTGATTTAGCTAAGAGAGTTGAGGGCTATTTTATCCAGTGAGATCTAGTACAAGACTGCAGCTTGTACTGGACATTTTTTACATGACGTGTCCTATTGTTATTGGTTCTATTAAGGGTGATTGTAGATATGAGCTCACTATATTACGAATGGAGTGTTATGTCTATATGTAAGAAAGGAAACAGTTATAGAGATAGGTCATTCGTTTTCTTTTCTCTGTTTTAGTTGAAAGCTCTGAGAGATTGTACTGGGTGGGGAAAAGTCTGTTTGTTTTTGGGAAAATTCCTTGTACTAAGATTTGAGAGTTCTTGAGAGGTTTTCTTTGAGTGTGTAAACTGTTGCTATAATGGATCTAACTAGGGTTAAAAAACCTTAACTTGGATGTAGGATCGTATTGATTTGAACCAAGTATAAACACTGTGTTTTTATTGATTCTTTTTTTTTTTTGGATTTCTCTGTGTGTGTTAGAGCTTAATTCCTCATAAATTGGTATCAGAGCCCTTTGCTCTATAAATTTATAAAGTTTCTTGGGCAAATTTGAAGTCAATTTTGAGTTTTCTATGATTGTTCCTTCATCCGTGTCGGCTGAATCGAAAGGACTAATTCCTAGCCAGAAGATCCAATTGAAGATGTCGACATCAAAATTTGAGATCGAGAAGTTTGATGGAAAGAATGACTTCAATCTGTGGAGGGAGAAGATAATTGCACATCACGTTAATCTTGGATTGGATGAAGCCCTAAAGAAAGAATCCAAGATTCATGAAACCATCCAAAATAAAGGTGAGATTATTAAGAAAGCAGTAAATATTATTGTCCTAAGTTTGAGTGAATAAATCTTGAGAAAAAAATTCAAAGAAAAAACTGCCTATGATATGTGGAATAAATGAGAACAGTTGTATATGACAAAATCTCTTCCAAATAGAATCTATTTGAAGCAAAGGTTTTATGGTTTTAGGATGGATGAGAATAGAACTATTGATGAAAATATAGATGAGTTTACAAAGCTATTATCAGGTCTTGAAAATCTTGAGGTAAAAGTTGAAGAAGAAGATAAAGCTATTTTCTTGTTAAATTCCCTGGCTAAGTAGTATGAGCAGTTAAAGGATACTCTCTAATATGTCAAAGAAACATTATCTTTAGAAGAAGTAATGGGAGCAACTTATTCTATGGAATTAGATTTAAGAGCTAATTCAAGACAGTCTAGGTCTAATATAGAAAGTTTAAATGTCCGAGGGAGATCTATGGATAGAAAAGATCACTCGACAAGAAACAAAAATGGTTCAAGATCCAAGTCAAGAACCAGGAAAACATTTTGATCCTATAAAAAGGAAAGACACTTTAAGAGAAATTGTCCATAGAGAAAAATTAACAATCCTAAGATTGAACAGAATAACTCTTATGATACTGCAATCATCTCTGATTGATATAAGGTCGCTGATGTCTTAACCTTGTTAAGCGATGATCCTTATAAAGAGTGGATCTTGGACTCAGGCTGTACCTTTCATATGACTCCAAGAAGAGACTGGTTTACAAACTATCAAGAGGTAACGCCAGAGAAGGTCTTAATAGGAAATAATATATCCTATCAGATACATGTTATAGGATCTGTAAAGTTGAAAATGTGGGATGGTTTTGTGAAAATATTGACTGAAGTACGACATATACTAGATTTAAAAAGAAATTTGATATCTCTTGGAAGTTTGGATGTAAGTAGTTGTACTTACAAAGTTGAAAATGGTATATTAAAGGTAATCAAGGGTTCTATGGCAGTCATGAAGGGATCTTTCAAACAGGGGCTATATACTCTACACAGGACCACTACTCTAGGAGAAGTTGTTGTTTCTAAAAGCAGCAATGACCAAACTACATTATGGCACATGAGACTTGGCCATATAAGCCTAAAAGGACTGCAAGAATTAGGGAAGTAGAGACTTCTTGTTTCAAAGCACATAACCAATCCAAACTTTTGTGAAAGCTGTGTGTTTAGCAAGTCTCAGAGGTTAAAGTTTACAGTTGCAAGTCATAGCACAAAATCTACCCTTGACTATATCCACTTTGACTTGTGAGGTTCTCCTAAGGTATCTCTATCCTTATCTCACTGTCAATATTTTATTCCTTTTTTGGACGACTATTCAAGAAAAGTATGGATTTATTTTCTTAAAAATTAAAAATGAGGCTTTTAATATGTTTGTTGAATGAAAAACCCTCATTGAGAACCAAACTGGTAAGAAAATCAAGAGGCTTAGAATAGATAATAGTTTGGAATTTTGTAGCAGTCAATTTAATCCATATTGTTCTAAGCATGGTATTTCTAGACATCACACTTATACAGAAACACCACAGCAAAGTAGATTAGCTGAATGAATGAACAAAACCATTATGAATAAGGCTAGACGCATACTTGATGAATCTGGTCTACCCAAAAATTTTGGGCAAACATTGCCTCTATAGCTTGCTATTGATTAATAAATCCCCACACTCTGTACTTAGTTTAAAGTTCTTGAAGAAATCTGGTCAAATCACAAACCTGATTATACATATCTTAGGACATTTAGCTGTATTGCTTATGTTCATATAAAACAAGGGAAATTAAACCCTAGCACTAAAAAGGGTATATTTCTTGGCTATTCTTATGGGGTTAAAGGTTACAAAATTTGGCTGTTAAAAGGTAAAAGATGTGTTGTTAGTAGAGATGTGGTGTTTAATGAGGTTTTTTTTTTTTTTTTATAAAACTAACAGAAATTCTGAAGTGATAGCCAACTCTAAACAAGCTGAGTAGATTCTTTTAACAAAGGTTGAGGTACAGGGAAATAAAGAGGAAATTGTAGATGGTTTAAATTAAGGTAGAGCTTTCATACCTGACTAGGAGTAAGCCGTGGAAGACCAACATTTCTTGGATATGACAGATCTATTAGTTACAAATCTTGACATGCAAAAATATCAAGACTTATTTCTAGATCAAGATAATGTTGATTAGCTACAGGATTATGTATTGTCTAGAGACAGAGTTAGAGGACAGATTAAGCCTTCTTCAAGATTTTTTAGCCCTGATCTAATTGCCTTTGCACCTAATATGGGTGAAGATGTGGTGTTAAATGAACCAACAACTTATATATAAGCCAGAAGAAGTGTTGATTGGCCTAAATAAAAAAGGCCATGGAAGAAGAAATGTTATCCTTGATGAAAAACAATACATGGACACTAGTTGATAGGCCAAAAGAACAAAGAGTAATTGGTTGTAAATGGGTCTTCAAAAGAAAACTAGGTATCCTAGGTGTTGAAGATGCAAGATTCAAGGCAAAATTAGTTGCCAAAGGGTACTCTCAAGTAGAAAGGATGGATTTCTATGAAGTTTTCTCACCAATGGTGAAACACACCTCAATTAGAGTTGTTTTGGCATTGATTACAATTCAAAATCTGGAACTTGAATAGTTAGACATCAAGACTGCTTTTCTGCAAGGCAGCCTTGATGAAAGGATATATATGTGTCAGCTAGAAGGATTTGAAAAGAAAGATGATGAACAAAGGTTTGTCTTCTATAAAGATCACTATATGGGTTAAAAAATCACCCAGACAGTTATATCACAAGTTTGATGACTTTATGTTGAAGATTCTCAAAGTCCAAATATGATAGTTGTTTGTATTAGTTTAAGCTCAGGGATCAATCCTTTATCTATTTGGTGATATATATAGATGATATGCTAATAGCATGTAAGCATAAGGGTGAAATACAAAAGCTAAAGGGGAGCTGAACTCAGAATTCGAAATGAAAGATTTGGGGCCAGCTAGGAGGATTCTTGGGATGGATATTACAAGAGACAGAACAAAAGGAGTTTTCACCTCATCTCAAATGGGGTATTTGAATAATGTAGTAGATATTTTTGGAATGCAATAGGCTAAAGTGGTAACTACGCCTATTGGTGCTTATTTCAAGCTTTGCTCAGATAAAGATCAAGATATGGAGTTAGACGCAGCTCACATGAAGATAATTACTTCCTCAAATACAGCAAGGAGTTTGATGTATGCAATGGTCTCTACTAGACTAGATATCGCATATCGAGTAAGGCTTATCAATAGGTTCATGAGCAAGCCAGGAAGGATTCATTGGCAGGCAGGAAAATAGTTACTGTCACGCCCCGGAGTACGGGAGGTGATGTGGCAGGTTATTAAATTAATTAAAAGAGAATTTAATTAAAAATCACGAATTTAAGGGTTGAATTAAATGATAAAATGTGAAAAATTTAAAGAAGGCCATTACATGAAAATAAATAATAAATATTAAACATAGCGAGTATGGGTCCCACAGACCCACAACTTGTGCACACACATGGTACTGACAATATAATAATACAACTACAGTCCAATCACAAAGAAAGTTAAAAACATTACATGCCTTGATTAAGTGATACAAAAGATAAATTAATTCTTCTATTGCTCCTGAGTTCGGTCCGTCGAATCCTCTCCGAACCTAAATGGGAAACCACCTAGAAGGGGGGAATTTAAAACAAATAAAACGTGAGCGAAAGGCACAGTAGGACTATATTTTATTAAATAATTTAATTTAAAGAAACATTTCATTATTCAGGAATTATTTGAAAGGAACCCTGAATAAATAAATAAATAAATTTAAATAAAACCGTTCTTACCAGAACAGTTTACTCAGACAACCAGAAATATCATTTTCTTTTCCTAAGCAAACCATAAGAATATCACCACCGTAGTGGCCCAGTTGGGTTTCGGGACCTGCCCCCAAGGTCGATCGCTACACGACCCGATCTCTAATATGGAATCATGCCTATGTGTTTATTTTTATCATCATTCAAAACCCATTTACTGAGTATTGTCATTTACATTCATTATGAAGTTCATTTCAGTTCACGGTATATTAGAATATAACCGATAAATTCATTTTCAAACAACCGTTGAAAATATTTTAATGTAAATCCTTTTTAAAGCCAAATCATTTTGAAACTAGGCTATCAAGGAATGGGGTAGAAGTCCTACCTCGACACTCGTACCGATGCCCCACACCGTAATCCCGGTCCGCTATACGTTAGCTCCGCGAAACCACGAACGATCCTAGATACACACTAAGTCGGTCAATATCTAGTTCGAGACATTCTATGTTACTAAACCATTTCATGATGTCCTAGTGTGCCATTTGTATCTTTAAAATCATTCTACAAGATTGGAATTTAAATCAGGGTTCAAAAACAGTGAAAACGGGTGAAAAATCACAAAATTTTCTATGTCCGGCCGGCCTGCCGGACTCCCTGCTTCGGCCGACCGAACTGTGCAGTTCGGCCTGCCAAAAGTCAGGTTCGGTCGGCCGGACATCTCCAGGTTCGGCCTGTTGGACAGATGAACTCCGGCCCTCCGATCCTTAATTCGGCCTGCCAAACTGGGAAAACCCAGAAATTCCAACCGCGGGTTTTTCGATCCCCAAAATCCAAATCTTGATTCTAACCTATTTTTCTCAAATCTCAGGCATGGAAAACATTCATAGATGATAGAAAAACATGTTTGAACACTTTTGAACTCATTTAGACAAGATTTAAACTCAAAAATCTCAAAAATCCGAAAATGGAAAAATGAGGAGAAAAATGAAAAATCTTGAATCCAATCCGTTTTTCTTCAATCTAAGCTTAGATTCTAGTTGTTCTAAGTTCATTTAACTCAATTCAAAGGTTTTCTAAGCTCAAGCAAACCTAGATTTCAAAAATGCACAAAATTGAAAATTTTGGAAAAAGTTTAAAAGTTTCAAAACTAACCTCGAATCGAAGCTTCAATCCGCGTTCTCGGTGATAACTCTAGTTTAGAGAGTTATTTGGCCACTTTTAATTAACAAATATTACTATGTTCTTAAGAAAAATTACATGAAACATCCAACTTTTTCATAAAAGCATGCTTTTATTGATGTAGGTTGAAGAAAGAAAGAAAACAAAACAAAAGGGAGCAAGAGCACAAGAAATCCGAGACCGGACCTTGTTGGCAGAGCTAAAGCCCCGCGACGCCCAAAGGAAAGTATGAGCAGCGAGAAGGCAGGAACTCAGCGCCGCGGCGCTGGGAAAGGAGCGCCGCGGCGCTACGGCGGAAAAGAAGAAAAAACAGAAAAGAAACGCCGCAGCGCTGGAAAAGAAGGGCCGCGGCGCCAAAGTGATACTGAACCACGATTTTTGGACGCAAAACAAGGGATTTGTTAACTTAAGAGTAGTATAAATAGAATAGTCTTGGGTAGCTAGGTTATCAGTTAATTTTGGAGAGCGTTGTTTATTTTTCTTAGGAGCCGTCAAGCATTCTGGAGTAGGAAGTGAGAGAATTGGTGACAGAATTTCTTGCTCTCTTAACTCTTGATGTTTGATTCAATTAAATTTTTAGATTTTATTTCTTTTTCAATTATGTTCTAATTTTCTTAGTTAGGGCTATGATGTAGCCTAATCATGACGATGTGAATTTCATATTTATGCACCATAATTGATTTTATTCATGTGAGTTATTTGTTATTATGTTTAATGCTTTTAAATGATTAGCTACCATTTAAATGATCTGATGTGCATGTTCAAATCTGAGAAGGGAGAATTATGCAAATGCTTCATCTAACATATAACAATGAATTAAATATGGATAGAGATATACCATATTATTTGTGTGGCTTAATCTGAAAAGTTCATGAATCCTAATGCATTCTGATTTATTTAAATTCACATAGAGATATAGTGAGTTAATAAACTGAGTAGGTTTGCTATACCTAGAGATAGGATAGTGAATAATTTAGGAATTTCCGTCATCACATGTGTATTGTTAATTGGGTTGCATAATTTTATGAAATTCATATCTAGTGATTATGGTGAAATCAAATGCCTTAACGCCTTGTCTTATTGAAGTATCTCTTGAAATTAATTGCAATTTTTATTCTTAATTTAGTACTTTAGTTCAGTAATTTATTCAATCACAACTTCATATGATCAACTAGATAAACCTTAGAGTTAATCCAATTTTAGTACTTAGTTAGATTATTATACAACAGTTCCTGTGAGACGATACTTTTACTCACTATTATATTACTTGATCGATAACGTGCACTTGCGTTAGTGAATTTTACCGAACAAGTTTTTGGCGCCGTTGCCAGGGAACTACTTGTTTAATACTAATTAATATTAATATCTGGATAACCCTTGATTTAATCTAGTTTCTTTTATTTTGTTCATTTTTAGGAGTGCGTTGGTGTATGAGAAGAACTAAACAAGGGGAACTTGTTAAGTTTGATCCAGAAATCGAGCGTACTTTCAAAAGACTGTTAAGAGAATAGAGAAATCGCACTAAGAAAATGGCGGATGCAGGTGAAGCTGAAAACCCTCGCCGACTTTTGAGAGATTATGCAGCACCAACTGTTCAAGGTGCCACTTCAAGCATTAGGAGGCCGGCTATTCAAGCAAACAACTTTGAGACCAAGCCATTTCTCATCCAAATGATTAAACAATCGGTGCAATTTAGTGGGCTACCTTGTGATGATCCAAACGCCCACATTGATGCATTTCTCGAAATCTGTGACACTATTAAATTTAATGGAGTGTCAGATGATGCAGTTAGACTGAGATTGTTCCCATTCTCGCTGAGGGATAAAGCCAAGAATTGGCTCACATCTCTTCCTGCAGGATCAATCACCACTTGGGATACTATGGCCCAAAAATTCCTTGGTAAGTTTTTCCCTCCAGCAAAATCTGCGAAAATGCGTAACGATATCACTAATTTCTTGCAGATGGACAATGAGTCGTTATACGAAGCATGGGAAAGATTCAAGGAGCTGCTAAGGAGGTGCCCACATCATGGATTACCAGTCTGGATGCAGGTACAAACTTTTTACAATGGGTCTAGTGCAAGTATCCGGGCTACTATTGATGCAGCTGCAGGTGGGACATTAAATAATAAAACAGCTGAGGAGGCTTTTGATCTAATAGAAGAGATGGCATCAAACAACTATCAGTGGCCTACTGAAAGGCTACAAACTAGGAGAACTGCAGGAGTTCATGAAGTGGATGCATTATCTGCAATCACAGCTCAGTTTGAAGCACTTAACAGAAAGATAGACCATACGAGTGTTTCAGCTATGAAAATTCAGAATGTCGTATGTGAATTTTGTGGTGGAGGACATGCCAGCAATGAATGCCAGGTAGGAAACAATTTTGCTCAACCTTCTGAAAATGCTAATTTTGTTGGAAATTTTAACAGGTCACAAAATAATCCTTATTCCAACACTTACAACCCGGGGTGGCGAAATCATCCGAATTTTTCATGGGGCAATCAAAATGCGATGAGACCACCACCAGGATTCAAGCAACAGGAGGAGAAAAAGCCGAATCTGGAAGATATTGTTGCTAAGCTGGCGACCTCCACTCAAGATTTCATGAAGAGTACAGATGCAAGACTCCAGAATCAAGAGTCATCTATCAGAAATCTGGAAATGCAAATAGGACAGATGGCTAATATGATCTCAGGTAGACCACAGGGTTCTTTGCCAAGCAACACAGAAAAGAATCCTATTGAGAACATAAAGGCAATTACTTTGAGAAGTGGCAAACAATTGGGACAAGAGGATGCTAAACAGGAGGTCAATATTGAACAAGAAGAAGAGAGTAATGAGCAAGCCAAGGAGACATGCAAGAGCAAGCTTTTTCCTGATGATCCCAAACCCTATGTGCCTCCTATTCCATTCCCTCAAAGACTCTAGCAGCACAAATTAGATAAGCAATTTTTTAAATTTCTTGAGGTGTTTAAAAAATTGCATATTAACATTCCTTTTGCAGATGTCTTAGTCTAGATGCCTAGCTATGCAAAATTCTTGAAGGAGATTTTGGCCAACAAAAGGAAGCTGGAGGATTATGAAACAGTGAAATTGAATGAGGAATGTTCAGCCATTCTGCAGAATAAGTTGCCGCCTAAATTAAAAGATCCAGGGAGTTTTACCATTCCTTGTACTATTGGTGACTCTTATTTTGAAAAAGCATTATGTGATTTAGGGGCTAGTATCAATTTAATGCCTTTTTCTGTCTTTAAGAAATTAGGTTTGGGAGAGGTTAAAGCAACCACAGTGTCACTTCAACTTGCAGACCGAACAATTAAGCACCCAAGAGGTATTGTGGAAGATGTACTAGTAAAGGTTGACAAGTTTATTTTCCCTGCAGATTTCATTGTTCTAGAAATGGAGGAAGATCATGAGGTTCCGCTCATTTTAGGTCGTCCTTTTCTAGCGACTGGAAGAACCTTGATAGATGTGCAACAAGGAAAATTAATTCTCAGGGTTCAAGATGATCATGTCACCTTTAATGTGTTTGAAGCAATGAAATATCCTCAACTGATGATTCTTGCTTTAGAATTAACACTATTGATAAACTGGTATCTAAGATTTTTCAGGAAGATGCTTTTCAAGGATCCGCTTGAAGCTTGTCTAACCCAATCTACTGGTGCGGATGTTGAGAATGAGGAAATAAGGGAATATGTAGACTTTATGGAGGCAAATCCACCAATTCCGAGGCATAAGGCATTGCAACTTGAAGAAGTGGGACAGTCCATCACAAGGCCTAAGCCGTCAATTGAAGAGCCTCCTATTCTTGAACTTAAACCCTTACCTTCTCATTTAAAATATGCATATTTAGATGGCAATTCCTCACTACATGTAATTATTTCTTCTTCTTTGACAGATCTTATGGAGGAAAAACTGCTTAGGGTGTTAAGAGAGCACAAAGGCGCAATTGGATGGAAGATTGCAGACATCAAGGGAATAAGCCCCTCCATTTGCATGCACAAAATTCTTATGGAGGAGAAATACAAGCCCACCATTCAACCCCAAAGGCGTCTGAATCCAAAAATGCAAGAAGTGGTGAAAGCTGAGGTTATCAAACTATTAGATGCCGGGATCATCTATCCTATATCTGATAGTTCATGGGTAAGTCCTGTGCAAGTTGTGCCGAAGAAAGGAGGTATGACTGTTCAAAAGAATGACAATAATGAGTTAATTCCAACAAGAACAGTTACTGGGTGGCGTGTTTGTATGGACTATAGGAAATTAAATGATGCCACTAGAAAAGATCATTTTCCTTTACCATTTATTGACCAAATGTTGGAAAGACTTACAGGACATCAATTTTATTGTTTTCTAGATGGATATTCAGGGTATAATCAAATCCCTATTGCACCCGAGGATCAAGAAAAGACCACGTTCACTTGTCCCTATGGCACTTTTGCATATAGAAGGATGCCATTTGGTCTTTGTAATGCACCGGCAACTTTTCAGCGTTGTATGATGGCCATTTTTTCTGATATGGTTGAGAAATTCATTGAAATTTTCATGGATGACTTTTCTGTTTTTGGCACATCATTCGATTTATGCTTACATAATTTGGCATTGGTGTTACAAAGATGTGAGGAAACTAACCTTGTTTTGAATTGGGAAAAATGTCATTTTATGGTGCAGGAAGGGATTGTGCTAGGACACAAAATCTCAAAAGACGGTATAGAAGTTGATAGAGCCAAAGTGGAAGTTATTGCAAAATTGCCTCCACCCACATCTGTTAAACTTGTTCGCGGATTCTTGGGGCATGCTGGATTTTATAGGCGATTTATAAAAGATTTTTCAAAAATTGCTAGACCTTTGTCTAACTTGTTAGTTAAAGATGCCCCGTTTGTGTTTTTTGATGAATGCTTGCAGGCCTTTAACACTTTGAAAGAAAAGCTTGTGTCAGCACCTATCATGGCAGCGCCTGATTGGGATTTACCTTTTGAGCTCATGTGTGATGCAAGTGATTCAGCAGTTGGAGCACTGCTGGGCCAACGAAAGAACAAAATTTTTCAAACTATATATTACGCTAGTCGAACCTTGTCAGGAGCACAACTGAATTACACAACTACAGAAAAGGAACTTCTTGCGGTAGTTTTTGCTTTTGATAAATTTCGTTCTTATTTGATTGGTTCAAAAGTAGTTGTTTACTCTGATCATTCTGCTCTGAAATACTTACTTGAAAAGAAGGAATTCAAGCCCAGGTTAATCAGGTGGATATTGTTGCTTCAAGAGTTTGATTTGGAGATCAAGGATAAAAAGGGAACTGAGAACCTAGTTGCAGATCACTTATCCAGAATTCCCAATCATGATGAAGTGGGCAGCCCAATTCTGGAGGAATTTCCTGATGAGCAAGTATTCTCTATCAAATCCCTGCGAGTCCCCTGGTATGCTGATTTGGTAAATTTTTTAGCAAGTAATGTTCTACCCCCTAATTTGTCATATCAACAAAAGAAAAAATTCTTTTCTGATGTTAAACACTATTTTTGGGAAGACCCTTTCTTGTTTAAAATTTGCGCAGATCAGGTGATAAGAAGATGTGTTTCTGAGGACGAAATGGTAAGCATTTTACAACTTTGTCATGATGGGGAAGCTGGTGGTCATTTTAGTGGTTCTAAAACTGCTGCTAAAGTATTACAATCAGGTTTCTATTGGCCCACACTTTTTAAAGATGCACACTTCTATGTAGCCTCATGCGATCGATGTCAAAGAATGGGAAATATTTCTAGGAAAAATGAGATGCCTTTAAACAACATTATTGTGTGTGAATTATTTGATGTTTGGGGTATTGATTTCATGGGACCATTTCCACCTTCATTTGGGAATGAATACATCTTAGTAGCCGTTGAGTACGTATCTAAGTGGGTAGAAGCAGCTGCTGTACCAACAAATAACACTAAGGTCGTAGTCAAATTTCTGAAAAAGAACATTTTTTCCCGATTTGGCACCCCTAGGGCAATCATAAGTGATCAAGGGTCGCATTTTTGTAGTAAGCAATTTGAGGCACTTTTGGGAAAATATGGGGTTACACATAAGGTGGCACTAGCATATCATCCTCAGACTAGTGGTCAAGTGGAAATTTCAAATAGGAAAATAAAGAGGATTTTAGATAAGACAGTAAATGCCTCTAGGAAGGATTGGTCTATTAAGTTAGATGATGCACTTTGGGCATATAGGACTGCATTCAAAACTCCCATCGGGATGTCCCCTTTCAGGATAGTTTTTGGAAAAGCATGTCACCTGCCAGTGGAACTAGAACATAAGGCTTATTGGGCAACTAAATGTTTGAATTTTGATGCGCAGTTGACAGGTGAGGCTAGGTTGTTGCAACTAAATGAGCTGGATGAATTTCGGCTCGATGCTTATGAGAATGCAAAGCTTTACAAGGAGAAAACGAAAAGATGGCATGATAAACACATTCTTAGAAAAGAATTTGCAGTTGGTCAACAGGTCTTGCTCTATAACTCTCGTCTTAAATTGTTTCCAGGTAAGCTGAAATCTAGGTGGTCAGGACCATTTACAGTAACACAAGTCTTTCCATCTGGAGCAATAGAGGTGGCACATGATACCAAAGGCAAATTTAAGGTCAATGGTCAGCGCTTGAAGCCCTACTTTGGAGGTGGAGTTAACAGGAATAAAACCACCATCGAATTACAAGCTCCTACCAAGTGACACTGAAACAGTCTGGCTGAAGACAATAAAGCAAGCACTTCTTGGGAGGCAACCCAAGCATCTCCTTATTTATCATGTCAAAAAAAATAATAAATAAAAAAAATAAAAAAATAGATAATTTAGGTTATTTTTGTTTAACAATATCATTTTGTTTTGCAGGAGTCGAAATCAATAAGGGAGCATCAGAAAAAAATCTCTGGGTGAACTGTGTTTTTTATTTGGGCAGAATCCAAGCGCCGCAGCCCTCAATTGAGAGCGCCGCGGCGCTGTTTTGGAGAGTGAAAATATTCGTTGGCAAAGGGAAAGCACCGCGGCGCCACAAAAAAAAAAGGGCAGAACGCCAGCGCCACGGCTCTGTTTGTGTAATTCCGAAAAAAAAAAAAGGGGGGGCGGCTTTAAACCTAACAATCCACTCTCCTTTCCCTCATTCTCACCATTCACTTTCTCTCTCTAAACTAAACTCCTCTCTCCCACTTCTTCTTCTCCTCCTACTCTCTAGAAAACTTTGCCATCCTCATCCTCCAACGTTGTGGCTACCATCTCCTTTCGGTTCGTCTTTCTCTTCAAGTAAGTTGCCTCCTTTCCATATCTTTGAGTATTTTTTTTAATTTTTGTTATTTTTATTTTGTTTATTATTTCATATTTGTGTGATTTTTTTTCTTTAATTTGCACTTATTAGGTTTTCTTTCATGATTATAGTTAGATTTTAATATAGGTGGTCTTTGGTAAGTGAAATTTTGACGGTGTTAGGTTTTAATTTTTAAGCGTGTGTGCCATTTAAAAAAAAAATGATTTCTAAGCGCACACGAACTGTAGCTTCATCATCCACCCCATATACCCGGTTTGTGAGTGAGGCCGCGAGAAAAAGACATAACAATGCCATTGTTAAGAAAACTGTAGTACCGGAACGGGGTTTAGACTTTAGTGATGGTTTTTTTACAGTCTTTTTTAATATGGTTATGCAAAGGGGATGGACCAAATTTCTTGAGCAACCCGAGGCGGCTGTAGTCCCACTTGTCCGGGAATTTTATGCCAATGTTTCAGAACACACTAACCTCCAGGTAAGTGCACGAGGTAAGATGGTTCGTTTTGATAAAACAACCATTAACAGGTATTATGGGCTTCGAAATATTGATAATGATGATTATTATGAATACCTCAGTGAACATTTGAATTTTGAGGAAGTTCTTGGCACCATAGCTACTGCAGACACCACGTGAAAATTAACACGGGGAGGCGAAGCGGTGTCGTTTCCCTCCTCCGCGTTAAACAAGGAGTACAAAGCGTGGTTGTATTTTATTGCGTCGAAATTAATGCCTGTAATGCATTTTTCTGATGTTACCAAGGACAGAGCTGCCTTGTTATTTGCTATTGTTACAGGTAAAACTATTGATGTGGGAAAAGTAATCCAAGACAGTATTCTGAGAACTGCTATGGGTTCCACGACTGGTGGTTTGGGTCACTCTTCCCTCATCACACGCCTATGCATCGACGTCGGAGTCCCATTCGACCAAGAGGAAGAATTATTACAACCCATGAAAATCATTAACAGAAAGGTCGTGGGAAGCTTCAGAGACCAAGAAGTACGCCCTCCGTTTCGACAAGACACTGGTGCCTCCGCCTCGAGCCAACCCCCTCAGCCCGAACAAGTCACTCCCATAGCTCAACCGCCTGCTGTACCTGCCCCTGAGTTACCGATCAGTGATCGCTTGCGTCGTTTGGAATTGGGCCTAGAATATAATATTGCCATGATGCGGGCAATTGCTCGACACTTAGGCATGGATGAATCTCAACTCCCACCTCCACCGCATTTTCCTGATCACCCTGAGCCTTAATTTCACTTCCCATTTTTATTTCATTATTTCAGTTTTCTTTTCATTCTCAATTTCTTAAGGTTTTTGTTTTGTTTGTGTTCCTTGTTGTCTAGATCACTTCTCGGAGTTCCCATGGCTGCACAAGTCCAATTGGCCTCATTTGTTACTCAGGGGGTTTCCTTACCTTTTCTTCTTTATTTATACATTGAGGGCAATGCTCTATTTAGTTTGGGGGGGAAACAAAATTTTTTGTTTGTTAAAACTTGTGTTAACCCTTTCTGAAACTTGAAGTGATACATTCCTGCATTGATGAATCTGGATATGATTGAATCCTTTATTTGGATGTCTTAAAATTCGTAGGAGGTGTGAATTTTTGTCTAAACGTGTGATGGATTTGTTGTTTAATTCTAATTCTGAATTTATGATCTATTTCTTGAGCACAAAAATCCTGAATTTTTGAATTGTGTGTATGTCCATTGATGTTCACCCATGTTTTAGAATTCATCTGATTTCCTCTCGAGGCGAAATCCTAGGCTACATCTGACTGAAAACATGATTTAGGCCATTTTTGGATCGTTTGAGCCGTTCAAGCCAACCCTGGTTAAATATCCCTAGTCACCTTGTTGAGCCTTGATGCATTAACCGTTCTTTCTTTGTCACCCACATTTGTTAAACCAGCCAATCATTTTTACCTTGTCCCACATCCTGTAAACATGTTGATTTTTAAAGAAGGTAAGCGTATTTTGGGAGGTAGAATGGAGCAAGGGAATTGTTGAGTTGTTTCTTGAAGCATAGAAGTTTTTGAGCCTCACGTGGTATTAATTTTGCTATTTAAGGATCTTATTAGTTTTCATATGATTTTATTCAAAAAAAAAAGGAAAAAAAAAAAGAAAAAAAAAACAGCAACAACACAAAACCAGAAAAAAAAAAGAGAAAAGAAAAAAGAAAAAAAAAAGGATGAAACAACAACAGTGAGTGACTAAGAAAATGAAAGTGCATAATTGAGTGCAGTTGAGGGCGATGGAGTAAGTTTGGGGATAGGGTCTAAATTGGTCAGAAGTTGGATGGTTTGAAGAGAAGGGTAAATGTTGATTGTACAGTTGAAGTGGTTTAAGGGTATACAACCAAGAGTGATTCTAATTGGAGTCTGGAAATCAACATGGGAGGGGTGAATTGAGCCTAAAATTTACTTTTATCTTACCTCTAGCCCAGCCTGACGTTACAAGCTTAATAAAGCCCTAATGATTTTTAGTTGGATGACTAGCCTACATTAGTGGAGAAAGGAATGAAAGGTGAACCTATGAAACATGTTTCTTTGCACAACTCATCAAAGCTTCTTAGAGTAATGTGGATGTTACTGAACTGCATACAAATTGAAAAGAATGGATAACACACACACACGGGTCATGAAATTAGAATTAGTCTTAAATAGCAAATCGATCTCACTGTTTGGATGGAATTTGTTCTTTTCTGTGAATTGTAAGATGGAAAAAATTTTGGAGGACATCTTGAAGGATTTGTTGGTCCATGTTTGTGTTACTTCTTGATTTTGCTTGAGGACTAGCAAAAGTTAGTTTGGGGGGTTTTGATAACTCTAGTTTAGAGAGTTATTTGGCCACTTTTAATTAACAAATATTACTATGTTCTTAAGAAAAATTACATGAAACATCCAACTTTTTCATAAAAGCATGCTTTTATTGATGTAGGTTGAAGAAAGAAAGAAAACAAAACAAAAGGGAGCAAGAGCACAAGAAATCCGAGACCGGACCTTGTTGGCAGAGCTAAAGTGCCGCGGCTCCCAAAGGAAAGTATGAGTAGCGAGAAGGCAGGAACTCAGCGCCGCGGCGCTGGGAAAGGAACGCCGTGGCGCTACGGCAGAAAAGAAGAAAAAACAGAAAAGAAGCGTCGCAGATCTGGAAAAGAAGGGCCGCGGCGCCAAAGTGATACTGAACCACGATTTTTGGATGAAAAACAAGGGATTTGTTAACTTAAGAGTAGTATAAATAGAATAGTCTTGGGTAGCTAGGTTATCAATTAATTTTGGAGAGCGTTGTTTATTTTTCTTAGGAGCCGTCAAGCATTCTGGAGTAAGAAGTGAGAGAATTGGTGACAGAATTTCTTGCTCTCTTAACTCTTGATGTTTGATTCAATTAAATTTTCAGATTTTATTTCTTTTTCAATTATGTTCTAATTTTCTTAGTTAGGGCTATGATGTAGCCTAATCATGACGATGTGAATTTCATATTTATGCACCATAATTGATTTTATTCATGTGAGTTATTTGTATTATGTTTAATGCTTTTAAATGATTAGCTACCATTTAAATGATCTGATGTGCATGTTCAAATCTGAGAAGGGAGAATTATGCAAATGCTTCATCTAACATATAACCATGAATTAAATATGGATAGAGATATACCATATTATTTGTGTGGCTTAATCTGGAAAGTTCATGAATCCTAATGCATTCTGATTTATTTAAATTCACATAGAGATATAGTGAGTTAATAAACTGAGTAGGTTTGCTATACCTAGAGATAGGATAGTGAATAATTTAGGAATTTTCGTCATCACATGTGTATTGTTAATTGGGTTGCATAATTTTATGAAATTCATATCTAGTGATTATGGTGAAATCAAATGCCTTAACGCCTTGTCTTATTGAAGTATCTCTTGAAATTAATTGCAATTTTTATTCTTAATTTAGTACTTTAGTTCAGTAATTTATTCAATCACAACTTCATATGATCAACTAGATAAACCTTAGAGTTAATCCAATTTTAGTACATAGTTAGATTATTATACAACAGTCCCTGTGAGACGATACTCTTACTCACTATTATATTACTTGATCGATAACGTGCACTTGCGTTAGTGAATTTTACCGAACACTCGGTTACCAAATCACATTCCCGAGCTTCCTCTTTGCTAACCCGAAGCTTGGATTCGAATTTTGATTCAAAAATTTGAGAGAAAATTTGAGAGAGAAAAGAGGAACCGAGAGGAAGAGAGAGTGAGAGAGGTCTCACGGGAGAGAGATAGGAGAGAGAGTGAGATCAGGGAGAGTGAGGAGAGAGGAGGGAAAAAGAAATAAATAAAGGGAAACGGTGGGCGGTTTTACTGTGCAAAAATCAAATGGCACCCACGGTTTTGTAAAACGAAATATTTTTAACAATTTACAAATTGTTATGCTTTAAAACTCAAAACATCTTTTTAAAACAATAAGAAATCATTTGAATTCATCAAATTAACAAAACAACCTAAAATTCAAAATCCAACCAAGTAATCAAATTAATGTTAAAACATTAATTATGGCACACTAATTCATCATTTATGTTACATTAACATTAAATAAATTTCGGGGCGTTACAACTCTCCACCCCTAAAAGAAATTTCGCCCTCGAAATTTACATCTCATTTCAGAAACAAAACAAATGCGGATACAATTCCCGCATACTCGATTCTAGTTCCCAAGTGGCTTCATCAACCCCGTGATGCTGCCACACGACCTTAACCAACGGTATCTCACGACGACGCAAACTGATTACTTTTCGGTCGATAATCTGAATTGGCACTTCTTCGTACGTCGTATCTTCTCGAACCTGCACATCGCGAAATGAAACTATCTTACCCTGCTCAGGCGGACACTTCCTAAGCAACGACATATGAAACACATCGTGAACATGAGAAAGTACGGGTGGAAGATCAAGCCGGTAAGCAACCACACCAACACGCTGAGTGATCTCAAACAGCCCAATATACCTCGGCGCGAGCTTCCCACTCACTCCGAACCGCATAGTTCCCTTACGAGGCGATACCTTTAAGAGAACGAAATATTAAACCACAAACTCTAAGGGTCTACGTCTCATATCTGCGTAACTCTTCTGTCGACTCTGAGCTGCCCTCAATTGATCTTGAATCACCGCAACTCTCTCGTTGCTATCACGGATCTCATCCGGCCCAAGAATAACCCTATCTTCTGGCTCGACCCAACATACAGGTGACCGACACGGTCACCCATACAACGCATCAAACGGTGCCATACCAATGCTCGCCTGATAGCTATTGTTGTACGCAAACTCTGCCAAATGCAAATATTTCTTCCAATTCCCACCGAAGTCTAACGCATATGCACGCAACATATCCTCGAGAATCTGAATAACCCGCTCAGACTGCCCATCAGTCTGAGGATGAAACGTCGTACTGAAGTTCAAATCCATACCCAAAGCTTCCTGAAAACTCCTCCAGTACTTAGCATTAAACCTGGTGTCTCGATCAGAAGTGATGGACAAAGGAACTCCATGCAACCTCACTATGTTCTGCAGATACAACTCCCCGAGAATCATGCTCAAACATGTCGACCTGAACAGAATGAAATGCGCTAATTTCGTCAACCTGTCGACCACGACCCAAACTGCATCATGCCGTTGCTCCGTCCTCGGCAAACCTGTGAGGAAATCCATCATCACATGCTCCCATTTCCACCCTGGAATAGGAAGCGGCTGAAGTTGACCTGCAGGCTTCTGATGCTCGGCTTTCACCTAAAGACACGTCGAACACTTGGCCACGTACTCTCGAACATCTTTCTTCATGCCTCTCCACCAATACTGCCTCTTCAAATCGCGATACTTCTTTGTGCTTCCCGAATGAATAGCGAACTGAGACCTATGAGCTTCGTCCAAAACGGCTTTCGTCACTTCGATGATAGCTGGAACTGCAAGACGCTCCCGAAAATACAACAATCCATCTGCATGCACGCTCTATTCTTCAAACTGCTCCCCGTTCTGAATCTGTGACCAAATCCTCTGCAAATGCTGATCCTGTCACTAACTTTGCTTCACCATCTGAACAAGAGCTGGGGTCGCTTCCACATGATATACCAAAACTCGATCATAGTCTTCACGATACCGTAACCCATACTCACTCACTGTCGCATCCTTGCTCCAATTCTCAAAAGCCAAACAAGCGAGAATCCCTGAAGACTTCCTACTAAGCGCATTCGCGACCACATTAGCTTTCCCGGGATGATACTGCAACGCAAAATCATAATCCTCCATATACTCTATCCATCACGCTGCCTCAAATTAAGATCCCTCTGAGTGAACAAATACCTCAAACTTTTGTGATCAGAGAAGACCTGAAACGACGCTCCATACAAATAACACCTCTAAATCTTCAGCGCGTGAATCACCGCCGCAAGCTCTAAATCATGAGTAGGATAATTCCGCTCATGAGGTCGTAGCTGTCTCGATCCATACGCAACCACACGTCCATGCTGCATCAACACGCATCCAAGTCCGCGCCCTGAAGCATCTGCGAAAACCTCATATGGGTCGTCACTGCTAGGAATAACCAACACTGGAGCTGAAGTCAACCGGTTCTTCAATTCCTGAAAAGCAAGCTCACAATCTTCATCCCACTTAAACCTAACATTTTTCTTGATCAATCTCGTCAACGGAGCTGTAATCTTCAAAAAATCCTTTACAAATTTCCTATAATAACCAGCAAGACCTAAGAAGCTGCGAATCTCTGCTACATTTCTCGGTCGTTCCCACTCCACTATGGCTTCAATCTTGGACGAGTCCATAGAAATACCATGCTCCGAGATGACATGACCCAAAAATTTGACCTCAGTCAACCAAAACTCACACTTTTCCCTCTTAGCATACAACTGGTGCTCCCGCAGAGTCTGAAGCACGATCCAGAGATGCTGCTCATGCTCCTCCCAAGTCTTAGAATACACAAGAATGTCGTCGATGAACACGATCATAAACTGATCTAGATACGGCCTAAATATCCTGTTCATCAAATCCATGAAAGCTGTCGGAGCATTCGTCAACCCAAACGACATAACCAGAAACTCAAAGTGCACATACCGAGTCCTAAAAGCTGTCTTGGGAATATCCTCTTCCTTAATCCTGAGCTGGTGATAACCCGACCGCAAATCAATCTTTGAGAAGTACCGCGAACCTCCCAACTGATCAAACAACTCATCAATCCTAGGCAAGGGATACTTATTCTTCACTGTGACACGATTCAGCTGCTGATAATCCACACACAACCTGAGAGTCCCATCATGTTTCTTAGCAAACAAAATCGGTGCTCCCCACGGAGATGTGCTATTCCGAATATACCCTTTATCAGTAAGCTCCTGAAGTTGCTTCCTCAATTCTTTCATTTTCGTCGGTGCCATCCGATAAGGTGCCATAGAAATCGGTGCTGTCCCCAGAAACAACTCAATACCAAACTCGATTTCCCGATGAGGTGGTAATCCTGGCTACTCATCGGGGAAGACATCCTCGAACTCATCAACTACCAGAATCGCTACACTTTCTCTCAAAGAATAGGGCTCGCACTCTAGGTTCGCAAGAAAAGCACAACAACCCAGATTCCTTCGCCCTCCTAGACACGACTTCATGAGACGCTCACTCATTAACCAATCACCACCACCCTGGTAGGTGATCATCGTCCCCTATCAGACACTAAGGTCACTTTTCTAAGTTGACAGTCCACGACTGCATTATACCTGGACAGTCAGTCCATTCCTAGAATTACATCATATGAGCTCATAGGAAGTATAATCAAATCACTTTTTAAAATCTTATCCCTAATCTTTACTTTACAAGATTTACACATACAATTTACACACACCCGCCCCAAGGGAGAAGTTATGACTAGGGGTTCATTAAACTCTTCTATCTCTAATCCCAAGGCATGTACAAAAGAACTTGAAATGAGAGAATGAAAGGCACCTGTATCAAATAAAACGCGAGCTAAAGATCAAGAAACTAAGATCGTACCATCGACAACCGCGTTTCCAACATGGGAATCTGAACCTGCAGATGCCATTGCATGAACCTGCACTGGTGCCTTTCCTTTTCCTCTACCGACATTGCTGGGTCCAAAATTATTCTGCCGATGCTGCTGAGATGGAGACAACTGCACACTAGCTGTACTCGGCCCTCGATACTGAGGGATGCTGCGCTGGAAATGCTGCGGCTGCTGCCCTCGTGCCAGATATGAGAACTGCTAAGGAGAAAACTAGGGATACTACAACTGCAGGTACTGCTGAGGCGGAGGTAGGGGCTGAGGCTGAGACTGACGACTGGCATCCTCCCCGGTCTGAGATCCAAGACGGGTACTACTGATTGGGCAATTCCTCTTGATGTGTCCGGGCTGCTGACAGAAATGACAATGGAAGCTGTAGGGATTGTTGTGCCCGCTGCCAGATGAACTGCTGCTACCGCTGTTCGCGCCACCCTGCTTGCTCTTCCCCGGAGTTGGACGGCTACTGGTGCTTTTCCTGCCACTCCTCTGCGGTCCTCCTGAAGCCTTCGCTCGATCCTCACAATACTATGCATAATCACTTTCTACGGATATTGCTGACGACACAAGCTCTCTAAAACTCCTAAGTCGCAGAGCAACCAACTGTCGTCGAATGGGAGCCTTGAGCCCTTCCTGAAACTTAATGCACTTTTCACGCTTCGATGCCACTGCCGATGGAGCAAACCTGGCCAACTCATTAAACCTTGCCTCATATTCCCAGACAGTCAAATCACCATGCTGTAATCTATAGAACTCAGCTACCTTCTGGTCTCTATACCCCTGCGAAAAATATCGATCATAGAACAGCTCCTCGAACCTGTCCCAACTGATATCGCCACCGCGTTCGGAACGCTTAGCCTGTTTCCACCAAGTGTTAGCACCACCCTCGAACTTATACGCAGCAAACTCAACACGATATTCATCAGGCACACCAAGGGTATCCAAGTGCTTCACGATCGAATCTAACCAATACTCTGTCAATTGCGGATCCCCATTACCGTCAAAAGTCGAAATAGATGCACGCCGAAATTCCTTAAAGTATATGTGCCGATGACCAACATCAGAATCCTCCGGTCTAGCCCTGGCTGCCATTTGCCAGAAAGCCGCAAACATAGACCTCATCATGCCCTCATCGTTTCCGAACTCGGCGTCCGCTGTCGAATGACGTCTAGGTGTCATTCTCTCACTTCTGAAAACAAAATTTGGATTGTCAGAGGTATTTCATTGTCAAACCTATGTGTGCACAATTCCCAAGGTTCATAACCTGGCTCTGATACCATTCTGTCACGCCCCGAAGTATGGGAAGTGACATGGCGGGTTAATTAAATTAATTAAAAGAGAATTTAATTAAAAATCACGAATTTAGGGGTTGAATTAAATGATAAAATATGAAAAATTTAAAGAAGGCCATTACATGAAAATAAATAATAAATATTAAACATAGCGAGTATGGGTCCCACAGACCCACAACTTGTGCACACACATGGTACTGACAATATAATAATACAACTACAGTCCAATCACAAAGAAAGTTAAAAACATTACATGCCTTGATTAAGCGATACAAAAGATAAATTAATTCTTCTATTGCTCCTGAGTTCGGTCCGTCGAATCCTCTCCGAACCTAAATGGGAAACCACCTAGAAGGGGGGAATTTAAAACAAATAAAACGTGAGCGAAAGGCTCAGTAGGACTATATTTTATTAAATAATTTAATTTAAAGAAACATTTCATTATTCAGGAATTATTTGAAAGGAACCTTGAATAAATAAATAAATAAATTTAAATAAAACCGTTCTTACCAGAACAGTTTACTCGGACAACCAGAAATATCATTTTCTTTTCCTAGGCAAACCATAAGAATATCACCACCGTAGTGGCCCAAGCTGGGTTTCGGGACCTGCCTCCAAGGTCGATCGCTACATGACCCGATCTCTGATATGGCATTATGCCTATGTGTTTATTTTTATCATCTTTCAAAACCCATTTACCAAGTATTGTCATTTACATTCATTATGAAGTTCATTTTAGTTCACGGTATATTAGAATATAACCGATAAATTCATTTTCAAACAACCGTTGAAAACATTTTAATGGAAATCCTTTTTAAAGCCAAATCATTTTGAAACTAGGCTATCAAGGAATGGGGTAGAAGTCCTACCTCGATACTCGTACTGGTGCCCCACACCGTAATCCCGGTCCGCTATACGTTAGCTCCGTAGAACCGCGAACGATCCTAGATACACACTAAGTCGGTCAATATCTAGTTCGAGACATTCTATGTTACTAAACCATTTCATGATGTCCTAGTGTGTCATTTGTATCTTTAAAATCATTCTACAAGATTGAAATTTAAATCGGGGTTCAAAACAGTGAAAACGGGTGAAAAATCACAAAATTTTCTATGCATGGCCGGCTTGCCGGACTCCCTGCTTCAGCCGGCCGAACTGTGCAATTCGGCCTACCGGAAGCCAGGTTCGGTCGGCCAGACATCTCCAGGTTTGGCCTGCCGGAGAGATGAACTCCGGCCCACCGATCCGTAATCCGGCCTGCCGAACTGGAAAAACCCAAAAATTCTTGCCACGGGTTTTTCGATCCCCAAAATCCAAATCTTGATTCTAACCTGTTTTTCTCAAATCTCAGGCATGGAAAACATTCATAGATGATAGAAAAA
Organism: Artocarpus heterophyllus; assembly: GCA_025403435.1. Taxonomy (NCBI): domain Eukaryota; kingdom Viridiplantae; phylum Streptophyta; class Magnoliopsida; order Rosales; family Moraceae; genus Artocarpus; species Artocarpus heterophyllus. The sequence goes on along the minus strand of CM046336.1, from coordinate 3,502,917 downwards.
CATGTTTGAACACTTTTGAACTCATTTAAACAAGATTTAAACTCAAAAATCTCAAAAATCCAAAAATAGAAAAATGAGGAGAAAATGAAAAATCTTGAATCCAATCCGTTTTTCTTCAATCTAAGCTTAGATTCTAGTTGTTCTAAGTTTATTTAACTCAATTCAAAGGTTTTCTAAGCTCAAGCAAACCTAGATTTCAAAAATGCGTAAAATTGAAAATTTTGGAAAAAGTTTAGAAATTTCAAAACTAACCTCGAATCGAAGCTTCAATCCACGTTCTCGGTTACCAAATCACGTTCCCGAGCTTCCTCCTTGCTAACTCGAAGCTTGGATTCGAATTTTGATTCAAAAATTTGAGAGAAAATTTGAGAGAGAAGAGAGGAACCGAGAGGAAGAGAGAGTGAGAGAGGTCTCACGGGAGAGAGAGAGGAGAGAGAGTGAGATCAGGGAGAGTGAGGAGAGAGGAGGGAAAAAGAAATAAATAGAGGGAAACAGTGGGCGGTTTTACTGTGCAAAAACCAAATGCCACCCACGGTTTTGTAAAACGGAATATTTTTAACAATTTACAAATTGTTATGCTTTAAAACTCAAAACATCTTTTTAAAACAATAAGAAATCATTTAAATTCATCAAATTAACAAAACAACCTAAAATTCAAAATCTAACCAAGTAATCAAATTAATGTTAAAACACTAATTATGGCACACTAATTCATCATTTATGTTACATTAACATTAAATAAATTTCGGAGCGTTACAGTTACTGAGGTATTTGAAAGGGTCATCTGCTTTCAAACTAACATATTCTAGTAATGATAGTAGAAGCTATAAAATTATTGGTTATTGTGACTTTGACTTTGCTGGAGATTTAGACAAGAGAAGGTCTTTGTTTGATTATGTTTTTACTGTCGGAGGAAATACTATGAGTTGGAAATCAAGTTTGCAACATGTAGTGGCCCTTTCCACTACAGAAGCTAAATACATTTCCTTGACAGAGGCAGTCAAAGAAGCACTTTAGTTAAAAGGCTTGATCAACGAACTGGGTATGCTATAGGAAAAATTCACAGTGTCTTTGGACTCATAGAGTGCAATTCCTCTATCTAAAAATGTTGTATTCTATTAGAGAACAAAACATATGGATGTCAGGTTACATTTTCTGAGGGATATTGTAGCAAGACAACAGGCGATGATAAAGAAGATTACAACAGAAGTTAATCCTGCTGATCTGTTTATAAAATTTATTCTGGTGAGTAAGTTCAAGGAAATCTTGAGCTTACTGAAGTTAGTGGAATAAGATCACTAATGAATAAGGGTTATTCTAGTCAGAGCTACTGAAGAATCATCAATCTAGAGCCAAGGTAGAGATTTGTCAAAAACTGTCTCTAATTGTGATTTAGCTAAGACAGTTGAGGGCTATTTTATCCAGTGATGTCAAATACAAGACTGCAGCTTGTACTGGACTTTTTTTAAATGACATATCCTATTATTTTTGGTTCTAGTTAGGAGTCATTGTAGATATGAGCATACTGTATTATAAGTGGAGTGTTATCCTTGTATATAAGAGAGGAAACTGTTATAGAGATAGATCATTTGTTTTCTTTTCTCTGTTTTAGTTGAGAGCTTTGAGAGATTGTACTTGGTGGGGAATAGTCTGTTTGTTTCATGGGAAATTTCTTGTACTGAGATTTAAGAGTTCTTGAGAGGTTTTCTCTGAGTGTGTAAACTGTTGCTATAGCAGATCTGACTGAGGTTGAAAAACCCTGACTTGGACGTAGGATCACATTGATCCGAACCAAGTATAAACACTGTGTTCTTATTGATTCTTGATTTTTTTTTTTCCGGATTTCTCTATGTGTATTAGAGCTTAATTCCTCACAACATGTTTTCAATCCTATCACGCTTCGACACTTCTGGTGAATATTACTGAGAATCTGTTGCGCATGACAAGCTTTTGAAAAAAAAAAGATGAGCCTTCCAAAGATTCCTATCCATGATCCTTTGCATATGATACAAATTGTGGTGTCAAATCCTTGCCCTTTGGAATACTTTCGTGACCAAATGCAAAACAGTGGGAGTACTCATAAGGTACACATTATAGATTGTAGATAGGCTAAAAGACTATCTAAAGTGGAATGAATAGCATAAAGATGCCAAACATGTACTTGCCATGTTAAACATGATATTTAAATACGTACATTTACTTGTTGGCACTCATATGATTCATGTCATGGTGAAACCAGTTGCATCTATTATCTGCAGCCTTTTTTTTTTGGCTTACAACATTTTTGAATTAGGAAGGAGCCACTGAAAAAAAAAAAAAAGTAAAATCATCGAGTGCAATGCAAAAGAGAGAGAGAATAATCATATCTAGTAGTAATATATGTTATTTCCCTTGACGTCCAGCCATTCTCCAGCAATGGTAATTGTTCTGAACTAATCGCCCTAATTTATTTTACTAATGAGAGAAATAATATAAAAGAAGGCACTAACAAGCACATACACAGTTAACAAGGACACCTTCATGTTCAACCGCCGCAAAATTTCACTATAATATTGAATAAGAAGACGGTAAAAGAATTACACATTCCTCGCTTCTTTGGAGTCTTTGTATGTTTTTTAAGGAATTGAGTCATTATATTTTGATCTCTCTATAACATCATTTTGAAAACCATCATCCTCCTAATAGATGTATGTATAGGGAAACCAAAATGCATACATGAAAGCTCGATCCGCATGTTAACTTTGCGTCCCTGGTAACATAGAAAGGATGGTGGTGAAAATGTACTTTGGAACCATTTTGTAGACTACTAGCCAAGGCAATATGACCCAAAAAGACTGTAAATAAGGGACAAAGCTGGGGAACTTTGTGTCTGCATGCGGTTCCACTCAGTATGGAAGCAACTCATGGCAAGTGAAGTACGACCATGGTCCATGAGTACCAAGGCAATGCGACTATGAAGTTTGAGGGTTTTCGGCTGCATTATTGCAAGGAAAAAAAAAGTAATTTTAGAAATTTTGTGGGGGTGGGGAGTGGTGGGGGCGGGGGTGAACGAGTAATGCTAAGTATCCTAATTAAGGGGGCTAAACCACCTCAATAGTTACCAAATGACAAGCATGCGCCAATGGCATACTAACGCATGATATTCTTAGTTTAGCAAAAGATAGGGTTAATTTCATTTTTAAGTCCTAGGAGAAATAACAGTTGTCTTACTTTGATCCTTAAATTTTCAATTGACAAACTAACGGTTTTTAAGCTTTTCAAATATTACGCTAATGGCACATGCATAATATTAAGGTTAAAAATTGATAGATTTCATCACATGAGATGCACATAATTTGTAAATATGATAATTTAGTAAAATTACTTTTAAGTAGTTTGGTTTAGATAGGTGATTAAACTAAATCACATGTACCTTATCCGATAAAATCCATCAATTTTTAGAAGTACCACTAGTATATATTTAAAAAGCTCCGGAATCATCAGTGCATTGGTACTTAAACTTTAAAAGTCAAAAGAACATAATTGATATTCCCGGAGGTCAAATGTAATTAATCTTAAAAAAAGAAGCATCAACTAATTAATTAATTAAATTTTCTTTTGAGAAAAATGTAGGCGCATGAGACTAGAGTAATTCTTGAAAGTGGGAAGTCAAGAACATAAATTGATTAAACAAGATTAATTATTTCATATAATTGTGAGAGTGGGCATGCAAAAGGCGAGAGAAAATGCATGTGTAGTCATGAGATCACTATACTTTATGGGGTTAAGTTCTTAAAGCACATGATGTTCAAGAAACACAATGATATGTCATGTGTTTTGTTGGCAATTTCCGTCACTATCCAACCACTACAAAAGATTAACTTAACGTATGGATGTCTAAGCTCCACTCCAACACCACATTACAAGCCCTTTTTCTCATGTATGTTACCGACCACTCACCACCTGCCCTTTGTAACTAAACCGAAACTCCTCTTTTCTAGACCAAAACTTACCCAAATCTCACATTTCATGAGAATTGCAATATAGTGACCCCAAATTGACCGATTTATCCTTGATTCATGATATGTCCCAATTAGTGTGACACATGCATATATTAATTAGTTATGAAATTGGAGAAGATCGTGGAATAGTGATAAGCACATGGATCAACATCAGTGATGAGGTCAGTCCATGTTGTTCTCTTTTTTTTTTTTTTTTTTTTTTTTAAATGACCCTTTCTCCCGCCAGTTATTAGGTACTATGGACGTTTCCGCAACTTGCAAGGTCGTTGTCCCTGATTTATACTAAATTTACCGAAAGGCCACTTCCAAAACTCCAAAATAAGCAAAAGCTAAGATATAACTTTCTTTTGAGAATGTTCTTTTTGGGTGGAATCCAAAGCTCATCTTAGGATTTAAGTGGTATATAAAGAGAAATATAACTTAGAGTTTTTTTAATTAGTATTAGGATAATGCATGAAAAAAGTACTTTTTAATTTTGGAAGACCTTTGAACATGTTTGGATAAATAAATTAAAATTTTTTGTTGCTATAAAAAGTAAAGTAATATAATAATATAGATAGAATTTACAATTTATTTTTTATAAATATAAGGTTAAAAAGGTAAATAAAAAAGCTTTTCATAAGGCACTTTTTTCATAAGCACAAAAAATGTGGCTTGATTTGAAAATACTTAGAAAAACCAAAAGCCTAAACAGCTTGTCCATCCAAACAGGCTCAAAAATAGCTTTTAAGCTTAATAAGCCAAAACAACTGATTTAACCCATTCCAAATAGGACCTTAATTGAGTCAAGAAGTTGATTGTTAATTCATAACTTAAACAATTACCAACTATTTTGGATTTCATGTCCCGTTATTATTTTGCTATATCATTTAAATATAAGAATTTAGCCATACGACAAATAGCAAATGCTTACAACACTTGAATAAGCAAATGGGTTATCAAAATAATATTAATAAGACAACCCATTGAGAATGGAAAATAGGAAAACAAATTTGATTCCAATTCTGCTTCAAAGTTTTAACCTACATTCGACATCTCTACATTACACACGAGTCTCTCGCATAGAAAAATACTAATATAAAACTTTCATCGCAATGACATTGACTCGAATCCAATATTTTATATCATTTTGTAAAATAAGCAACCGAAATTAGTGCCTTTAACTTTTGAGAGATACTTCAAGTTGTCATTTTGGTCGCTAAATGATTTCATGCTCAAACCAACAAGAAATCAGTCATATTTTCAACGACAACCAAACCCAGCTTTCTAGAGGAGAAGAACAGAGCCGTGTTTTGGCGATACATAAGTTCATTTCTTAAGCCTATGGATAAATTTGGACCATGAATTTTAGGCATATGCATACACATATTACATTTGTAAGAGATGGTCCCAACATGGGATATACAAGCCCATTTATTAAAGGCCACTCCTTGGAACCAGCCCACTGTTTAAATTGTGATGTATAATCAGTATGCTCTCATTAAGTAGATTAATTAATTAAAGTCGTTTGTGTAGAAGATGATCAGTAAATCTTCTCTGCAATATTGCATGTCATTAAGGGGTGTTTTGGGAACACCAGGCCGTAATACATAAACCAGCCATGCACAAAGAGAGCCAGAGAGAGAAGAAACTTGTCTGGAGTAGTAACGATAATAACTACCATTAGCATATTGCGAATTCCAAGGAACGGAAAGAGGGCACAGAATACAATGAGTAGAGAGAGAGAAAAAAGAGAGAGAGAGAGAGAGATAAATCAGAATTGGAAAAACCAAAAGCTACTAGTAGTACTACCAATACAATCACAATAATACTAACACGGAAGTGAAATATTTCTCATCATATATAGGAGAGAAATTTAAAAGGTAGTTTCTTTTTCTTCTTCTTCTTCTTCTCCTTTTTTTTTTTTTTTCCCCTTCTTCTTCTTCAACTTTCAAGTAGCAACCAAAAATGAGTCCCAATTCATCAACACATTGTTGTTTCCATGCCCATCTTCTTTGCACCTGCTGAGCCTCTGAATCTTCTCTGCCTGATCCATTTCCTCTTCTCCATCTTCACCCCAATTCACTTCCTCTGTTGTTTCTTCTTCTTCTTCTTCTTCTTCATAGTCTTCTTGATCTTGTTCACTTTCATTCCCAACTCCAACTCCATCTTCTTCTTCTTCTTTTTCATTGTTGAGAGGAAAGTTCTTCAACAATCGGAGAGTGAGCCGGCCATCGGCCCGCTCGGCGTGGAAGCAGGATGTCGAAGAGGTGATGGTGACAGCCTGCAAAACAAGCCGGCCGTCCTCTCTGTGAGGCCTGACTTTGAGGCCGGCCGAGCCGCCGACGGAGGTTAACGGAGGAGGGAAACTTCCGTTGCGGTTCTGCCTCTTAAAAGACCTGACTTCTCGGACAGCTATTGGGCTCTTCCTAGGCTCCGCCTCCGCCTCCGCCACCGCCTCCGAAAGCAACAACATCTCCTCGTCAGCGCTGTCACTTCCTGTCTCGCTCCCCAAGCTCTCCGTGCACATTTCCAGGCTCTTAGCACTCAGCATGGAAGCTGAGCGCTTCACCATGGGGTGCACGTAGACATTCTCTATTCCGGTGTCGTTTTTCGCCGTCAGAACCTGGAGGAAGCTCAACCCGTTTTTCATGGCGTCGCCCTCGTCGTCGTTGTTGTTCTTGTCCTCTTGGAATTCATAAGTGCTATAGTCGTTTTCTTCTTCTTTTTGTGGTTGTTGTTCCTCTACTTTTTCTTTTTCTTTTTCTTCTTGTTTTTGTTGTTCAAGCTTGGAATTGTTCCATTTGGAGAGATAGGGGCTAGGAAGGGCCAGCTTGAGCCTCAGTACTCGGGGCTCGACGAGGCCGGGTTCGAGACATGATTGGAGACCTTGGCAGATACTCGTGGACATGTTGATGACCACAATAAAGAAATAAGAAAATAAAAACAGAGGAGGAACAGGGGAGGTTTTGGATGAGGAATAATGATAAGGAGTTTTTTTGGAGTTTATATATATGGGGGTGAAAATTGTGGGTGAATGAGTTGAGGACAAGGTTTTAAGCAAAACCCATGTTTGGTTTAGGTGAAAAATGAGATGGGTGGCTTGAAAAAGCGTTGGGAAGGGAGAGAAAGATAGAGAGAGAGGGAGATAAATGTAAGAGGGAAAACGCGTTGGAGGACAAGGGATTGAGAATGGATGGAGGATGGTCGTGAATTTATAGGGATGTTTTGTTTAGAGAGAGAAAGAGAGAGAGGGAGAGAGAGAGAGAGTGTGTTTTGTAGGCTATGTATATAGTGTTGTAGTGAGTAGGAATAGGAGGGAACATTTTTATGCCCACTAAAATTGTGCAAATTTTACTCTGCCACACAATTTTCTTTTGTGAAGCAAAGAGAGAGAGAAAAGAAAAGATTATGAACAATAATAATAAGAGTATGAATAAATAAATAAATGTAACAATTCTCTCACCTATTATGGAAAGGAAATAGCAAAACAAGATCATATTATGAAGTACGTTTGTTAACTATAAAATGGTAGGACTTAAGTTAGTCCTTGAGGTGAGAAGCAAGAAATGCCTAACTTGATAAGGATCTCTGAGGTTCAATATTAACTGTTTTCTATATAAATACGGCCAAAAGAAAAACCAAACTATGGACAGTGACCAAAATACAAACGGCCCTATTTATGTTTGCCGACTGAGATCTCTTTCTTTGCTTGTTCTCTCATTTTTCACGCCGTTGTATTCTGTATCGTAATAGGGTCAAACCCTGGTGGCCCTTCCTGCATAATAACCAAGCAGCTATGAGTCAAGCATAACCCAATACAAATAATATATTCACAAGCTTTTTTGTCCATGTTGTGCTTTGTTGTAGATGGTTTATTTCCTTGCCTGTCTTTATTCACTTGTAGAAAGAAAAAATAAGTTATTGAGACGCTGAATAGGAATATTGAGGATTTTACAGTAAAGTATGAGAAAATAAGCATCACATTCAGATCATAATAAGATTATGCTAATTTTGTTTTGGTTTTTGTTTTTTCATTTAATGCAATTTTAACTAGATTTAAAGTTCAAAATCATGCACTAGGGTATCCACACAAGATAGAAAGCTCTTTGAAAACTAGACATTATGTTATACATCTCACCATTACACTGAATTAATCAATCAATACTTTCTGTTGATGTTGTAAGCTTCCACCATTAATTTTATATTTTTGACAAAGAAATTTAACTAATAATCTACTTAGGTTGAACACAGCTGACTTCTACAATATATATATATATAGATATATATATATATATGTATGTATATTTTATTTAACCGACCAAAATGAGTAGTCATTGTTTGGAGGCTTAGACCAATAGGGTAAGACTCAACTTTAATGTCTTCCAAGGCAAGTGCTCTCTCCCTACTTTTGTTAGTGATCATGAATTGCTTATTATGCACTCCTTAAATTTCATTAACTTTATGACTTGGGCATTACTACTCATAGCAGGGAAAAAGGAGTGTACAATTTCCTTCCTGCTATTGGGAAAATCTTTTTTAGTCAAAGACATTCCAAACTGTACAGACATGCCTATGTTTTTCTTCTAAAATATGGCAATTTCTCTAGTAGAAATAAAAAAAAATACACATGGATGAATATTTGTTTTTCAGTTATTAAATTTGTCAAAAAAGTGATTTCAACCAAATATAACAGTTTTAAAACATATATCTCTAGAGAAATGTCTGTAATATATATATAAAGTTTTGTGTTTGCCAGAAAGGCCTTTTTGGAAAAGGGGGAGAAGACCTTTTTGTTCGTTAAACTTACATTTTCGTATTTTCATTGGGTGGTAGCAATTGCCTATTGTATCCCAACTTCGAGCTTGAAATTTAGTGAAAGAATATTTGATGATGTAGAGGAACAAGTTGATAGGGTGAAAAATATAAGGGTGCAGAAGCACTACTTCTGGTATGTTTGTCCGCCAATGGGCCTAATTGTCCCATTCAGGCTGTCTGTCTATCATGCACATGATGCTGACAACCAAAGTGAACTGTTAGGTTATAAAAAATTGGCACTAGTGGATATTTCCTTTGCCGTTTTGGTCCCTTTTCTTTCGAGCGCCATAAATGTGTGTTTAGCCAGTAATTCAATGCGGGTAATACGCGAACAAAAGAGTTTGCAACATACAGTGGCGGAGTCAGAATTTTTGTTTAGTGAAAATACTATAAAAAAATAAAAATAGTTTGTTATTAAATGAATACAAAGTTATATATTTTTATTATTAAATGAAAACATTGTAATAATTAGGGTTAATTTTATTTTTGTTTTGAGAATTTTGTAATTTGTCTCATTTTGACTCCTGAACTTTAAAACGTTACAAATGACACCCCTGAACTAGTGAACTTGTCCATTTTGGCCCTTACGTTACCAAATCCGTTAATATTTAACGGATTTAAGCTAATAATTTCACTTTTGGCCCCTAAATTGTGCAACTTGTTCCATTTTGACCTTTAAACTTTAAACAATAACAAATTACATCGTTAAACTATGAAACTTGTCCTATTTTGATTCTTTCTTTAGTAAATATGGTAAATATTAACATATTGAGACATATGACTATTTTGACCTTTAGGCACTATATATGTTTTCAATATATATTTTGAAGTTAAAATATCTAAATTCTTTTTATCTATTATATAAATTTTACTATTTTTTTCTTTGTTCATAATTTTGTTATAAAAGTTTTACTATTTTATTCGCTTAAGAAGTTTTATGAAATTTTCTCCATTATATGTTTTAAAATGAATTAAACTAAAAAAATGAACAAATGAGAAAAAAAAAACTTAGATAGATGGGTACCTGACAAAAACAACACATTGACTCTCATTACGTACTTGTCATTTTTAGGACTAATAGGTCATTTGAAATTTCAATTGTAGTTGATGTTTTAAGTTTAAGAATTGTAACATTTGAGAGCTTTAAAATATAGCACTTTTTTGCTTTTTTTATTTAGCTGGTGAGAGCTTTATACTGTTTATAGTTGTAACTGATGAGTTGAATTGAAGTTCCAAACACCCTATAAATTTTGGGTTGAAAATTTCGTAAATAATGCAATAATGAATACTTCCCTTAATTAGACTCAATAATTATAAAAAAGCCAAATTTTGTATTAATTTTAAGTCAACAGGAATATACATTTGTTTATGAAATTTCATATTTAAAGGTCTGAGATGTGTGAAATTTGATTATAAAAGATTTATAATTAACTGATCAAATGCATATATATGTGTGGCTTAATTCATCAATATTTAATAGATTTTATAATTGAATGGTCGAAATAGGACAAGTTTCATAGTTCAAGGGTTAATTTGTTATAGTTTAAAGTTGAGGGGTTAAAATGAAACAAATTGCATAGTTTATGGGGCAAAATGAAATTATTGGCTCAATTCCGTTAATATTTAATGGATTTGGTAACGGGAGGGCCAAATGAGACAAGTTGAATAGTTTAAGAGTGTGATTTACTATTATTTAAAGTTCAAGGGCCAAAATGGGACAAATTGTATAATTCAAGTGTCAAAAATGAAATTAGCCCTAATTTTTTCTTGTAAAATAGGAGCACAATAGTATTTTTTAATTATTTAGTAGGGGCACAGTTATCTTCTTAGAAAATTAGTGTGTATTTTAAAATTTTTAAAAAATTTTAAAACAAAAATTTAAATTCTAAAAATTGAGTTAAAGCACGTGCCCCCATTCACCACCCCTCCCTCTGTCAATGACAACATATATATATATATATATATATATATATATATATTAAAAGAGTAGTGTCAAGACTTGAACATGTTAGAATCTTGTAGATTCCAAAATTCAATCACAACATTTTTCATTTAATTATCTAAATGAAAGTTTATGAAAGTATTATCATGCCTTATGAAGTCGTTTATACATATATATGTACCAACTTAATTAATCACAAAGCTCTTTTAAGTACTTTAGCTAGTAGAATTTATTGATTCACATCTTGGTCTAAAACAAACTTTACTAAATCTGTAGCCAATACACGAACCAAAACAAATAATGGCAGCTTATTATTTATATATTTTAAACAAGTGATGCCTCAAAAATTAGGGTAATTTTCTAATACTCGACCCAAATGCATTATATCAAATAGGAAATAGCCCATGTGAGGTAGTGTCCAACATACAACATATTCTTAAATGAGCCTATTTATCCATATGATTTTGTTTTATGTTCTAATCAGAGACATCGCCAAATGATAGCACAAGATCTTGCATTACTTCATGACCATTTGTATGCAAGTGGACGAAAAACCAGCATGGCCATCAATAACAGCTTTTTTGGGATTTGTACAGTCGGCATGGTAGATATCTATATTTTAGTCATTAGATATATAAAAAATAATAATTTTAACTAGATACAACGGTTTTAAAAAAAAAAAAAAAAAACTCAAGTAAAGTTATAGGGTACAAATGTCCACTAATCGTACAAAAGCATATGGACAATAAATTATCTAGTGCTGAAGAATTCCGATATTGGAGGAACCACAAAACCCTACAGAGCCACGTGTCAATCAACACAAAACATGTATAGTGCTTTGTGCACGTATGTGGGAATTATTCAAGTGTGGTTGGAAATAGAGCACTACATGTTTGCCATCAGAAGGCCACGATTATGAATGTTGGGAAGTGAATTTATTGCTTGGGCCCCATTCCGTTTTTCCCATTTGGAGTCTCCAAACGACTCTCTTCATTGGACGACAATCCCTTGTGCCTTGGTCTTTTTTCACAAGTCTGTCCGCCAAAAAGCTCCAAAGGTTCCATTTTTTATTGCAAAAACCATCCCCATGCAATTTCCGGGCAAGTTCATTTTTTTTTTGGCGATAAAATGGTTTCTCATTTATGTCTATCATATCATAATAAGCTATGAAATGAAAATAATATATTTTATTTGCTGATTTCTGGTAAACCATGACTAAGGATACTTTAATTATTGCATGCAATATATGTCTACGTCTATATATCACTATAAGATCCAAGAACTTTTCTATTTGCTTTTTTAATAGTGGGTTATCTTTCCCCTTTCATGTAAGTAGGTCCTTCGCACTTTTCATTTATTCCAAAACAAGTACTAGATCTTTGATATTTGATCTCTCATATAATCTGCCATACAAAAGGGCAGTAGATCTCTTTACCTCCAAAGACAAACATAATAAGAATGAAAAATGTTATCTTTTACCAAGAATACGATCTACAAGCTGTTTTCTTCCAAGAGGTTGGTACTTGCAAGGACTAATTGAGCTGTAAGAATATAAATTTGAAAGTGATAGTTATAATCAGTATTTAGTATATACGTAAATAGAGTAATCTTGAGTTTGGGAGGAGTTCAAACAAACGGTTTAGATCATTTTTTATTTAAAATGTTACCGTATGAGTTTTACATCATAGCTGCTAAGAGCTTTACACTATAGACGGTCAAATGAAGAGTTCAAGCCGGAGGGTTAATTAATTATAACAAATATAGTATATATGAGATAATCTGATCTGGCCGTTTTCGTGTTAAAAAATCTCAAAAAATCTTTCGTAATACCAAAATCACATCGAACATATCGTGTGTTATTGAGTACTTTTACCGATTGAAAACGGTAAATGGTACTGCTTTTTCATGCGTAATAAGCATAAGGGGTTGTGTAGTGGGATTTTTTAGGAGAGAGAGAAAGAGAGTAGATTCTAAACTTGGGATGTGTTTAGACATGCAAATCTTTAAAAGTTCTAAATATGCAGACCCAAGAAAGGGTAAGATATTTCATATTCGTTCGTGGAGGTGTGACGCATTCAAGAATGTGTCCTCAAGCCCCTAACCATCAATGTTGCTTTCGCAATCCTATCTTTCTCAAAGTTTGCTTATTTTTTTACTTTTGTTTTCGATTGGGCCGGCCTAAAGAAGAGGGATTTCTCAATTCCCCCACTTTAAATAGAAAAACCTTAAACTTTTAGTCCCATTATTTATTATTATTTTTTTTGTTTAATCTCTATCGAATTCTTTGTTGTGCAAATTTATATATAGCAATTGATTTGTCTTTTACTACTTTATGACGATCTTTACAAAGAAAGTTGAGATGGTATCAAATTCGTGGCTTTTACAACAAACATGTCAACGAGCTAGGCGCACTCTGTTTGTATCCTTTTGACCATAAGGCGTTAGTGCCTTTGTGGCCCCCCTTTTCTTTTTTTATGTTTTTCCCTTTGGTCGTACTCATATTTTTTTACTACATTAAAATTATATTCTTATTATTACTACCTTTAAAAAGAAAAAAAAAACACTAAACACATGTCACGAGATAAATGGCTGCCTCATTAAAACAAATCTATAATTTAAGTTTTAACTTGAGCTTTAGTTTTAGCTTTACGAATGTCGTCCCAACAATTCCTTCGAATCTGAAATCCCACCGACTTCTTGTGAGGTCAATGTGAGTAAGGAAAATCGAATAAAATATCTTATATATGATTTTCCTATTCTATGACGTTGGTAATTAATGACTTTTAAAAGCAAAAAACGTTTTTTTTTTTTTAAAAAAAAAAAACCTAGCGAATGCTTTTCCATGGGAAAAGAAGATACCATTTGAACAAGTTCTTTCTTCACGTATTTATAAAACCTTTGACTTGAACCGCAATGATCAAGGATTTTGGTAAAATTCTCGGGTATTACGCAAACTTTAATCCAATAATAAACATACCTTGAAATAGAGTGTCAAGCGACCACGTTAATTGATTTATGACCAAGCTTTAGAAGCTTGTGTATTAATAAAAACAAAATGAAGAAAGATTGAGACAAAGAAATGCAAAGTTGAGCTAGAATACAACCTGCTGATCTCATTCACTACCCATCTAGTGAAGCTTTCAAAGCTGGTCATGAAACATGGAGATTTTGAATTTCAACTTGTAGTCTTTGCAGTTCTTTCTCGACATTTGATATTTCAGCTTGAATCGCAAGCAGATTTTCTAGTTTATTTTGCGCCGCATCTTGGTAAGGCTCTGCAACAGCTTTTACGAAGTTTTCAATGTTGTCGAGAGCTTCCGAGAGATCCTTCTGCATGGCCTCTTCAAGTTCAAGAGCCAAGGCGTCTGCGGTCTTTTTCACTTTAACTATCATTGCCTGCCTGCGAGCTGGAAAGTTTGAAACTGCTAACCACCTATGACAAAAACAAATGATAACTGAGACGTCAGGAACAAGTGAAAAAAAAGTATTATTCCTTCTTTTTTTTGGCTGGAAATCTTAACGCAAATGTGCCTTTAAATATATAGAACAAAGGAACTTCTCAAGCTCAGTTAGTTTGCCATGAACTGATGAATCAGCAATGCTCTAGGCATAAATTTCGACGTAACTAGAGATAACTAATTTAAGGAGCAGAACTCAACAGATAACATCAAGCTCTGTGTTAGTTCATAAGGCAGCTTTTTCTTTGCAAGTACCATGACTCTTTAGTCAACGTGCAAGAGATATCACATAATGATGATCTTAGAATCAAATCAATCAGATCATCTACCATGGCCAAAATACAGAGGAAAGGGGGGAAAGAGGAAAAGGAAAGAAACGAGTAATAATAGGAAAATGAAAATGAGCGATGCATCACCCGCCAGCAGAACAAAGGCCAAGAGCTAGAAGATCTTCTAGTGTTGATGGGAGCACAGATGTCAGAAGTGAAGCAGATAAACCGGCTGCTCCAAGTCCACCAAACGTTCCCAGGAACTAAATAAACAAGAATATTAACACATCAAGTTGATTTAACTAAAAGTTGTATATCAATAAGAGAAAAAGTGTACCCTATATACGTGTCGAAAGAAATAGAACGATGATTGGAAAACCTCCTGTGACAAATCTCTTTGAATAACATTGTTCATATATGTTAAAAAACATATAGCATTCAATTCAAGAGAACATTCCCTGTCAACGTTGCTTTCAAAAATAACCTTCAGTTTACATTTAGGAGTTCCTTTGACCTGTAAGTGTCTTACTATTTTCTCTATTTGGGAAATATATCAGCTGGAGGAACTCACCACTTCTCGTATTTCTTGATCAAACAATTTCGAAGCAGCAGGGCCGCTGAAGTTCCGAACCACTCCCAAGCTAAGTTCATTCACCTTTTTCAGCGAATCAAGTGTCTCAAAATGCAACCGACTGTTTGGATAGACTAATGAAGGCCAACGCTTTTTGAATGACTCCTTATACACCATTCCTTCACGAACATTGTTGGACCGTAACCATTCTACGTACTCTCCCAGTAAATTCTACATGCCAAGAAGATACTGACATTACAAGAGGGAAAATAAAATCCAAGCAACTCTGGACAAAATGTGTTATAAAACATAACAGAAGCAAATTTCTAAAGAATTAAGCTCTGTGACTCTAGAATGGATGCATAACAAAGATGCATAACACAAGCAGGAGAAAAAAAAGGGTGAATAATATAAAGCAATCAACTTACTTGTACATCTATAAGTGCAGGACCAATTACGTCATTTTGAACCCTTGAGGTCGCTGGCAAGGTGATAAACTTTTCCCCTTTGAACGCATATGAAGCAGCAAGATCAAAATTTGATAATTGTAGCGTAGCTTGTATGAGCTCTATCACCCGAGACTTTGTATTATCAATCTGCAGTTTCATGCACAGTCATAACTTATGACCATGGTTTTTTAAAAAAATAATTACCTATGTGCTTCTTACTCATTTAGGGATATAAAAAATTCTGCAAGCTTACCGATGATAAAGCTCTTCTCCTCCAAGATATGCTCTCACTTTCCATTTTCATTGCATAATTTTGCACAGTACTGACTAGATCTTTTATTGACGCCAAGTCTTGTTTAGCAGATTGGCATTCTTGTCTCACAAGAGTTTCACAAGAAGAAAGCAATCTTTCTGCAATTGCAATGGGTGTTCCAAGCTTAAGTTTCATTCTTTCTATTCCATTGCTTGTTGATCCATCTAAAAAGCTATACAAGAACTCCTCAAATTCATCAAAGCTATTTCTTTTCCAGTGGGAATCAGCTGTTGATAGTTCCTCATATTCCTTTTCAAACTCAGAGGAAGCTGAAAGTTTTGCTTCAAGAGCTGATCGTGCAGACACAGGATATATCGTTACATATCCTGAATTCAGCAACTTCCGTGTGTTTTCCTTGATAAACGACATTGCTTCCTCAAGCTGCACCATATCATGAAATAAGAGAATAAAGTAAGAGAAAAACTTATTGAAAATAGCATGCAAATACGAGAAAACCTTGGTTTTAAAAGAAAATTGCTATGAGCATTATATGAGAAAGTAAATGCCAAAGTTAACTTAACAATCAAAGCAATGATTCTCATCAACAAACCTCGTCAGCATTCCGATAGAGGTCAGATTTGTTTAAGACAAAGACAACTTTCTTCTTCCATTGTTGAATATAACGAAGAAAAGTAACCTGAAAAGATTATACAACTGGTTAAACAAAAATGAATTACAATACAGTACAATATAAAATAAAACTGCAAGCAAAAACATGGATAAATGATTAGCAGATGTATATTTTCTACCATGATTGTTCTTCTTTATAAATGAATAACTTCCTTATTTGTGGATTTTGGACGACTAGGAACATGAATCAGTATGATATGCATATTGACAACCTAAGCATACCTCACTTTCTGTTAAAGGGCGATCAGCAGATATAACAAAAAGAAGCAAATCTGCACGAGGCACAAATTCCTCAGTAAGGCGTTGTTGCCTCTGCAGAATCACATTTGTTCCAGGTGTATCAACTATGTTCATCTGCTTCCAAAAAAAAATTGCAATAGATCAGCTCTATTTCAACCACTAAGCTAGTAGGAAAACAAAGTGTACCAAAATCTTCCTTTACCAAAGCGACACTAATTTGCCAAAATAATAATAACAACTAAACCAATGAGCAGCCACTCCACAATCATGCACCAGATCAGTTCAGAGTTACATTGATCATTGCCCTAAAAACGCTAAGTAATACATATACAAATACAATTGATAGAACTGGGTTCAAAAAAACTTACTTCTTTAAGAATAGGAGCTGGAAGATAGCATATATATTGACCATCTGGATGCCTTTCACAACGTTGAGCCTCACCAGTTTCAAAATTAGAATAGCGCAAGAAAGTGATCTCATTAGTTGTAGGAACAACCCCCTCGTTGAGATATCTACTTCCAAGAAGAGCATTAATAACACTCGACTTCCCAGAGTTAAATTCACCCTGGTATTACAAGGAGAATACATAAGTCATAGAACTCAAAGCCTCCGGTAACATCCTGCTATGTGACTGGAAAACCAGCTCAATTTTTTCAACAAGAAACATATTATTTTTCTCTAATAATTTCTGGATATAGTCCATTAGCAAAACTGAAAACAGAAAGAGCAAAATAAATAAAATAAAAATGAAGCTCGAACCCAAGTGACAACTAGGTTTTATGATCCACTTAGTAGGATAGCAGTTAAGCCATTTCACCTTCAAAAGCAAAAAGTGGGGAAGCAAGACAAACACTTAATAATGACAGTAATTATGCTAACAAACGACTCATGTTTTGATGGAAAACAGAAGAACATGTGCAGCTATTGTTGTTTGGCCATAAAAATTATTATACTTCATCCTGGAATTTTTTTTAAGGCTTCAACAGAACCAACTTGTGCAGTGGATATCTATGAGAACAAGAAATGGGGAGCATATCAATCCTTATTCACAACTTTCAGCTTCAGTAGCAACCGGACAAGTGTAACATATTACCTAGAGGCCATAAGTACATAACCACGAAGAATGTCATGGTAATTATTTATCCAATAGATACTACATCAGTCTTGTACGAAGACGATTAAGAACCACCTTAGTTCTGAATTCTTTCAAGTAAAACAAAAAAGACTTATGTGAAAATAAGAGCTAATACCAATGTATATGCCTGGAACCAGAATTTGTTGAAGTTCAGCACACAATTACCACTATAGCCAGTAAAAATGGCTCATCAATTTGAGCAACTGCATCGGCCAGAAGCGAAGCCTCCTCCATCTGTCATGCAAAACAATATTACAGAATTCATCATAAAGCAGATAATTTTATATTATTCATTTAAACTGGAATTTCACGAAGATCAACTTCAACTACCAAATAGTATTAATTAAAAGATCACCAGTGGAGCAGCTTTCTGAATGACATTTATTCCTTTGAGCAATACTGATCTCTCTCTTTCTATGAACTGTTTTTTTCGATCCTCCAAATTGATAAAGCCCGCGACCCTTTCTTCAGCACCAATACCATTCTCCGAATTCAAAAATCTGTTCCCACTCGAGTTATCAAATCCATCTTGGGTACTTCTATTTAGCGTGCACACATCACTAAACCAACCATTCAAAACATCATCCTTGAACTTCTTGAAACCTTTAACAGAAGTAACTAATCCACTAGCACCAGATTTGAGTAATTCTGATGCCTCCGTAACTAACGCATCCTCACCATAAGTAAGCATGACAAAAATCGGTATCTTCACATTTTCAATCACAGAGTTCAGTACCACATCAACACGACTATCTTTGCCAAGACTATAGATAAGAAAATCAGCTCCTTCAGAGGTAGATGCGTTCAAAGCAGCATCTGCTGTTTGCACATTTCTTGCTACCAAAGGAAGGACCACTGAATCAGACTTGGAATCCATCATCGTACTTCTTGCTACAATGGCTGGAAGACCTACACAAGGACAAAACAAAAACTTACTTCCCTAATAAAACGGTATGAATAAACAAACAACAAGGCCACTGAAGCGGAATGGAATTAAGGAGCAGAAAAAATCTTACATTCATCACAAAAGATACAAGTATATATACACGGTGCTCTGTAAATTAGAATCTTAACCAACTCCTAGAAAATAGGAACTACAAAATCCTAACCGAATATACAGATAATTACTCTAGATTAATCAAAAAATCTGATAAACTAACTCCTAATCTATAGGGCATAATAATAGGAAACTAACTCCTCTTCTAATCGACTAGTTTGTTTTCCTACACTCCCCCTCAAACTAGGCGATATATGTTCATTAGACCAAGCATAGAACTTAGTTCACTGAAGTTGGGTCGAAACAGCGCCTTTGTTAAAATATCTGCAACTTGTTGCCGAGAGGAGTACATAGTTGAGAGAAATCATTTTTCCTTCTATTTTCTCACTGATAAAGTGCCTATCAATCTCAACATGCTTTGTTCTGTCGTGATGAACCGGGTTTTTGGCAATTGCAATTGCTAATTGGTTGTCACACATAATCTTAATAGGACCGGAAGTACTAATATTGAGTTCATCCATTAGTCGATTCAGCCACATTCCTTCACATATACCCTGAGCTAATGCTCGAAACTCGGCCTCGGCACTGCTGCGAGCTACTACCTGCTGCTTTTTACTTTGCCATGTCACCAGGTTCCCCCAAACAAAAGAACAGTACCCGGATGTGGATCTTCGGTCAATAGGGGATCCGGCCCAATCTGCATCTATGTAGATTTCCAAGGCTCGATCAACTGTTTTCCTGAACATTAACCCCTTTCCAGGATCCTTTTTAAGATATTTAAGAATCCTACTTACTGCCTCCATGTGATTTACTGATGGATTACTTAGGAATTTGCTGACACTACTAACTGCAAAGCTTATATCTGGGCGTGTGTGTGTCAAGTATATCAGTTTTCCCACCAATCGTTGATACCGTCCCTTATCCGCCGCTAGCTCTTCTGTTCGAGGCATCAATTTGGTGTTGGGATCCATAGGAGTTTCAACCGGCTTGCACCCACTCATACCGGTCTCGTGCAGAAGATCCAAAACATATTTACGTTGTGAGACTGAAATTTCTTTACTAGACCTGGCCACCTCCATTCCTAGGAAATATCTTAGATGTCCCAAGTCCTTGATTTCAAATGCCTTGGACAGCAATGCCTTAAGTCTTCTTATTTCTTCGTTGTGATTCCCAGTAAGAACTATATCATCAACGTAGACAATCAACACTGTAATTCTCCCATCTGTGAAGTGTTTAATGAACAATGTGTGGTCGGCTTGCGACTGTGAGTAACCATCCTGTTTAAGCACTTGAGTGAACCTGTTGAACCATGCTCGAGGTGATTGTTTGAGTCCATATAATGCCTTTTTAAGCTTGCACACCCTTCCATCTGTTTCCTTAGTTTCAAAACCAGCTGGGATATCCATATAGACTTCCTCTACTAAGTCCCCATTTAGGAATGCATTCTTCACGTCGAGCTGAAACAATGGCCAATCTTGATTGACAGCAATGGATAACAAGACACGTACTGTGTTGAGTTTTGCTACAGGGGCAAAAGTCTCCTGATAATCAATCCCATAAGACTGAGTGAATCCTCTAGCTACTAGCCGAGCTTTGTATCTATCAATGCTTCCATCAGCCTTTTGCTTAACTGAGAATATCCATTTGCATCCCACAGTCTTCTTACCAGGTGGTAATGTTGCTAGGGACCCATGTGCCATTTTTCTCAAGTGCATTATACTCCTCCAATGTTGCAGTTCGCCATTTAGGGATCTTCAGGGCTTCATAAACCGAACAAGGAATCATAATTCTGTCCAATGAAGTTACAAATGCTTGGAATTTCTGTGATAGGTTAGAGTAGGAGATGTAGCTGCGAAGTGGGTGTTGGGTACACGATCGAATGCCTTTCCTTTGAGCAATAGGCAGGTCTGATTCCGGATCATACTCTGTTAAATTTTTAGTACCTGCTTGTGGACAAAAATCCGCCTCATCTTGCGTCCTTACAGGATCAATTGGGCTCGGGAGAGTCTCTTGATTTTGCTGGCTTAGTTCGGGCTGTAGAGGGATTTTTCTTCTCGTGTAGACCTTTATTGCTTCATCAGGGAGATTGAGATGTTTAGGATAGATTACAAAATTTGGACTTGTTTCAGGTGATGAATTTGGTGAGTGTGGTGTTTCTTGTGGGGTCATTTGTGTTTGTGACAAAGGAACTGGGTCTGGTAGACTAGAAAGAGAAGAGTGAGATGGACTTGACTCAATGAGGGCTGACCAATCCCAATTTTGTAATTCATGTGCGTCATACTCCCCCTGAATTGCAAAATGAGGAAAGAATGGTTTATCTTCAAAGAATGTGACATCCATGGTATGATAGCATTTGCGTGTGGTAGGAGAGAAGCATTTGTAGCCTTTTTGATTGGCTGAGTACCCGATGAAGATACATTTAATGGCACGAGCATCAAGTTTGCCACGGTTTTGAGGGTGGACATGAATAAATGCAGTGCAGCCAAAGAGTTTGAGAGGAACCTGGGACACGAGTCGAGAGGTTGGGTAGATGCTATGGAAAGTTTGCAGAGGTGACTTGAATTTGAGGACTCGTGAGGGCATTCTATTAATGAGATAGGTGGCTGTGAGGACTGCTTCACCCCAAAATTTCTTAGGGACGTTGGTTTGAAAAAGTAAGGATCGAGCGACTTCGAGGATGTGACGATTTTTGCGTTCGGCCACACCATTTTGTTGAGGCGTGTCAACGCATGAACTTTGTTGAACAATACCGTGGGATTTGAGGTATGGACCAAGAGTGCAATTAAAGAAATCTCTAGCATTGTCAGTTTTGAGGATTTGAATATTGGTTTTAAACTGGTTTTGAATCATAGCATGAAAGTGTTGGAAAACATGGGTGGTCTCAGATTTTTCTTTCATAAGAAATGTCCAACATAGTCTGGTATGATCATCGACTAGCAACAAAAACCATCGGGCACCAGTAATATTAGGGATCCTAGTTGGACCCCATATATCACCATGAATGAGGGAAAAAGGATGACTTGGTTTGTATGGTCGTGGAGAATAAGTGCTACGAGTATGTTTTGCAAATTGACAAACTTCACAATGTAATAAATTGAGATTTTTATTAATGAATAAAGATGGAAACAATCGTTTCATATACAGAAAATTAGGATGACCTAAACGAAAGTGCCACATCAGAATTGCACTATCTTTATTGGACTGACCAACTGATTTAAGACTATGAACCGACCAACATTGTGGGTTGACTCGATTGTTATTTGAGAAGGAGTGGACTGATGAATTGTTCACATCAAGAAGATAGAGGCCCGCACGAAGCTCAGCATTGCCAATCGTCTTCCCCGAGCTCAAGTCCTAAAATACACAATATTTGGTAAAGAATTTAGTTTCACAATGAAGGTCACTGTTCAGTTTGCTAACTGAGATGAGGTTACAGTCAAGATCAGGCACAAATAAAACAGAGTAGAGGGTAAGAGTGCTTGTGAGATGGATTGTTCCTGTCCCTGCCACCTTGGTGCGTGTGCCATTGGCAATACGGACTGTTTGGTGGCCATTGCAAGAAGAATAAGTGTTAAAAAGGGATCTGTCACCTGTCATATGATTTGATGCTCCGGAGTCTACTATCCACAAAGAGGAGGGTGATTGGGCTACATGGAGTGCAAGATTGCCCGAGCCATGTGTTGAATCATTCCCAGCATTGATAGATGTTGAATAAGTTGGGACATTAGCCTTACTAATAAGCTGCTGGAGTAATTCTAGCTGGTCTTTGGTGAAAGGCACCTGGTTGTTGGATTGAGATGTCTCGGAGGTGGCTATGTTTCCTCTAGACTCACGTTCTCGGCTTGGCTTCCAATTTGCGGGCTTTCCATGCAATTTCCAGCATGTCTCTTTTAAGTGGCCTGGCTTCCTACAATGATCACACCAAGGACGTCCTCTTCGTGACCGATTATCACTCAAATTTTGAGATGTCCCGCGAGAGGAAGGTGCAATAGAATCAAATGAATATGTGTGATCCTTGGCTGCAGCAAGTGCTGAAACATCTGGGGCTGAGGAAAGATCGGAGTGCCCCAACATGACTCGCTTTCTGCTCTCCTCTCTGCGTACTTCGGAAAAAACTTCACGTAGACTTGGCAGTGGTTTTAATCCTAGAATTCTGCCTCGCACTTCATCGAGAGACTTATCAAGACCCATCAAGAACTTGAAGATCCGCTTGGTTTCAATAATTTTCCTGAAATAGGCGCGGTCATCTGGACATTTCCATTCATGTGATTCAAAGAGATCTAGTTGCTGCCAATGACTGGGTAAGAGTCGTGAAATAGGAGGTGACAGAATTCTCTCCTTGTTTCAGGTCCTGAAGGATGTTTTCCACTTGAAAAAGTTCGGCTGTGTTTTCATTGCTGGAGAAAGTATCACGTGCAGCGTCCCATATCTCTTTAGCTGTGGTGTAGAGCAAGAAATTCTCTCCTATCTCTGTTGTCATCGAACTGATCAGCCAAGACATAACAAGATTATTTTCAGCCCTCCACGTTCTGAATTCAGGATCACTTGGATTAGGTTGAAGGGCTGCACCAGTGAGGTAATCATCTCTGCTTCGTCCACTTATGAACATCATTATTGACTGGGACCATTGGAGATAGTTATGGCCATTGAGTTTGTGACAGATGACAGGGAGAGGGACGAAACTGTTTTCTGTTGTAGCCTGATTTGATCGTGGATTGGAAGATAGATTGGATGTTGATGAGTCCTTGGAGGTTTGTTCAGATTCAGCCATGGGAATGATATTTTGAGGGAGATGAAAGCAGACTAGAAGAGTAGGAATTTCGGTTGAATAACCAGGGAACAGGTCTAAGAACGAGGGACAGTGAGATAAGGACTGACAGAAAAAAAACTTGAGTTTTAGAGCCTCAGCTCTGATACCATGAAGCGGAATGGAATTAAGGAGCAGAAAAAATCTTACATTCATCACAAAAGATACAAGTATATATACACGGTGCTCTGTAAATTAGAATCTTAACCAACTCCTAGAAAATAGGAACTACAAAATCCTAACCGAATATACAGATAATTACTCTAGATTAATCAAAAAATCTGATAAACTAACTCCTAATCTATAGGGCATAATAATAGGAAACTAACTCCTCTTCTAATCGACTAGTTTGTTTTCCTACAGCCACCCTTTTTATTTTTTATTTTTTTGTTGAATAATTCTACAATTACCACCACTTACAGTAACGTTGCAATAATAAAGACAAAATGGTCATTTTTACATTGTTCTAGGTTATTGGATCTATCCATACAGACTACAGAGTATCAGAACAAAAAATTCCATCTATGGAAACCTGTCATTCAATAATTGGTGTATTCTAGTAATTCTACTTCTATTTATAATAAAAGGACAAAATTTAACTGTCCGTTTAAAGTGGTTGGAACCATTTTTTATGGTTCCAGCTATACATATTTTATGAAAATGGTTCAAATTAGTTGTCATAGTGTTTTGGCTCACAAAACTTAAACCAAAAAGTGGTTCAAATCATAAAAAAGGCTTCAAACCGCTCATCTAAACGGACGCTAAAATTTTAAAAGGATAGAATTGAAGCCTGTCATTTTTTATAGGTAAAAAGGTACTAACTCTATCTAGAAAAAGAACATGTGTAAGATTATAGAGTGAACTGAACTGAATAAATAACACACACAAAAAAAAAAAAAGCAACCTTGATCAGAGAGAACCACTCCACTGGCATTAGCAGCGGCGGCGATATCGACCCGTTCGGCGACCAACAAGTAGGCGCGGTCCCTAACGACAGACTTCAACTTACAAGCGGCTTCATAGATCCTCCCAGCGGTTGCTTCGCCGCCATTGAGCACCACAATCCCAGCCCATTTTGACACGGCCCGGTCGACCAACTCCAACGCGCCGTCGCCAGAAAAGACGTCGTCGGCGTCCAGCTGCAGGACCAAGCAGGGGACTCTGATCTCTGGGCGCTTGTAGCCGCCGGGGAACACGGTCCTCGGCGGCTCTTGGCCCTGCAGCTCCCAACGGCTCTGATCGGCGAACTTCTGATTCCCGTTCTGCGATATCGATCGGACCGAAAGCCGGCCAGGTCGTCGGAGAAGGAAGGGTGGCTTGAGGCGTGGAGTGATGGTTTGGTGCAGGGTGAAGAACAGAGGGTGGTGCGTTGCGGAAGAGGCATGGGAGAAGAGGAGAGGTACCATCGGAGTTACAGAGAAATTGGAGATGAACCAGCCGAAACCCTAACCCTTGCACCTTGTTGTTGTTGGATTTCCAGAGAGGAAGAGAGAGAAAAATAGCGTCATTTAGAGAGAGAGAGGAATGCGAGGAGGGAAGAAGAGCCTTATCGGCAAACAGAGTAGGCATTGGTTTACGCAATTATTATCCCCTATCTTATCCTTTCGGACAACAAGTACACTAAAATGAAAATAATAATTCCTCAAGAGAAAAGAAAAAAAAAAGATACATTTTAAACTACAATTTTTTTTGTAAATTAAACGTTTATATTTCTCATTTTTTTTCTTTTTTGATTATAAAAAAAAGGCACTTTTTTGTCACTTCTTCTGAAAATGAGACTACTAATTATATTAAATTTAACAAAAAAATTAAAATATTTTACAAATAATAAAAGTTAAAATTATTGAAATAATGAATATAAAATTTTGGAGAAAAAACATTATTTTTTAAAATAATTTTTAAAATTTCTGTATTTTAATTTTCTTTTCATAAATATGTTATTCATATTGAATAATTTTTACTTTCTTTCTTCATTTTGCTGTCCTTTGTTTCTAATGCATTTATGTTGAGAAAACAAGGGAAAAAAATATTTGGTTCGGCGCATTCCGACCGTTATCTCCCTCAAAATGTGGAATTTTGCCTCCGAAAGAAAGAAAAGGCCAAAAACTGCCGACAGACGCAGGGACTGGGCTCCTGGCTAAAACCCATGGAGCTGGAAGCCCAGTCCGAGCCCATTTAGCATGAGTCTGGGCTAAATCCACCGCATTGCTAGTGGCGAAATTACATAATAGTCCCTGCTGTTGGTCTCCCAACTGTTCCCGGGAATAATATACTAATAATCGACCACGACAGTCTCCTTTGCTATTTAATATTTTTTTGATTACTTTCTCACCCTCTGTAATTGTGAAATCACTTCTTTTCTTTTTTTAATTTTTCCATAAAAAAAAAAGTTCAAACTTTTCATTTTCTTTCTGACTCCACCGCCTACTCATTGCCATCGTGTGATCGGTAGGTTCATGCGTCTGACAGAAGCTTTCTGGGCTTCTCTTTTTTTTTTCACTTTAAAAATTTCTTTTATTTTTTATAATCTCTGTCTTTCTAACTTAGTTTTTGACAAAAACACAATCAGGGATTTGAAGGAGCTGAGAACATTCTTTTCTGGATTTTAGTCGGCCGGGCATGATGGTTCGCAAGCGTAAAAGTGCCGAAGACAAGGGCCAGATGGTAAAAATTTCTCTTTTTGTTCTTTTGTTTTCCTTAACTTTTGCAGGTTTCCATGAACTTTTTTATCTTTTTTTTTTAATTTAATACAATTTTGTCATGTGTGATTTTTGATTTTTTTTTTAATTTTTCTGCATAAGTTGATCATGTTACTTGGCTGGTGGCCCGCGGGTTTCTCTGATTTTTTTAACTGTGGCGTTGACTTTTTTATCCTTTTCCATTTTTCTGTTCAAGAGATCTGTTGATTTTGTTAAGAAATATGTGCTTAAAGTTTGTTTATGTTAGAGTTCATTTAGCAGAGTTTTTGTTTGTTTGTGTTCTACTAAGTAGAAATTATTTTTTTGAAAGGGTTTAAATAAGTCAAAATAGTTTTAAATTTTTTAATAAGCAATAAAAATGTTATAATAAAGTAAAATATTATTGAAAATTTGGTACAAGGTTTAAAGTCTATTTAAGAAGAGTTTTTTTAAGGAATATTTAACCTTGACTGGAAGCTATTTGGGAGAGAGAACTTTTCAGACCGATTATATGAACACTTTCGTGCATTTAATGGGTGTATATACATTCTTCGTGAATAAATACATGAGAGTGCAAGAGGGTTGGAGAATGGTTTGCCTTTTTTCTTCTTGAAAAAATCGGCGGGCCGCCAACTTCGTAATGCTTTGGGTTTGGTTTTTAAGCAAAGGCCACTGGATGATGATGAGTATGATACTTTTAAGATAGTTTAAAAGAAAACAAGTATTTTCTTTTTACCAAACCGAGAAAATTTGTTTCCTTGAGGGTCTTTTCATTGCGTTCTAAATACTATCCATTATCTAATGTTGTTACAAAAATGGAAAATGCTTATGTAATGAAGCAATGTGTTTGTGTGTCAAAAAGTCTACTGTATCTACTGTGTTCATTCACTCCTAACAACCATTACTTCTCAATCTTCAAATCATTAATGTTGTTATGTCTGATGAAGTGGAATTTTGTCAAGTGTAATTATTGTTGAACTGAATTCTAGAATTTTTATTTATCCAATACCCGCACTCTTTTCTTTCCCTAATGAAAGCTCAAGGGGAAGGAAGTTGAGCCTGAAGTTTTACATTCTTCACAAAGAGTGGAAGGTTCGGTGGAGAAAACGAATTCGCAGCCTAGTAAGCAAGCAAACATTACAAAGTTATATTTTCGGACCAAAAAAGCAAAGTACCAAATGGCTGCTGTAAGGCGATCTGGTCGCATTAACAACATTGTCAACAATGCTCAAAATCAAGACATAGAGCTTGTTTCTGAAGAGTTAGTCCTCGGAGAAAGCCAGGAAGAAGACGAACAAGTTAATGTGGAGAAACAACTGCCAAGTTCGACAACGGATAAGAAAAGCATGGAAGAAAAATTGACTATATTTCACGCCTTTTGGAAGCACAGGGAAAGAATATTGAGGAAATTATGTCTAAGGTAACCCTCTGTTCAAATTTCATTTATATGGCTGTGTGTCACAATATAATAAGTTCTTAGTACTTCTAATATTTATAAAGTTTTTGCGACTCCTGTGCCTTAAATTTTTTGTGGGCTGATGATAAATCAGGATCCGAAAAAAGATTCTGCGCGTAACAGCCCAAATATGGGATACAAAGGCTTGTACATAAAGTCCCAAAAGAAGGTAATCAAAAATGTATATTTATTTTGTTTTCAACTTTTTTCATTAAAAAAGAAATGATATTGCTCTTTCTTTTTAACTATGTTTTGCACTTGCAGGTTGGGGCTTTGACCAAGGAAAACCATGAGCTTTTACTAAAGTTAGAAAATGCTCTCGCAAAACTTGAAGGAGTAAGTCTTAGTGATACTTCTTGCCTCAAATACGTCCATTAAGTATCTTAATGGGAAGACTATCAAGTAGTGATTTCACCTTAGCAATTTATTGCACGGTCCAATCTACTTGATATGTCATTTTGTTACCTTTGCTGTGGCTATATGATCATCACGCCAAAATTATGCTTTTTGCACTTTTTCTTAGGTTGTTAGGAGTGTTGTTGTTGTAATTATGTTATGCATCTTTCACTGCCTATAAATATAACCTGTCATATCTGAGATAATAGGTAAGAAAAAACATTTGTTCAAGAACTAAACTAATATGGACAAAAGGATTAATTAGATTCTGTGATAAGGGCTTGAAAAAATGCAATTTTTTTTTTCAACCATCTGAGATATATAATATATATATATATATCAAAAAATATTTGTTTCTATGTACTCTTTTTTATGTGATTTTAACTGGATTCGAGGGCCAGAAACGTTCACTGCTTCTATGAGATCTTACCATAGAAGGACCCAAAGGATCAGACATTTTGCCATTTTATTGTATCTTTTTTCTTTCTTTTTTTTTTTCTCTTTTTTTGTCTGGTTCGTAGTATGAGAAAGGAACGCGAGTCTCGGCTGAATGGATGCAGAGTTTGAGAGATCTTACTTTGATGTCAAATGCGACGAGAACTACTGAGCAAGCCATTGGCAATGCGCTATCCTCTCAGGGCAAAGGAAGAAAGGCTCGTAAAAATAAAGTGAAAGGAAACTGAAGTTGGTAGTAGAATTTTTTGGGAGAGCCCATATTGTTTGTTTGGTTCTCACTTCTGTTATGGAAGTCTCTTATTTTGGTATTAGGTAATTAACTGTCAAGACCAATTAACAATGTTTGACTTTGATGGGATTGTTTTTGTTTTGTGAGCTCCCTTTAAAGTTTGATGTACTTGTTAGTTGTATTTAGTGACTATTAGTGACTATTAGCGACTTAAATTTCAAAGAAAAATTCTTTTCATCCTTATGGGTACCCCGATACTCAAAAAACTACAGGTATGCTTGGTTGAATATTCAAATCATGGTTCGAATCAGTTTGCTATAGTATTTTCTCTCACAAAAATTTAAATCTTCATTCAAATATTTTACTCAAATACTCGAACCAAGTGGACCCTATAGTTCTTAGTTTAGCATATAAAACCTACTATTTTGTTATTAACGGGTTTGTAATCTATCGGGAAATTGTGTTGCTCAATTTCACGTTGGCACGGATGTAGTCTCTAGCATTGTCCAACATCATGGTCGGTGTATATACATATATGCGGTGAAAATAGAGAGCTTTTATCCAATTAGTTGTACTATTAATGGTGCTTCCATTTTTTTTTTTCCTTTCCTATTGTAGTTGAGTTTAGTTTTTTCTTTCTTTTTTTTTTTTTTAAGAGAGAGTAGTTGAATTTAGTTTATTGCTCATTTTTTTATATCGGTATGTTGAACCAAGGTGACGAACTAATCGTGGTTTCCTTGATATGGAGTTAAAACTTTTACGAAAATAAACTTAATAGGATGTTAGGAACCTTGTTTGAACCAATTGGTTCAAAATAGTCTTAGTCATAGAGGGATATTGTTCGAGTGTAAGTCAATTAATTTGAATTAATTTTCTAAACACATGTTTATTTTTTTATTTGGTTTATTGATATTAATGGTTCTAAAATTTTAAGGTCATTATCATTTTGACTCATGAACTTTCAAAAGTCTTTATTTTGTCCCTTGAATTTTAACAATTATCATTTTGTTTTTGTTTTAAAGCTCCTCTTTTTGTCTTTTGTTTTTCAATTTTTTTTAAATAGATAGAATTAGGCCTATATGATCCATATATGGGTCACTTGTAAGGATAAAAATTGTAATTTTATTAATCTTAGGTTTTATTTTACGTTTACATTCTCATTTATCGTTTTTTTATTTACTTTCATTTAAGAACGGTGTGTTAGACATTTTTTTTCGATATTGTTCGTCGATATCTTACAGAGGACGTTTTGGTTGTTCATAAATATTTACTCATACTAAATACAATTTTTACCTAATAAATACACTATTTACTAAAAAGGTTATTTGCTCTTTTAAGTTAAAAAAATAATTACTTATTTCTCTTGTGTATTTTTTGTGTTAATTGGATTATATACTAATTTAAAGTCTAGTTATTAGTATATACCTTTTAAAGTGGAAATTAAGCTTTATTTTTTTTCATAAAAATTGTTTTTGCAATTGAATTTTGTAGAAGTGAATTCTTCTAAAATCACCCTGTACTTTTCGCTTGTAGTTTTTATCCGACTATCGTTTGGGTTGGTTTAGGAGAATAACAATTCTGCAAAGCAGGCTTTCAAAGGGATGTTTTTTGTGAAAATTTAAGCCTCAGTTCTAACTTCAAACACGATATTAACTATAAAGCCTCGGTAACGCTATTGGTTTGGTTAAACTTACACCACATTGTTAAATTACTATGATGGAATTGAAACTTAACAAATTCTCAAGAATAATTTAAATTAAAAAAATTATATAATAATTATCATAATAATGTCATATTTTGTCTCTATAAATATGTACGTTAATAATATTAGTTTTTGTAATTTTCAAAAAATTCTGAAAATTCTGTTGTATTTCAACCACAACATTCAGCCATTGCTGCATGGGGACTCGTCTAAAAGGCCTTTTTGTTGAATGAGGGGCCCATTGGCTAAGCCTAAAGCCCACTCTCCTACATATTGGGCTGTGCCACTTCGACTTGTTTCTTCCCAAAATCGTTCCCCTCCCGACAACCTCTCTCCACCCTCCTGGAACGATGAACACGAAGCTACGACTCTTGTTGAAGATCATCCCCAGAAATGACGTCGTTTTCAGCCTCAGCCGCCGTCTCCTGCACAATGGACCGGACACTGTGGAGGAGCTCCTGGACCGGCACTTGATGAAGAAAGATAAATCCGCCGACGACGAAGAGAACGAATTGTCGGCGCGGCGGCGGCTCACCAGCACTCGGCGGGAGGCGCTGAGTCTCTACCGAGACATCATCCGAGTGACCCGGTTCTTCATGTGGCCCGATTCGCGAGGGGTGCTGTGGCGAGACGTCCTCAGAGAGAACGCCCGAAAGGAGTTTGAGGATGCCCGTTTCGAAACGGATCCCGAAATCGTGACTCGGTTACTCATCAGCGGGCGCGACGCCGTCCAATCGGCGCTGGATAAGCTCATCGAGAAGCAAAGGCAGGAGATTGAAAAGGAACGTAGCGGCGGAGATCGCCGGTAATTGTATTTTTTTTCCTTGCTCTAATCTATTAAAGAATCTGTCTGTTTGTATTGTTGTATAATGTTCGCTTGAATTGAATGAGAAATCATAATAATTGAAATTTATTGATTTGTGTATCTTTGAAGATACAAGATTGATGACTGTCTAAAAATTTCAGTTTGGTAAATCTCAATTGTGAAAGTGGAGAATTTGATTGAATTTAGTGATGGATATAGCTTGAGAACGTGAATTTACCAAAATGAATCAATTTGCAAAATGAAACAATTTGCAAAAGGAAAATACAAAAATTCAGGCAGAATTTGAATCACTCAAATGTCAGCATTTCAGTGATCATTACACTGCTCGTTGAGATTGTCAGATCAGTCAAAAAGTTTGCCGCCTGGTGTTCAAAAGCATTCTTCGGCAACTTTGCCGCCGTGATCCTCATCAGTTGCATCCTCTTCCGGTATAGGCGGTGGCGGAGACGAGAAGTCTAAGCACATTCCTTGAATGACATGTTCATAGGCAGCGACAGAAAAGTCTTCTTGGGAGGTCAGCTGGTGGTACTCCACAAGTTGGTTGAGGCATTGGTTTTCCCTTATTAGATTTGCATTTTCGTTTGCCAGTCTTGATTTTTCAGCCAGCAGTGCCTCCAATTGAAGCATCACCTGTCCCAAACCCACCACAATCACAAATTTGGAACAACACCGATAATTTTTAGGTCCAACCATAAAATGTCATTGTGTATGTTAGGGAAGAATAAGCGCTTTATTTTTTTTTTTTTTACCAAATCATCTTCCTCTGGTCTTATCCCTTCAAAGAATCCATCTCTAAGCCTTCTGTTCTCCTTCTCCAAGAGTGAACATCGCTCTTGCATGAAGCATAAATCCGACTTGATTGACATCAGTTCCCTTGCAAGTGAAGCTGCTTTTGTTGCCATGGAAACGGCAAGCTATTGAAAAAAGGAAAAAGAAATTCTTTAGCTTGTTTGATAAGTTTGTCACTCACCTTTCCATAGAAGAAGAGAAAAAAAAAACCAACATTTTTGGCTTTCTTTAGCGTCCCATATTTTGGATCCTGCTCTTTCTCATCCTTCAAGCCATCTTCTTGATCCTCGGAGCTATGATCGTCATACTTCCTCTTCAAGCCTTTATTGAGCTGTTCTTCGTTCTGTTGTTTTCCTGAATCCTTCTCTTTTCTCTCCAACTCAGATCTTTTCAAACCAACATTTTTGGCTTTCTTTAGCGTCCCATATTTTGGATCCTGCTCTTTCTCATCCTTCAAGCCATCTTCTTGATCCTCGGAGCTATGATCGTCATACTTCCTCTTCAAGCCTTTATTGAGCTGTTCTTCGTTCTGTTGTTTTCCTGAATCCTTTTCTTTTCTCTCCGACTCAGATTTTTTCAAGCTGCTGTGGTATATTTCTGTTAAGGTGGGCGGTTTAGCTAGATCCTTAGCTCCCTATAGATAGAGGAAACACAGATTTTATAAGTTTAAATAACCCATCTGGCTTTGACATTTAATCGTTTAGACAATCGAACGAATTAGTCTCAACACGGCTTTAATTTGACACTTAAATATGAATCTGCATGAAGCCATGAACCAGAATTGATTGCATATTTACTTTGCTTGGCAAAGAGGAACTACGTGTTAAATTTCCGTGCGTGTCAAAAAGCAGGAACTTCAAATCATTTCAAGTTGTTGGGAGAGTTTGAATCAGAATGTTACTGGACAAGTTATCTTTTAATTTGTAACCTTAATACAAACTGGAAAGTTTTCTAAAATTAGTTGAATTTTGTTAAAAAAAAAAAAAAAAAAGAGCTGAAACTCAAACCTGAAGAGCGGTATCCAAATTGCTAGAAAGCTGAGAGAGTGTGTGAGCAATTGAGTCAAACCCTCTTATCAAAAGCAACGCATCTTCCTTCAATCGTTTTGCACATCCAGAATCTCCAACATTCTACACAGAAAAGAAGTAACCAAAAAAGGTCAAAACAAACAGAAAATAGTTACTAAGCACGGAAGCTAAAAATCTGTGACCAGCTAACCATTAGAGTGCGATCAAGCCTCGGAGAAAGTTGCCCATTTGGGAACTTGGAGTCTCGATCCTCAAGAAGTGCGTCAATGCGGCTTCTGAGAGTGCCCCAGAATCGCTTGTCAGAGGAGGGACTGGAAATGGAAGACCCCGTCAAGAAGCTAGCCGATTCCTACAAATTCAAGAAATGTATGAGAAGATAAATTCCATAAAGTTTGACTAAGAAGAAGAGAAAGACGTCGAGGATCAATTAGAAAGAAACCTTGTGGAGGTGGGTAGGCGATGTTGTCTCCATAGAAGCCCCCATTAGAGAATGACAGAAAGAGAGGGAGAGAGGAGGGTAACGGCTAGTTTTTAAAGGAGCTTGTGATAATGGGGGAGTTAAATAGATGGGGCCAAGGCAAATCCAAAATTAAGCCAACGTTCGAAAGTCTAATCCTTGAGCAGCGAATCTTGTCCACTCCTTTCAAGGACATGGATTTTCAACGTTAGGGGGCCAACTTAGCCTTTTATTACTAATTAAGATTCTGGAGGATCATCAACGCTGTAGTGATTATTTAAGAATAAAGTCGCGAGTTATTTGGATTGGGGAATTAACTAATATGTTGGACTTATTATTACCCCTTTTTTCGCTTTTCGAAAGATTGTCATTATTGCTTTCTGGATTTGTTTTCAGGTAATAAAGGCAGTTTACTCAATAAAATGCCAATAATACTTTTTGTTTTGGTAATCAATCAGTTAATAATATAATCATAAAGATTAATTATAAAAATTCTTCTTGAATTATAGCATTTTATTCTCTAGACTTTAAAATGTATCATCAGTCCCCTAAAAGTATGAATTGTTAACGAAAATAGTCATTCTGTTAAAATTTTAACAGCAAATTGATAAATCATTTTAAAATTAGGGGTATTTTAATAATCCTAGTTATATTGATTAAAAATTAAAAAAAAAAACAATTAAAACATACTACTATCCAAATCTCTCTTTTTTTTCGACATACAGAAATTTTTTAAAAAATTTTATCAACTTTTTTTCACACTTAGAAAGTATTTTGAAATTGTAAAAGGTATATGTACCAATAAAAACTTTAAAAAAAAAATATTAATATTATCAAAGTTTTTTTCTCTTTAAAAATTTTGTGCTATATTTTTTGTTATATTGAATATACTTGTGAGATATTCTTTTTCATTTAACTAAGATATGTAACTTTTAAAATTTCAAAATACTTTGTAAGTGTGAAAAAATTTAATAAAATTTTGAAGAAAATTTTGGTATATCAAAAAAGAAGGATTCAATGGTAGGTTTTAATTGATTTTTTTAATCATCAATAAAGACTATTTTTATCATAGTTTTAACTTTAATGGTTATTATTATAACTAGAATTTTCAAAATACTCATAACTTTATAATTTTTACTTTAAAATTTTAACAGAATGACTATTTTTGTTAACAGTTCATACTTCAGGAGGAACGGATGCTATATTTTGAAATTCAGGGGTAAACTGTTATAAGAGTTATAATTTAAAAGGAATTTTTGTAATTAATCCTAATCATAATGAAAACTTTAGCAGAGGGTGTAAAATAATTAAGTAAATAAAATTCATTAGAACTATTGGCAATTGAAACCAAAAAAAAATGCTAGACATAGTTTTGCACTTGCACTTTGAGTTACATATATAAAATTTTTGCTCTTAAGTGAAGCAAAAATCAGTAAAAATAAGTAAAAAAAAAATGACGGGGACAATGCGCAAATGTTGTACATCTAAAATTAGATGATGAAACATCTGTTTCAATTAAAAATATATGATCCCTTCTCAATATATATATATATATAACAAAATCATAAAAATACATGTTATAGTACGTGATGTGTATGTGTCATGTAAGCATCACTGGGCCAACGAATTTAAGATATGACGACTGACCACCAGTTTTTGTGCGTAGAATTTTGTCTCCTTTTCATGGCAATACAGAGACAATCTTTTCTATCATGTCTTTCTTCTCTTTTATCTTGAGCCAGAAACTGCTGGTTCTCAGGCAGTGAAGGCACAAAATTTGAGCGACATTAGTCAAATATGGCCACTCTAGCTTCCTCATCTTTTGTGCTCTTCTCTTCTCCATACACTACAAATTACCTCGTTCCATCCAATTCCCAGCTCTCGTTTTGTCCACGCCTCTCCCTCTTCTCTTCTTCCTCTCATCTCTCATCTTCTCTCTCTTTTCTCACTCTCCCTACAAGATGTTCCAGGCGCTTCGTCAATCTCCGGTGTTCCTTCAGCGCCGCGGACAAGAAACGTGTCCTTATAGTGAACACCAACTGCGGTGGCCATGCGGTGATTGGATTCTACTTTGCGAAAGAGTTCTGGGTTCTGGACATGAGGTCACCATCCTCACTGTCGGAGATGAAGGCTCGGACAAAATGAAGAAGCCCCATTCAACAGATTCTCAGTTAAATTTATATGTTTAATCTTCATGTTTTTTGCTAATGATTGAGCTTCTTTGTAATGGGATTTTTATGTATTTTTTTAGGAAATTGTGAGTGCTGGAGGGAAGACTGTGTGGGGCAACTGTTGCAAATGAAGCCAAATCAACCTAGCAAAGGAGAAAAAAAAAAAAAAAAAAAAAAGTGCTGCGTGGGGGGGGCAGAGACACAGCGCCGCGGCGCTCAAAAACGAGCGCCGCGGCTCCCGAACCAGGGCCGCGGCGCCCAAAATGAGGGCCGCGGAGCCCGAAGTCTGGTTTGTTGCGAAACCTTGAGTTAGAGTCGAACTCAAACGCCCCAAAAAGGAGAAACTACTAGGGTTCCCCATTAGTTGCTATTTTTCTCCTCCTTTGGTTATAAATAGACATAAGGTGGCTAGGGTTGAGTGTGTGTGAAAATTGTGAGAGGCATAATTTTGTGAGAGGCAAAATTCTTGAGAGCTTCATCCTTGAGAGAGAGAAAAATTCCCATTGGGTGTTAGATAGAAGAGAGTTTTGGTAAGCACAATTTGTGAGTGTGTGAGAAACTGCTCTTGTAATCTGTAATCTCCTTCATCATAGTGGAATCTGCAAGCGGCAGAAACAGGACGTAGTCTCAAATTTGGACGAACCTGTATAAAAATTTGGTGTCTCTTTTTCTTCTTTTCTCCTATTTATTTTCTGCAATTGTTCGTTCTTGCGATCCTTAGAATTAGGAGTCGTCTAATTCCCCAACAACTGGTATCAGAGAGGAGGTTTTGATCAAGAACGATGACTGGAGAAGAAGGTATGGCAGCCGGCATCACCAAATTTGATGGTTCAGATTTTTCCTATTGGAGGATGCAAGTAGAGGACTACCTATACAGCAGGAAACTGCACTTGCCCTTGGGTAATAAGCCCGAAGGCATGAAGGATGAGGAGTGGAGTCTCCTTGATAGACAGGTACTCGGTGTGATCCGTTTGACTTTGTCAAAGAACGTTGCCCACAACGTTGCGAAGGAGACTACTACAGCAGGGATGATGAAGGCTCTGTCAGAGATGTATGAGAAGCCCTCAGCCAATAACAAGGTACATCTCATGAAGAAGCTTTTCAATTTAAAGATGCCTGAAGGTGCCTCGGTGGTAGAGCACCTGAACAGTTTCAACACCGTCCTAAACCAATTGGTCTCGGTAGAGATTAAATTCGATGATGAGATCAATGCTCTAATCCTCTTGGCCTCGTTACCGAATAGCTGGGAACCCATGAGGGTGGCCATTACAAATTCTCTAGGGAGTGCAAAATTGAAGTTTGTCGATGTCAGAAACTCTATTATGGCGGAAGAAGTTCGCATGAAGGACTCAGGTGAAGCCTCTTCGTCGAACTCGGCCCTTAATGTTGATAATAGGGGCAGGAAACTTGACAGGCAATCCAACAGGGATAATGGCAGGAGAGGCAAGTCGAGGAATGGGAGAAGCAAGTCAAGGAACGGTAGGACCATGGAGTGTTGGAACTGTGGGAAGACGGGCCACTTGAAAAAGAACTGCAGGGCTCCAAGGAAGAATGAAGACAAGACTAATGATGAAGCTAACGCCGCCACTGAAGAGCAACAAGATGCCTTAATCTTGTCTGTCGACAGTTCTTTTGATTCATGGGTGATAGACTCAGGAGCATCATTCCACACCACAGCACACCGTCATGTCCTGGAGAACTACGTTGCTGGAAATCATGGTAAGGTTTATCTCGCTGATGGAGAACCTTTGGATATAGTTGGCATTGGAGATGTCAGTTTAAAAATGCCTAATGGGTCGGTATGGAAGATTCATAAGGTGAGACATGTTCCTAAATTAATGCGCAACTTGATTTCGGTGGGGCAACTAGATGATGATGGACATAGAGTAACCTTCAATTGTGGAGGTTGGAAAGTCACGAAAGGAGCGATGGTTATTGCTCGGGGACGCAAGGCTGGAACTCTCTACATGAACTCTAGTTGCAGAGATACCCTAGCAGTTGCTGATTCTGCTGCCAATACTGAGCTATGGCATTATAGGCTCGGTCACATGAGTGAAAAGGGGATGAAGGTGCTTCACTGCAAAGGAAAACTGTTGGGTTTGAAAACTGTTGATCACAGTTTGTGTGAAGCCTGCATCTTTGGTAAACAGAAAAGAGTCAGTTTCTCAAAGATGGGTAGAGAGCCTAAGTCCAGGAGATTGGAGCTAGTTCACACAGATGTGTGGGGGCCTGCGCCGGTGACTTCCCTTGGTGGCGCAAACTACTATGTGACGTTCATTGATGACTCAAGCAGGAAGGTATGGGTTTACTTTCTGAAAAATAAATCTGATGTGTTCGATGCTTTCAAGAGATGGAAAGCCATGGTGGAGAACGAGACAGATTTGAAGGTGAAGTGCTTGCAGTCTGACAATGGGGGAGAGTACCTAGGTGAAGATTTCAGGCGGTACTGTGCTGAGAATGAGATAAAGATGAGGAAGACCATTCCAGGGAAACCACAACAGAATGGGGTAGCTGAGAGGATGAACAGGACTTTAAACGAGCGTGCTAGGAGCATGAGGTTGCATGCGGGGCTGCCAAAGATGTTTTGGGCTGAGGCAATTAACACAGCTGCTCATCTGATCAACAGAAGTCCATCCACACTGCTTAAGTTCAAGCTACCGGAAGAAGATTGGAGCCATAAACAGGTTGATATCTCTTACTTGAGAGTGTTTGGTTGTGTTTCCTATGCACATATTGATTCTACTGCTAGAAGTAAACTGGATGCCAAGTCAAAGAAGTGTTTTCTGGTTGGCTATGGCGGACTTGAGTTTGGTTATCGTCTCTGGGATGACCAAAGCCAGAAGATTATCAGGAGCAAGGATGTGATCTTCAACGAAGGTGTTCTGTACAAGGACAGAGACAGTACGGACTCCAGGGGTTCAGGTTCTGAAGATAAGAAGCCTGGGGTGATTCCATTGAAGGATCTGCCTGAAGTGGAGGTGCAAAATCTAGAGGTTGAAGACCAGGAAAACATAGCTCCAGAAGGAAGCCAGAGGACTCCTGCCACACCAGTTAGGAGGTCTAGCAGGACAATCAGACCACCGCAGAGATACTCCCCAACTCTGTATTATATCTTGTTGATCAACAGAGGTAAGCCAGAGAGCTATGATGAAGCCATGGAGGCTAGAGATTCGGTCAAGTGGGAGTTAGCCATGAGGGACGAGTTGGATCGGACATGGCAATTGGCAAAGTTACCACAGGGTAAAAAGTCCTTGTACAACAAGAAGGTATACCGGGTAAAAAATAAAAGTGCTAGCAGCAAACGGTATAAGGCAAGGTGGGTGGTAAAAGGATCCAGAGATATGCTCACCAAGATGGATTCGATCGAGAAACTGAAGTTGTGCGCAACTTCAGTTGGACTTCTCCAAGAGGCGTGAGAAGTCGTTGCCGCTG
The DNA here is from genome assembly GCA_025403435.1 of Artocarpus heterophyllus. NCBI lineage: Eukaryota > Viridiplantae > Streptophyta > Magnoliopsida > Rosales > Moraceae > Artocarpus > Artocarpus heterophyllus. Next base: position 3,463,687 of record CM046336.1, on the reverse strand, counting down.
CAGTGGGAGACATGGTGAATTGATTAGTCTCCAAGTGGGAGATTGTTGCAAATGGAGCCAAATCAACCTAGCAAAGGAGAAAGAAAAAAAAAAAAAAAAAAAGTGCTGCGTGGGGGGGGCAGAGACACAGCGCCGCGGAGCTCAAAAACGAGCGCCGCGGCTCCCGAACCAGGGCCGCGGCGCTCATCCGAGAATGAACCAGCGCCGCGGCGCCCAAAATGAGGGCCGCGGTGCCCGAAGTCTGGTTTGTTGCGAAACTTTGAGTTAGAGTCGAACTCAAACGCCCCAAAAAGGGGAAACTACTAGGGTTTCCCATTAGTTGCTATTTTTCTCCTCCTTTGGTTATAAATAGACATAAGGTGGCTAGGGTTGAGTGTGTGTGAAAATTGTGAGAGGCATAATTTTGTGAGAGGCAAAATTCTTGAGAGCTTCATCCTTGAGAGAGAGAAAAATTCCCATTGGGTGTTAGATAGAAGAGAGTTTTGGTAAGCACAATTTATGAGTGTGTGAGAAACTGCTCTTGTAATCTGTAATCTCCTTCATCATAGTGGAATCTGCAAGCGGCAGAAACAGGACGTAGTCTCAAATTTGGACGAACCTGTATAAAAATTTGGTGTCTCTTTTTCTTCTTTTCTCCTATTTATTTTCTGCAATTGTTCGTTCTTGCGATCCTTGGAATTATGAGTCGTCTAATTCCCCAACAGCAACCCCGCGGAAGTTGGGAAAGTGGTGGGAGGAGCAGCATTTGATGTGGTGTTGGATAACAATGGCAAGGATTTGGACACTGTAAGGTCTGTTTGCTTAGTCATTTGTTCTATAACGAGAGACCTACACAATCAAGAACAAATTTTGTACATTTGAATTAGAAAAAGAAGCACTTTATAATTATAAATGTTATAGAGTGATGTCGCATGGTCCTACCTAACAACTCATTCCCTACTCACTTATGGATTCCAATTCACTCATCATCTACACCAGCTCAACCGGATCCCAGCCATATTCCCTACTCTTTGTTGGACTCCAATTTATTGCCTTGTTTAGCTATTGTTTATTTTATCGTAATATGATTATATTTGTGTTATATTTCCAAGTTTAGCCTTGTACTTCTATTATAAATACATATTGTATTAGTGAAGTTAATCAGTCAATCAATAACAAAAATCCTTGTGTAAAATTCTCGCTGAGAATTATCTATCATTTCATTTTCTCAATCCTTTGAGACGTAAGTTATGGCGAACCTAGTAAACCGGCTGCGTCATAGAGGAATGTATATTCTCTAGTAAATGAACAAACACTTTGCTAATTTGTCTTCAGACCACCATTCTAATACCTTTATCTACATCTATAGGCCAGTGGTAGATTGGGCCAAGAGCTCTGGCGTAAAACATTTCTTCTTCATTAGTAGCGCTGGAATCTATAAGCCAACGGATGAGCCACCTCACGTTGAAGGGGTATTTCTGTCTCTTTCCTTTTTTTTTTTTTTTTTTTGGTCATCTACACATCAAAGTCTAAATTCCTCTGTTGAACAAAAAATCTTGGTTATCACAGGATGTTGTTAAAGCTGATGCTGGTCATGTTGGAGTGGAGAAGTACATAGCAGAGGTGTTCAGTTCTTGGGCATCATTCCGACCCCAATACATGATTGGTTCCGGCAACAACAAAGACTGCGAAGAGTGGTTCTTTGATCGTAAATACTAACACTGCTCTAAGTTACAGATTTTGCCTAGAGCGGGAACTATTCAAGTACTCAGACAGTATGACATGAATTAATTTGAACCACTTGATGAACAGGAATTGTTAGGGACAGGCCAGTTCCAATCCCAGGTTCCGGGATGCAACTGACCAACATATCCCATGTAAGGGACTTATCATCTATGCTTACGCTAGCTGTGGAGAATCCAGAGGCTGCAAGTAACATTTTCAACTGTGTCAGCGACCGTGCTGTGACGTTGGATGGAATGGCCAAGCTCTGCACTCAAGCTGCTGGTTGTCCTGTCAACATTGTGCATTATGATCACAAAGCTGTAGGAATTGATACAAAGAAAGCATTTCCTTTCCGTAACATGGTAACAAAGTTTCTTGGAGAACATTATGTATACAGTTTACAGCTTCAATTTTTTCACATGGTACGAATTCAAAAGATATTTGTTAAAAAAATTTCCCAGTTTGCTATTTTGGAGGGATGAATGATCATAACAAAGAAAAAAAAATTAAAAAAAAAAAAAAAAAACTACTGTTTTTATAGACCTTTTGATTCTGTTGCCACAATGTCTACCTGCTTCGCAGCATTTCTATGCAGACCCAAGGGCTGCCAAGGACATTTTGGGATGGCAATGTACCTCAAATCTTCCAGAAGACTTGAAGGAGCGATTCAAAGAGTACGTAAATATTGGAAGAGAGAAGAAAGACATTAAATTCGAGTTAGATGACAAGATACTAGACTCTCTTAAAGTTCCAGTTGCTGCATGATTGATCAACAAAAATTATTCACTCTCTCTTTTTAGCTTCCTTGGAAGAAAGAGTTCATTGCAATCAAGAAAATAACATTTTTGCCCCTCTTTTTAGCTTTGTTAATGACAGATGTATTGATCTTAATCACTAAAGCAATAACATTGTTAAAGAGTTCTTTTTGAATTCGAAGAAAAATAGACAAACAACATTGTTGTTGTTGTTTTTTTTTTTTTTTTTTTTTTTTAATGAGTAAGCCTTCATAAAGACAACAAAGAGAGACGCAGCATATATATATATATATATAAAATATAAAACTGAAACCAGACCAGAGGCAATTCCCTACTCCTAGCCAGTGTAAAAAAGGTAGAAGATATTCGCACGCAAGAATAAACCTGCACATCTCTTCTCCATCACACAAGCCAAATCCAATTCCTTCCTTGTTACTATGCCACTACTCTAGTGTATAATGTAAATGTACTTTGTAGGAAAACATGTTTATACTTTCTGCATAATAAACATCATTTTTCCTTGCAAGGATTTTTTTTTTTTTTTAATGATCCCTGCAAGAATTTTAAGTCATAATTTTCCTAGCAAGACTGATACATCCAGAATAGGTGGCTTAAAAATCTTCCTTAAGTGAACAAATATGTAGCTAGCTACTATGACGTCCAGTTTTGGACAAATGTCTAAGATTAAACTAACTTGAAAGTCGTTTTACAGCCAATGCCGAACATACATTAGCAGAAAACAAGACAGCCACAACCAGCAACTAAAGATAACAAGTACATTAGAGCGTACAACAAGACTGGGCTAAACACAAATGTTAGGACAAAGCTAAATTTAAAATAAAATAGTTGAACACACTACTCGTCTTGCTTAATCTCTAGGCCCTTGAGTTTTGATTCCAATTCATCATCATTATCAGCATCCTCCTCTTCGACATCCTCCTCTCCTTCTGGGTCATTCTCATCCAATGGCCCAAGAATATTAGGAGAATTCTTAAAGATGTCCTTTACCTCGTCAATCCCTTCATCAGATATGTAGTTGCCATTAATATTTAGCAACTTAAACCAGGGTTTATGGGCAACAATTTGAGCCAGAAGCCGTGCTCCAGCCCTTCTAATCATATTTGTGCTCATATCAACCTCATTCAACTTGTCACGACCATCTTCTAATGCTTTGCCAATCAAAATAGCACCTTCATCTTTAAGCTCGTTCTCAGCCAAGTTTAACTTGGTAAGAAATTGTTTTGCTGCTATACATGTTGCCAAAGCTGCAGCGGATTTCTTCGTAATGTCATTTCCAGCCATTTCCAAAACTTCAAGTGAAGGTGCAGATTCCTTGAGAGCATTGGCAAGAGCTTCTGCACCCTCATCCTCTAAGTTGAGATAACTAACATAAATTTCCCTAAGATCAGAAAAGGCAAGTATAGCTTTACTCAAAGCTAATCCTGCCTCTACACCAAACATATTATCGCGTAGATCAATCTTCTTCAAATTGATACAGTTCCCAAGTGCTTCAGCTAGGGCCACACCCCCTTCAGAGGCAACTCTTGTAGAAGAACATCGGAAATCCTCCAAAACAGGTGAGCGTTTTACCATCTCAGAAATAGCCACAGCCCCCTCATCGCCTGTCATGTTATTGTGGAAATGAAGAACCCTCAGCTTCTCCGTTGATGGGACTAATTCAGAAACTGCTCTTGCGGCTTCTTCTGAGATACCATCATTCATCAAATAAAGCTCCTCCAAATTATTCTGTGATCTCAAAAGTGAACCAAATGCCCGAACACCCTTCTCACCCAAGGCATTGTTTGAAAGGTTCAGACACCTCAAAACACAGCCATCCAGGGCTGCGGAAAATATATTCATGACTTCAAGAGCTTCTGCCTCTGGCCTTCCTGCAATAAAATCTGACAGGTCCACTTCTTTCAATTGATCTTTAATGGATAACAAGATAGCCTCAGCAACACGGGCTGCTTCTAAACCAAAGCTTCTATTGCTGAAGCATATCTTAGTATATGCACTTCCATGTTCTCCCAGTGGTTTCAAAAGCTCCTCGGCCTCCTCTGCATCAATGAAGGCTCGGCGACCACCAGATATGTCAAAGGCAGTCTCCTGGGCCGCCTTGGCTTTTTCAGATGCCATTATCTCTCCATCCTTCATTCTGGGCCCTCTTTTTAAAACCTCCAGCATAAGCCTGCTTGATTCTTTGGCATATATTTGCACTGCAGAACCTCCATCACTGTCTCGTTCCTTCTCAAAATGTTGGTTTGCAGTAGCAAAAGCAATATCCTCTATTTGCTTGGCGTCCTGCTCAGCCTCTTCTTTACTGACCAGGCCATACTTTCTAGAGAAAATGGATGGAGTAATAAGATTCTTGGTCATTCTTTCTACAAGTAGGAGCCTGGTACTCCGGCTTGGGGGCCACAATTTGATTGATGTCAACCGATGGTTAAAAGTTTGTGTAGTAGAATCCATGTCAAATGATCTGAAAAAACTATATTTCTTAGAAAACAAAACTATATTACAAAAAAAGAATAAAGGGAAGGAAAGAGGATCAATTTGGGAACCAGGATTGCCAATCAACTTTATCACTATCGAGATGCACAATTCAAAAAGTACAAATAGAATCAACTTGGCTCAAAAGCTATGAAGATTGGCATAAATATTCATACAATCAATTGAGAAAAACTACCCATCACAATAACAGGTTGGAGCAGACATCTAAAAGTTATTAATGCATTCAATTGCAACGCACCTAAAAAAAAAAAGCTGTCTATAATACGTTGCAAGAGTACATACAATGCAAACAACAGAACATCCAGACATTACTACTACATTCAATCTACATGTTCATCAAAACGAAAATACTCAAATCTATATTTTTTTAATATATATCCAACGCTAGATTTACATCGATCGTAATAAGATTATTCCCAGGTTCCATTGTAGAAAAGGATATGAAAGAAGAAAATGAAAGAAATGTAGATAAAGATGGCAAACGACTGGACTTGCACAGAAAATTCTAGAAGCTCCCAAACAGAGTGGATGATGCGTAATGATCTAAAAATACAAGGATTAACAGATCATACGTTCATAAGACCATCTCCAACCCACGCCAGATTTGTGGGTTAAACGCCATTTTGGCGTTTGCTGTCTCCGGCAAGATGCTAAAAACTCACGCCAAATTGATAAGATGAACAGGTGCAGGTCCAATTAGTGTTAAAAATAATGTAAAAGATTGGAGACGAAGTTGCAATTTAATGTGATAGTTACACCATTTTGGTATTACAGGTTAGAGACGCTCTGAGAGAGGGCAAGGGAACAAATTACTCGTCGTAATAATATTTACCACTCTCAAGTTCAAAAATTTGCAAAATTAATTAACAGATCTATATGATAGAACCAAGAACGCACCTCAAACAAGACAAAAATAACATGGATCAAGAGAAACCAAAAAAAAAAATCCTCCATCAGTTTTCTATATAACTAGAACACCATAGAATATACAAATTTCTCCTGAAATAACATAAAAGTCGTCTAAATGAAAATTCAAAATTCATAAAATTTTGAAATTCATCGGTTATCTTCCCACATTTAACTGAAACTGTCGGGAGGACTATTTTCTAAAAAAATGAAGAAAAAAATCACAAAAGAAAATTCAGTACCTGAAGTGAAACGAAAGATCAGATAAGTACTGGAAGTCTGAAACCCTAGAGTTTCGGCGGGAAGCCCTAGAAATGGAAGAGCGAGGAATCTCGAATCTCAAATCTGCTTTCTAGGAGAGGAGAAAGAAACTAGATTTAAATCTCAAATTTTCCACGAAAATGAAGAATTTTCTAGGAATTTGAAGGCGTTTTGTCAGTGTGCGGCGCGGAGCAAAGCAATTATGAGAGTGGTGATAACAAAAAATCAAAATGAGAACTTTGCGTGCGGGCATTGGAGGGAAATTATTGAACAGTGTAATCAGTAAAAAAAAAAAAAAAAAATTGGGAGCCAAGCGTGGATGTTACGGTTGGCCCTTTTCATGAAATGACTAAAATGCCCCCCCTTTTTCCCGACTCCACCCCCACAAAACATTCTTAGGCCCCGTATATTTGCCCCTCTTCTGGCCGCCCCAAATTATTTTCATTTTTTACCCCAAAAAATTATGGTTTCTCACTTTGACCCCACCCCAACTCGATGTTTCAATTTGCAATGTCGAAAATCCTTTTTTTAAATCTTAAGTTTCAGACGATCTGTACATATAGGATGCACAGGAGATGCTGATAACAAGTTAAATCACTAAAAAAGCTCTCCTTTCCTTTACGAAAAAGGAGATCTAAGGTTTGAAAAAATACTTCACTGAGCTTCAAATTTGGACTATCATGTCAAGTTTAGTCTTAAACAAAAACAATTTATATAACTTATCTACAATGACTTGTTTTTTACATCTCATGTAGCTGCTACGTATACAAATCATTGCAAATTTTAACATTTAAGAGATGGAAAAATGGTCGATGTTATGGATTAAAACTTTAAGGCTGAAAATTGTATCATTTAAAATGCTATAGGATAAAGTGGGTTGACTCTAGTCCTTCATGTATATATATATATAATGCCTTAATATTTGTTTGGAAAAAATCTAATTGGAGAATGACTTGAAACATAAATAAAGATCCGGTAGTACTCTTAGGTCCTTTTGGTAAATGAATTCGAATTAGTGATTTGATTTATATAGTTTGAATTAAGATTTGAATTAGTTATTTGAATTTTTATCCGAATTGACGGTTGAATGTACATTTAAGTTTTAATCTAGATATGAAATAAAATTGAAATTTGTGGTTGGAGAGTAGTGGAAAAAAGTTTTTAATTTTTTAACAAATCTAATAAAATCTTTATGTTAATGATTCTAAAAAAAATGTAATATGGATTTTAATTTATTCCTCCCTTCACTATAAACATAATGAAAAAAGAATCATTTCAATTGGATATTAAATGAATAAATTATGATTTTTTTAAAAAAAAATATGAGAGAAAATTTATGCTTTTACTGTAGCAAAAATATCAGAGTATCAAGAGTTTAAGGGGTCAGAATTTTAAAAACTTTGATTCTTGATACTCATTTGATTCAGATTTTAGGGGAAATAAACACATATTCAAAAGATTCTTGATATCTGAATCTAAATTTGAGTCCATTGAGTCCAAAAAATACATAAAACAAACATACCCAAATTTTGTTTCTTTTTTTTCCTCCGAATTTAAATGAAACAAGAGGAAATACACCATCATTGGTGCAGTTCATACAACAACGCTTGCCCACAAGTACAGGCGATCTTTTCAGGCTCTTTGTCCTCTAAGGTAGGATTTTAAAGATCGCATACGGACATTCTTCGACCCAAACCTAATTTCTTTTTTGTTACACCTAATTTCATGTCGTTTGATTTTTCTAAAACATATATATATATATATATACACGTCGTTTGATTATATCTCGTTGGGAAACACAAAATAATGCAGAACCATAACCATTATATACCCGAAGAATTGGTCGTTAAAATCCTCTCAAGATTGGCCGTGAAATCGCTAACACGATTTAAGTGTGTCTCCAAATTATGGCACAATCTCATACAAATTCGCGATGCCATTGATATCCACCTCAATTCATGCCAAGAACAAAGACTGCCTTGCTTATACTATTGAGGACAAATACACAGGAGAGAGTTTCCTTGTATTCAAAACCTACTACACTACTTTCGAATCTTCCTGCGATCCAACAATTAATTTTAGGGTGAGCCTTTATATTGTAGCATTTTTTTTACTGTAGCATATGAGAATTTTACATTGTTCTTAACTAAAAAGTTGATTAGAACTAGCTTTGTCGAATAGGCTTTATTGAAGGATAATCGAGTCTTGTGATAGGTTAATTTGTCACGAGTTACGCGAATTGAATAAGACTCATATCTTAGTTTCGAATTTCTATGGATTCGGTTATGATTCAAAGGCCAAGGATTACTAGTTGGTGAGCATTAATCGTCAGCATTTAAAAACGGGGAGGCTAATTGAAAATGTTCCTTTGGATATTGCATGTCTTTTTGAGTATTGAAGCAAGGCTTTTGTGAACAACTCGGTCCATTGGAGTAATCGCAAGCGCTTGATCCATGCATTCGATCTCTCCGAGACACCAACGTTGTTGTTCGGGCGGTGATTGCAGGACCTGTCGTGGCTGCTATCAATTTAAGGGCAGACTTAGCATGGTCAATCTTGGCGAAAGAGAAGTGATTCAAGTGTGGGTAATGAAAGAGCATGGCGTTGTGGAATCATGGACTAAACACCACTGTTTTGATCTACGACATCTTTTCGTGTTCAGTGAGGATTTGGATCCCCGGTGGTTGATTGGGTTGGGAGTTAAGACAAGGAATAACCGCATAATGGAGGACAGTCTTTCACTGTCGTAAGTGGCACTGTTGATCCAAGACAAGTATTCATCGCTGACTACATAGAGAGCCTCGTCCCAATCGATTAGAGCCAGATTGATTGACTTTGGTTTTTCTTGTTTTGTCTTAGCAATTTTTTTTCTAGTATTTTGTAACATTTTATTTAGTAATAAACCAACATTGTTATTATGATTTGCTTTATAAGTATATATGGATCTAATTGTCATTAAAAAGATCAAAATTTTTTCCTAAGACCTTTCGTGGGAAATTGGGAAGGTTCAATTCCACTTCATGTGATTTTTATCTTTTATTCTGCAAATGACATGTACAATTATAGATGCTAATTTTTTTAGATGTCTAAAACATCATGGGTGTGTGCATAATTGGTTTTTCTTCTTCTCTATTAATTAAGTTGTTTATATCTTGGTATGAATTTATCATTATATTAACTTTTACTGAAAGTTGGTTCTAACTATGTTTGAGAAACACTCTATATAAATAAGTAAGAAACGAAATCATGAGATATACCTAAAAAAATAGTTTGAGGCCTCTGGTTGAAGATATTCTATTTTTAGTTTTATTTTTGAATTTTGAAATTCCATCTTATATTTAATTATTTAAGAAATTGTGACTAATATCTTAAAAAAACGCTAGCAAAAATAGAAAAATTTCTTATTAAACTTCAAATTAAGGTTACAACTAATAGAATCACAAGTTTGTTCCAAAACTCCGCCAAAACTTAATACACAAAATCCTTCCAAAACGACTCACCTTTAGTACAACTAATCGAATCACAAGTTTGTTTCAAAACTCAACCAAAACTTAACACATATGACATCTTCTTCCATAACGACTCACCTTCAAACCCATAAACCTACTCCAAATCTTCTAGCTCGCCTTCAAAAGCAAAACCCTACTTCAAGATTGAAGCTTGCATTCAATCTACAACCCACTTTAGGTCTAAATGCACAAGTGCAAAGATTGAGAGCTACATGAACAAGCCTAGAATGCTTTGAATTTTCTCTCGGAATGGAAGCTCTGAATCTAAATCACAATAAACGTAAACCATGATAAGATGGAGAACTAGGATAGAATTTAGGACAGCTAAAAAAATTCAATCCAGAAAACCTAGAATACTAAAGTAGTTTAATCCTTATTCTGCATCACAATATAACTGAAACTATAAAAGTGCCTAGAAAAATCCTCCTTAGTGTCAAATACTTAAGCTTGAACTAAAATTGGAAAGTCTGATGTTGTTGTGCTGAGAGTCGGGATGATAGACAACTTTGTGCTCCTTATTGTACCATCAAATAGAGAATCAAGATCTGTTGTTTCATTTTCTTGTCTTATCTCTTGTAACTTGCTTAATTACTTTTAATATTTAGCTCTTATTTATATGCTTAAGTTGTTAAGTCTAAATGAAGTGGTATATAAATAGTGGGGAGACAGCTAAAGACACTGGACAATGAAATGAGACGGAAAATAAGATTTCTTGCCATCAAAATTTAGACATAGGAAAGAAAACGAGAAAGTGAACTTCATTGAGTTTCTTTTTGCGTAGATTTTATTGATAGAATCTAGAAATAAATTTGAATTTTGCATAACAAGGTTTCCAAAAAAAATACCCAATAAATCAAGTAGTTATCCGATTTTGATGGTCAAAATCTCATTACAAAATATATCGTAGATATATATTAAATGAATTCGAATTATCAGACCTAAGATAATCATAAAAACCTATATATTTTTATAATAACTGTCAACACAAAATAGGATTTGAAAATCCTTCCTATATATATTAAAATATATTAAATTAAAAAAAGGGGTATATTAAAATTTTTCAAATCATGAAGTTAAAAAAAAATTAAATCGTAAATATTCTTATCCATAATTTTCTCTCTGATCAGTTATGGTTTCCAAATTCATTCAGGTATCACGTACCTAAGCACGTTTTATCAATAAATTCATCTATTAATTTTTTTTTTAAAAGATCTATTAAATATTCATATTTGCAAACACTTTGAATCATTTTTTTTATTTTATTTTTCGCTTATATTACATATGGCATATTTTCTTTAAAAGGATGTTTGGCAGTTGTGGTCCGGATTATTTTTTAAGTTCTAAACAGTATAAAGCTCTCATAATTAATGATTCTAACCATCTTACCAAATACTCCGTAAGTCTTCGATATATTCTTTTTTTTCACTTAACGATCATGCAAAACCACAGAAAAGAAAACAAGAAATCATGTACTCAGCATCAGGGTCGACGAAGAAAAAGCTATGAAAAGCATATGCCTAAATGAAGATTTGATTATTACCATCATCTCAAAGTCACCGGTGAAATCAATCATACAACTCAAGTGCGTTTGCAAATCTTTGTACAAAATCATAGAAAGCCCTATTTGCATTGCCACGCATCTTGATCAATCCAAAAGCATTAAGGACGACAAACACCAAAATATTGCCATTCTCAATTGGAATTCAAGTACTAAACAAACTTCCTTATCCTTCATCTCCTTTGACACATTCCAATTTTCGTCGTATATAAATTTCCAAAACCCCATAGATTTCTTCTCTTGATAAGAAATTTTTTCGCCCAATTCATATCACTGGCTCTTGTGACAGTTATTGTGCTTTTCGGTCGATGGAACTTGTTACGTAGCAAACCCCGCAACGAGAAAATACAAGGCAATTAGGGCACCACTCTTGCCCTCTACGAGCCCTCCTTGTTATGGTTTTGGGTTTGATTCGAAGACAAACGACTACAAGTTGGTGAGACTCACCACGCAAGGATGGGGAACAAAACACTATAAAACCGAGGTCTTGACGCTGAAAAACAACTCTTGATGTGCGCGTGAGCAAGTATTGTACTAGAAAGGCGGTATTGGTGAACAATGCACTCCATTGGGTCGGACAAAAGAAGCAGGAGAGCCCCTTGATCGTTGCGTTTGATCTCGCCGACGAAGTGTTTCGGTACATTGCCATTCCCAACGATGCTCATGATCATCATGGTGATAATGATGATCATGATCCTGTCTTCTATTGCTGCTCTCTGTTCTGTGATTGCCTTTCCGTGGCAGCTATAATTAGTGGGACCATACTTGATCATGACCGTACGATTAAAGTGTGGGTGATGAAAGACTATGGGGTTGAGGAATCATGGATGATGCAATACCAATTTTCCTGGCTAAGAATGTGTTTAGTCGTTTCTCTCGGAGCTCAACGACAATCTTGGGATTTGGAAACAATGGTAAGGCCATATTTAGTCTTTTGTAGTGCACCTAATTTTGAGAAAGAACATATAAATAGTGTAAAGCTCTTATATGCTGCAGTAACAATAAAAAAATCAAAAAAGGGGAAAAGAAAAGGAGCAAAAAATAGTTGTTTTTAATACAAAGTGGCATAAAATATAAGAGTTCTTCTCCTCGTAGCATGAATAAATCCACATAAAAAATACGTGGCATCCCCCAAATATTTCAAAGGTCAACCTGTAAAATAAAGAGGCCCAAAGACTTGGGTTTTTTTTTTTTTTTTTGGTTAATGAGATAATTTGTTCAATTATGTTTATTGAATTAAAATATGACTCTAATTTGTAAAATTTCGATAAATGTCTCATAATGATATCATTAAAATTATTTATATGTAATTATATAGTAGAATATGTAATATCATTAAGATAATTACTATATCATTAAAGACAATTTTAAGATATTTTAAATATTGTGTTAGATTTTAATTTCATAACAATAATTGAGACACATATTGTAATTTTTTTCTTTTTTCTTTTTTTCGTTACATAAGATTGCTTTACAGGATCGTGGGCTGGGCAAGACTGCTTGGCCTTGTCCCGCTTTTTGCTTCCGCTTTGTTGTATGCCAATTACATATTTCGGAGTCGAATCTTATGGCGAGCCGATGGCGTGCAGCGGCTCCTCAAGCTTACTCATCTTGCATCCCTCTTCTGTAGAAGATCACTCAGGAGGTATCGTTTTTTATCACCGTCTTACCGACATTATATGTGAAGACCAAGCCTTTGACTGTGGACAAAGCCTGGTTCGAATTGATCAGAATTGAAGAAGAGACTAATTTCTTCCAAGAGTTCTAACCTATCATCCTTAATCTGTTGTCAGGACTGATAGGAATTGGACTTTCTTATAAGGAATCTGCCTTGTATTTTGATAAAGGGTATAAATTTTGCCAAGTGAGTTGACTCAGTATCTTTATAACAAAGTCAATTGTCAATCCGTTAATCAGTTCACTTGTGTAGCACAAATTCGAAGCTACAATATCTATGGCATAAAGTTGAGGGTGAGAGTTTTTTTTTTTTTTTTCTTATTCTTCAAAATTTCTGCTATAAGTTTATGGTTTTTATTTATATTTAAATGGTGTATGACTCAAGTTTTATTTTACTATAGTTCGGTGCTATATTTTTTACCCATATAATTTCGATTCTTTACAACTAATAATCAACGGGATAACATAATTAATTTGAAGGAAGAGAAATGATCGCTGCGAATGAGGTTGCATCAATATTATTTATTTTACAATATATTAATTTGAACACTCTTCTTGTTTGTTTTTTTTTTTTTTTTTCTTTTGACAAGGAATCACACAGATTGGTTTGGTGTTGATCGCTTTTTGTAAATACATATACATATATATATATATATATAATATGATCTTCCTAAAGTAACTTTCATGCTAAATGTTTTACATGTACATCCATATCTGGCTCTGTGAAAAATGTCAAAAGCTTAAATGTCATATCTTTAGAGAATGAATTTGCAGTGAGTTGAGTTTAAAAATGGTTAATTATATTCCTCTATACACCAAAACAAGCTCCTTCCTGGGTCCTGCAGTTTGAGTTCTTGCTTGAACCGACACTTTGTCCAGTTGTCATCTCATATTTTATAATTAATTAATATGATATGGTTTTTATGTTTAGTGTACTATATATGAATCCAAATATGGACAGCCAAGAAGCTGATTATAAAAGATATTCAGGGTCAGTTGTCTCCTTTTAAACCAACCTAATTAATTTCATAATAAACATGAGTTACTCATTTTAATTTTTATTTATATATTAGCTTAAACATATATATTCCCGGGCTCAGCTCCAAAACCCAGATAATTATATTTTGTTGGATTTTTCTATATTGTCTTATATCTGCGTGAACGGTGCAGATCATAGAATCCACGTTACATGTGTAACTTTCAATTTCTTGTTAATTATTCATTTGATATTCCCATAGTAGTAGCCTTACTTTTTACTTCTCTTAATTATAGCAAAAAAGTGATCATGAAGTACTGAAACAAATTAGACTACTTGAACTTATAATGGTAGTAATCATAATATTTTCTTAATTAGGTTATTCAAGTAGACTAGACAAAAAGGTATTGCTCATGATGACTGTTAGAAATCAATGCAATAAGCAACAAGAAATAGAGAGAAAATTACACACAAGATTTACGTGAAAAAACCCTAATGAAGGGTAAAAAAACCACAGGCATAAGAGAAACAATCCACTAATCACAAAATGAAAATTACAACGGTGTTTAGAGCGCTCAAATACAGAAATTCGCTCACTCAATCACTCACAAACTCACAAGACTGAGTTCTCTGTATCACTCTCAACACTATGATCTCTCTGAAATTTTGTGACTCTTTATGACTCTCTAATGTGTCTCTCTATAAACTATGTAGAATATGACGTATTTATATGTATGAGGATTCAAACCCTAGCCCAAAATAACCCAAAAACATGTAAAAACGTGAAATACATGATCAGATCATATCGGAGCGTCGCGGTGCCGGTTTCCCAAATTGTAGCTTCACAGCGCTACTTTCAAGCGTCACGGCCCTGGTTGTAGTGCCACGGCACTGCTTTCAAGCGCCGCGGCGCTATGTTACTGCTGAGTGGGTTTTTGGTCATAAAATAACAATCTCCACCTTGACATAAAATCCACCATAAAGAACTCCAACATGTGATTAATCAAATTATCCACCTCTTCCACAAAGCCCCAACGGGCAACTAACCGACATGAGCATGAACTATAACCAAGTTCAAGTAATGCTTAAACTTAGCTGTAGGTAACGACTTAGTCATCATATCGTTACTGATTTTGCTCACAACAATATCACCACAAGCAAAAATATCACAAACAAAGTGATAACGAACGTCAATGTGCTTCGTCCTGTCATGAAACATTTGATCTTTAGTGAGAAAAATAACACTCTGACTATCACACATCACCATAGAAGTCTGCAAGTCTGCAGTGAGTTCTCCAAATAGGCCTTTCAACCAAATAGCTTCTTTAAAAGCTTCTGTAATAGCCATATATTCGCCTCAATAGTAGACAAGGCAACAATAGCCTATAATGTAGCCTTCCAACTAATAGCACAACCACCAACTGTAAACACATACCCAGTAAGTGACCTTCTTTTATCCAAGTCTCCAGCATATTCAAAATTAACATATCTCACAACACCATCTCTAGTCCTCCCAAAGTGCAAACAAACATTAGTAGTACCACGCAAGTATCTGAGAATCTATTTCACCGTTTCCAGTGCACTTTACCTGGATTAGTCATATACCTACTAACTGCACTAACTGCAAATGATAAATCTGGGCAAGAACATACCATAGCATACATGAGGGAACCAACTGCATTAGAGAATGGAACACGTGACATGTACTTAATCTCATCATCTCACTGTGGAGCTAACGCAGCTGAAATTACTAATGGAGTGCTCACTAGTTTTGCTTTCTGCATGTTGAACCTGTGCAAAACTTTTTCAATATAGCCTTTTTGACTCAAATAAAGCTTACTTGCATCTCTATTTCTCAAAATCTCCATGCCAAGTATCTTCTTGGCAGCCCCCAAGTCCTTCATCTCAAACTCTCTACTGAGTTGAGCCTTTAACTTCTTAATCTCTCATTTATCCTTAGCAGCAATTAACATATCATCAACATATAAGAGCAAATAAACAAAGGACCCATCATCACCTTTCTTAAAGTAGACATAGTTGTCATAGCTACTCCTCTTAAACTTATGAGCGATCATAAATGAGTCAAATCTCTTATACTACTGCCTAAGAGACTATGTCAAACCTTAAAGAGACTTCTTCAACGAGCAAACATAGTATCCTTTACCTGTAACAATGAAACCCTCGGGTTGCTGCATGTAAATGTCTTCCTCGAGCTCTCCATGCAAAAATGCAGTCTTCACATCTAATTGCTCAAGCTCAAGATCATGAGTGGCCACAATACCAAGCAAGGCTCGAATTGAGCTATGGTTAACCACAGGAGAAAAAACATCTGTAAAGTCAACACCTGGAACCTAAATGTATCCTTTGCAACCAGTCTAGCCTTGTACCTAACATCTTCAACTCCTGATGTGCCTTCTTTTCTTTTAAATACCCACTTGTAGCGAACAGCTTTCTTCCCTTTGGGTAACTTCACCAAATCCTATGTGCCATTCTTATGTAGAGATTCCATCTCCTTCTGCATAGCGATCATTCACTTGCTAGAGTCAACTAAATTAACCGCCTCTGAATAGGTAGAAGGTTCTTCACCAGACTCAATACCTTCTGCCACTGATAAAGCATAAGCCACCAAGTCGGCCTTAGCATATCTCTGCGGAGGCCTAACATCTCTTCTCAACCTGTCCTTGGCAATGGAGTACTGTGGTGGCGGCGGTGATGGCGATGGGGAAGCACTATCGCCTTGGCTCTCTGAACTTGACTGGAAAGTAGAATCGGATGATGCACCTGTCTCTACTTGAAACTCCACCTATTTGCCAGATCTGTCCCAATCAACATCACTAGATCCCGTAGTAGATGTCCCACGTAACGTGAAAGTCTCATCAAACACAACATCTCTACTGAAAATAACTTTCTTGGTTTCCGAGCACCATAACTTATAGCCTTTAACACCAGGCTTGTAACCAAGAAATATGCACTTCATGGATCTAGGCTCTAATTTTTCATTGTCAACACGAGCATAAGCAGGACAACCAAAAATTCTTAATTTAAGTAATCTGCAGGTTCTCCTGACCATATCTCTTATGGTATCTTCTTGTTAATAGCGATGGAAGGAGAGCGATTGACCAAATAGCAAGCTGTAGAAGCGGCTTTAACCCAAAATGATTTAGGTAGCCTAGCATTGGAGAATATGTAGACTTTCTCCATCAACGTCTTGTTCATCCTCTCAGCCACACCATTTTGCTATGGAGTATGCCGGACTATTAAGTCTCTCAGAATTCCCTTTGATTTACAGAAGGTCTTAAATTTATTCAAACAAAACTCCAAGCCATTATCAGTACGGAGATGTTTAACTGGCTTACCGGTCTGCTTTTCTATCATGGTCTTCCAATCTTTGAATGTAGTAAAGACATCATTCTTTTGCTTCAAAAAGAATGTCCATATCTTTCTGGAATAGTTGTCAATAATGGTAAACATATAACTAGTACCACCATAAGAAGGAACAGTAGACGGTCCCCAAAGGTCAGAATGAACATACTCCAAAATATCTTTTGTGTTGTGAATACCTTTGCCAAATTGAACTCTCTTCTGCTTTCCAAAAACACAGTGGTCACAGAACTCCATCTTACAAGTACACTATCCATTAAGTAGTCCTCGCTTACTTAACTCTGTCATCCCAAGCTCACTCATATACCCCAGTCGCATATGTCATAACTTAGTGAGATCATCATCAGACATAGTAGATGTAGTAACTTTTGCATCACCAACAACTGTAGTACCCTGCAGAACATACAAACTAGCAATCTTCTTCTATGCTTTCATCATCACAATAGCGCCTTTACTGACTTTTAGAACTCCACCTTCACCGGTGTACTTGTACCCTTTAGCATCAAGAGTAACTAAGGAAATTAAATTCTTCTTAAGATCGAGGACATGCCTCACATCACCTAGTGTCCTCACTACGCCATCATGCATCTTAATTTTGACAGTAACAATACCAGCAACCTTGCATGGGGCGTTGTTTTCCATCAAAACAGAGCCGTTAGGAATCGTTTCATATGTTGAAAACCAGTCCCGGTTGGGACACATATGAAACGTACATGCAGAGTCAAGAACCCATCCTCACAGGGTTTAGAATCACCATCAGAAATTACCAAAAGCTCACCACCAGAGCCTTCTTCAACGACACTAGCCTCACCTGCGTCTGGTTTCTTCCCCTTCTGATTTTCAGCCATCTTGTTTTTATTCTACAGCTTATAACATTCAGTTTTAATGTGCCCTTTCTTCTTGCAATAGTTACAGAACTTCTCCGTATATCTGGATTTAGACCTACCTCTATTCTCAGTCCTAGATATTCTCTCTTGAGTTCTACCTTTAACAGCTAGACCCTCTTCTTGTATTTCAGATCTAGTCACTAACTGCTTCATCTTTTCTTTAGAAAATAAAGCCTCATAAACCTCATCTAGGATAAGAGTGTCCCGACTATACAAGATAATATCCTTAAATGTGGCATACGATGAAGGCAGTGAACATAATAAAATTAACCCAAGGTCTTCTTCATCATACTTGGCTTCCATAGCCTCCAAATCAGACACAATCTCCTTAAACATAGTTAAGTGATCCTCAAGAGATGTACCTTCAGACATTCGATGAGAGTATAGACGCTGCTTTAAATGAATTGTGCTAGTCAGACTCTTGGTCATGCGCAATTGCTCCAGCTTGAGCCACAAAGCAGCAGCGGTCTTCTCCTTTAGTACATCCTGCAAAATTTGATTTAACAGATGAAGGTATATTTGGGATAGAGTCTTTCGGTCCTTACGCTCCTTTTCCTCCTTCGACCATGATGAGGGCATTTTATCGAAACCCAATAGCGTATCATCAAGGTTCATTTGCGCCAGAGCTGCCCGCATATTTACTTGCCACAGAGAAAACCTCGTTGTACGATCCAACAGTAAAACATCGAATTTCATGGTTGCCATTACAAATCAAAGCTAAAGCTCTGATACCACTTGTTAGAAATCAATGCAATAAGCAACAAGAAATAAAGAAAAAACTGCATACAAGATTTACGTGAAAAAACCTTAATGAATGGTGAAAAAACCATGGGCAGAAGAGAAGCAATCCACTAATCACAAAACAGAAATTGCAACGGTGTTTAGAGCGCTCAAATACAGAAATTCACTCACTCAATCACTCACAAACTCACAAGGCTGAATTCTCTGTATCACTCTCAACACTATGATCTCTCTGAAATTTTATGACTTTCTAATGTGTCTCTCTGTAAACTATGGATAATATGACGTATTTATATGTATAAGGACTCAAACCCTAACCTAAAATAACCCAAAAACATGTAAAAACGTGAAATACATGATCAGACCGTATCGGAGCGTCGCAGCGCTAGTTTCCTGAATTGTAGTGCAGCGGCGCTACTTTCAAGAGCCGCAGCCCTAGTTGTAATGCCATGGCGCTGTTTTCAAGAGCCGCGGTACTGTGTTACTGTCGAGTGGGTTTTGGGTCATAAAATAATAATGGCATCAAACATGAAATATATGTACATTAAAAGACGAGAGAGAATTCTACTTGGGATATGAGAAACTATACTACTGTTAGGGTTTAGTTTTGAACCGTTGGATCTATATTAAATTCTGTCACTTTTGCATATTTTTTTGTTTTGATATAATTTTACTCAAATCTAATACTTTGAGACATGTATTACGGTGGGAATATCCTACAAAAACTTAAAGGGCGTTTGGAACTTTAGTTCTGACCAATCAGTTATAATAGTAAACAATGTAAAGCTTTCGATAGCTATAAATAAGAAATAAAAAGCAGCTACAACGTAAAACTCTCATATATTATAATTTTTAAATTTAAAATGTGAGTTGTAAAATTTCAATTGGAAGCTTGAATAAGAGAGAGAAGGAAAATGTGCATACGTATGATATGGTTCCCCAAGCGGAAGGCACGGTAAAGGCAAAGGGTGAAATACTTTCCCTTGGGTTGCTGTTCCGTGAAGCGTGCTGCTGCCATATGAGCCCCTTGCAACAACATGTACTCTGTACACAACAAGGACATGTTTAGCAGCACAAATTGCGACCATTATCATTGGCTTACCTGTAGGGACAAAGTGGTGGAACTTTGGTTGACTTGACACCACAAAAGTCTCCATCATTTTCGGTTTGATAACATTGACATTTGGCCTCAACTCTGGCACTGTCAAATTAAGAAACCAAGGACCTTTTTTCATTCATATGGTTCTTTTTTTTTCTGCCATTATTTGTCAGTTAGATCGTTGAAAGTTGTTGACACGAAAGCCTCTAACAATTGCTAAGATAAAATTACAACTAAAGTAGTTATACGTAAATAAAAATTTCATATTTTAAGATTAGGATAGATAATGGGAATACCCTTTTTGCTTTCATAATTTTGGACCAGGGATTTACAGTTATTTACATGTGTGTAATATATATTGCACATTCAAACTATACCAGCTCATGGATTGACTAGTATTTTAAATAATGTTGTTATTTTTTGCAGCTTTTTAAGACCTATGTCTATGTTAGTTGATAAGTTGAAGACCTAACATATTACATAGAATCCTCACTGGTAAGCTCTGATTCTGATTCTAATGACTGAAAAATTAAATATAATAACGAAGGATGTTTTATCGCCATATGAGGATATGGTTTTACCCTTTTACAAGAAGTGGACCCAATTTGTGGGATTTAGGTGGACCTTATAACTGTGGCATACCTCTAATTAGGGCCCGTTTGAAACAAACAGAATTAGGGCCTGTTAGAAAAAGGTTATGCTTTTACTTTTAAGCAGTAGAAGAAGAAAAATATAAGTTAAGGTTTTTTTAATTAGTGTTTAGATAGTAAATGAAAAAATGCTTTTTGATTCAAAAGAGCTTTAGAACCTATTTGGTTAAACAAGTCAAAAGTCCTTACTGATATAAAAAGTAATATATTTCAAGAATATAAATGAAATCTTTAATTTGTTTTCTTAAATGTAAGGTCAAAATGTAAATAAAAAAGCTTTTTACAAATGCCTTTTTCACAAGCCTTCTTGGTTTGACTTCTTCAATAAATACTTATGAAAGTCATAACCATTTTTTTACCGTAATCTAAACGGAATTATAAGCCACTTTTAGATAGACTAAGCTATAAAGAGCTTAAAATAAGGCATTCCAGGGATCTTACTCTATTCTAACAGGTTATTTCATGATATTATCTATTGGAATCTCTTAATAAGTAAATATTAGAAAAGCACAGAACATATGAAAATTGGAGGTTGGCGTGGTCCAATCAGCTGTAGGTTAGACAGCAAACTAGTCACCAGTCACTAAACTAGTAATTATGCATCACAAGGCATTTGGAGTTTTGGACTTATTTAACAAATATATGATCAATAAAGTCCACATCTTAATACCTTGTATCAAATTGTGCTTCTCAATAATCGTTATTACACGTGTGGACTGTGACTCGCTAACTGTTACTTATCCCTCGGCGTAATTTGATGTTTTACTATATATGAGGCTTGTATTGCCTGCGTATAGACACTCGAACCTAGTCCAGAGAGATAGTTATTGATGTTACATAAGCAATCCTTTGTAACTCCGTCTTATCACTCACAAAACAATACGATCTAGTTTAAAAAATACACTATATATTAGACTAAAACCTATAATTTTATAAGTAATAAAGTAATAATACAACGAGGATGACAAAAATTTTTCTTGTTACACAATTAATTAATCACACCTTTTGCACCCTTAAAAATAATTTTTTTATAAAAAATTGCAATCCTCTTGCCAGAGACTTAGAGCACTTTAGCTAAAGTAGGCTTAAAAAAATGTATAGTGTGTTTGGCATTTTCAATATCAATTAAAATTTTTAGTTGCTATTTTATAAGAATCTCATATGCTATAATGTTAAGAAAAAATAAGCTTTAATATAAAACTCTAACATGCTACAATATTTTTAACTAAAATTGATTCAAACGGTTGGTTTTAACCAATGTTTCTAATCTAATTAATGAACCCAAAATCTTAAATTTGCACTTATTGTACGTGCCTAAATTTAGTAGAGAAAATCTTCTAACTAGACGTGACTGCAATAATTTTTTAAATAACCATGATATGACATTATATTGATTAAAAAATAAAAGATTACACGTCGGGGTAGGTAATTAATGACAAAGAAAGAGGAAACTACCCCAAAAAGAAAGAAATTAAAAATTTGTATTCCATTCCTACATTTATGGGAGTTATTGTGAGATTTGATTATGGCACTATAGACTTTGCAAAGGGTATCATGGATATTGGATGCCATTTCACAACTGCGAAGGCAGGGATATTTTGGCCCACTTTCTTTAATAATTATTATAATATATAAATATTAATAGAATTTTATTTAAAAAAAATTATTCCAATTAGTCTATAATCTTATTATTTATAAAATTATAAATTAAAATGTAATATGTAATATATTTTTTAAAATAGGTCCACTAAATATTGAATTACAAACCAAGTATTGCTCCTTTCAAGAAGAGGGAAAATATAAATAATAACAATTTTATTTCCTTTTTTTTTTTAAGGATGGCAAAACTCTCTTTCAATGGAGCCCATGCCGATATAAAATAATGGCTGCAACCCACTACCGACACTTACTTTTATGTGAAGTTTATTTAGTTTGGACAGAAGCCGAGAGAGACGGTGTATCTGTGAGCCTCAATGTGAACCAGAAGAGAGAGAGAGAGAGAGAGAGAGAGAGAATTAATAAAGGAACTCTCTTTCTGTTGCAAAAGCATTTGCAGAGACAAGAAATAAAGAATGCCCAAGTTCCTTGGATAAGGATTAGAAGGTGATAAATATATGTGTGTTCAGTGTATCTTTTTCGCGCCTTTAAAACTTGTGTTATGCTGAAGAAACTGCCTAGTGCTGGGAAATAGAAGAGACATTTCGTTAAAGAATCTTATCTCTGTAAGTTCTTCCTTTTCTCATCAGAGTCTTGAGCTCCGTATGACATTGTTTTCCTTTTTTCAGATCTTGTGTTACGCACTTGTAATTGGATGAAAAAAATGTGTCTTTTCATTTTTTGATGGGATTATATTGGTGGGTTCTGTTTATTTTGTTGAATTTCTTGGTTTACCCTTCTAGGTTTGTGTTAAAGTCACGATTTTGTACCCAAATCGGATGTAATTCGTTGGCAGGACTCTGATCTGACCGCATGTTCTGGAAAATTTAGGTGGGCTTTGCTTATTTGACACATTAGAATTAGCAGTGTCGATTTCATAGAGTTTGACAGCTTGGTCACATACTTAGCAGCAAATTTGACTGTTTTTTTTCAATATTTGGGGGGAAAAACGTAGTAGGTCCACAGGGGAGTGAAATGAGAAGTCAGAACTTCAGTAGCAGAAAGAAATAAGGCTAGATCTAGAATTAAAGATAATAGTATAGCAGGGTGTCATTTGCAATTTCTTTATCTTATTGAGAATTCTCTTTCCTGTAAATTTGGTTGATCTAAAATGAATTGAAAGTTCAGTCTCTAAATATTGGTCTGCTTTGTTAGTATCCCTGCTTGAGAAGAGTGGATTACTTGTATTTTGGTCATTCTAGTGCCTCAACCTTGGAAATCAATTTGATTTGATACGACTGAAATTTGTTCAGGAATTTAGCTTTAAGGAATAGGCCTAAATTTAGTAAGAAAAATGTTTGATATACCTTTTTTTCTTAGTAACAAAATGATACTAATTTTAATTATTGACTTTGCAGATTTGATATGGGAACCTTGGCAGTTGAAACCGAAAATAAAATTGGCTCAGATGTCTACCTTTCTTTGGGGCTTAAAGAATTAGGGAAAGGAGTTATGAAAATTCCCCGGGTTCTGTCACTTCTCTCTTCACTTCTTGAGAAATCTGTTCAAAGGAATGAGATGCAATTGGAGGCAACACAGGTCAAAGATGTTCCCACAATTTTTCACGGTTTAAGAGCACCTAGTTTGAGCATTAGGCAGTACGTCGATAGAATTTTCAAGTACTCAGGCTGCAGCCCGTCCTGCTTTGTTGTTGCAAACATTTACGTGGACAGATACATCCAGAGCACAGAGGTTCACTTGACTTCTCTTAATGTTCACCGGCTTCTAATTACAAGCGTAATGCTAGCAGCAAAATTTGTGGATGACGCGTAAGTAATAGAGCTCCAAAAACAAGACAGACAGCCCTTAGTTTCATCAAGTTGTTATGTCCTTTTTCGACAACATTTCTTATTCTTTAGAGTTGATTTATGTCTACTTTCAAAAATCATTGTTGCAGATTCTTTAACAATGCTTACTATGCGAAAGTGGGAGGCGTTAGCACAGCCGAGCTTAACAAGTTGGAGATGAAATTTTTGTTCGCAATTGATTTCAGGCTTCAAGTGAACACAGAGACATTCGGGAGATACTGTTCACAATTAGATAAAGAAACCTCGGAAGGACTACAGATTGAAAGGCCAATCCAAGCTTGTGGAATTAGAGAGGGTTGGTCAAACAAGGATGACTCAACTTGTGCTCCAACAATTGCAAGATGAAGAACAAGCAAGAACATTTCATTGAGCTAATTATCACGCCATATTCAGATGCAATTTAGTTAGATACTTAGATTGTTATGATTGTGTGCCTAGCGGGCACTTGAATGATAAGACATTGTAGGGGCTGCATTCTCCATTATGTTATGCTATATTCATTCTGAGATTTTTATTTTTTTTTTGCATACTGTATTCCTGATGGAATACTCAGTTAAAGCAATTTGATCTCTGAAGATCTCCATATTCAGAAAGCTGAAGATATTCACCCGAGTTGGCAACAATTTACAATGTAAAATGAAAAGTAGCATGTCAAAGGTGTTCCACGGACGGTGGATAAGATAAAAGCGTGTTGTCCTTTTCATATCTTCCAAATGTGTTTTTTCTTGTTTCCTTTCCTTTTAGCATTATGAAAGGTTTTTTTTTTTTTTTTTTGGGTCCTTTTTAACACAAAACACCCAAAATTGCACTGTTTGGGTACAGGTTTTTATAAGTGTTGCGCAACCAAAAGGAAAGTGGAAAACAGACCTTTTAACCACTATGTGACATCTTACCTTAGGGATGACATCACGAGCAATTAATGCCATTAGCGAACAACAAAGACATTTGAGGGGACACCGAGACGCCAAAGGTAGACACGTCGCCCGAAGAAAAACGACATCAAACCTATAATGGAAAACCAGACGCCGTCTTAGTTCAGTTAAGATGGCAAACCTTCAAATCCGAAAATGCCACGTATTTTTACAACGGACAACACGCCTTCAATTTCCAAAAAAAAAAAAAGTTTAAAAGCCTTCAAATATCTTTAAAACAAATATGAGTTTCTAATAATGGAAAGCACACGTGTGACCTGTCTTAATTATAGGCGAATGACGAGAATAGATGATTGTTCAATGGATCTGCAGCCGAAGCCTTGATGCAAATATTCCAGATTCCAAATAGAGTAAAATCTAAAATGAGGAATACGCATTGCTTGGAGTTACAACTGACTGTTACAGAAAAATTGCTCGTCAATCGCACACTAATGTGCAAGTTTATGTACATTCCGCCTTCGATGCTAACAGTTAAGATCAAAACTCCAGCCAGGACAATCTATTCTTGGCACAGTTCAGGTTGTTGGACGGGCTTTGTAAGTGCATTAGTTAAGGATCTTCGTATTTCCGGCATGACGTGTTTAATCAGACGGGCATACCTGTAAATTTTCAATAAATAACTCATCTTTTCAACCTTTGATTTACATTACTAGTCATAACGAACCATAGCAAAAGTAAGATCTTAGCAGTCTAATTGTGTAACTTTAAGCTCCAGCTCCAAGAATTCAAACTCAACTAACACACCAGAGTCGAAAAAGAAATATTTAAAAGCATACATGTTTAACGCATCTAGAAAATGAGGAAGCTGAAGATGCAATACATACCATGGTCTGATGCAAAGTTTGTCAAATTGGTCCAATATGAACAGAATGCAAGCTTGCCTTAATGACGTAGCATTGTAAGCTTCTGATAGCTCGTACATGAGCGAAACATTTTCCACAGAAATATTCTTAAAGAAACACA
This sequence comes from Artocarpus heterophyllus, assembly GCA_025403435.1. Classification (NCBI taxonomy): domain Eukaryota; kingdom Viridiplantae; phylum Streptophyta; class Magnoliopsida; order Rosales; family Moraceae; genus Artocarpus; species Artocarpus heterophyllus. Next base: position 3,437,713 of record CM046336.1, on the reverse strand, counting down.
AAAGAAAAAGGCATCAGCAATAACTAAAAAAATAACACTACGGTGGGGAAGAATGAAATCAAGAAGCCCACCTGAGCAATGGCATACTCGCAAAGACGTTTAAGGCCCTCCAAAAGATACTGATCTGCAGCTCGGAGTACATCTTGAGCAGTATCTAAATCGACATTTACAGATCCTGTGTATATGAATCTAGAGGCACAAACGAAAAGGAATTACAACATTTAAAACAGAATATAGACAAGAGTCCATCCCTTTCCATTAATCATAAGGAAAATAAATTCGCACCTCATCATCAACTCAAAAACATCCCATCGTATGTTTGGGATATCTACATCATTGGCATCCCTTTCCTGCAAAAGATCTCAAAATAGTCAAATCGATATCCACATGTATGTGCAGGTGCATCAAACATATGTTTGATGAGAACAAATCTAAAACTCGCAGGGCCCAAGCAAAGGAACTTGTAAAGTAGTAGACAACAAGGGTTGAAGTGAAATCAACAAGTACCCTATAACCACCATCAAACATGGCACGGAATGCATCAGAAGAGGCAAGCAGACAGATTCTGTGAGCGTAGAACCGTTTACCTAAGAAAAGAAAAGTATTTATGCACCAAGAGTTACATTCAGCAAAGTTATCAGCCGTGTCAAATTGCAAGAATATTGACACTGCTTTCTTTTCTCAAAAAGCAATGGCAAGGTGCTAAGACGATTACATCCTACCTTCCACTAAGAAGGTGACGTCAGAAAGGGTGGGATTGTTTACATATTGCTCACCCAAGTACACCTAAATAAGGGGAGCATATCAGTGATAGGAATACATTTGACATAAGAAAATTATTCTTTTTATAAACAATTAGAATCTAAAGAAAACCTGCGGAGTTGGTGAGGGCGGAGCTGCATCCACAGGAGAGAGAGAAGTAGCTTTAGTAGCCAACTTGTGCAAGGCCAAAGAACCATCCTGTTGTTGCTTCAGGTTTGTGGACTCTAGAAGCTGTAATAGCAAGTCTAAACCTGAAGGAACAGATGAAAAAGAGTATTCACAAAGGAGGGGAGAGGAAAGCCCCTAAGGACAATAATTTCTGTGGTGGAACTAGCAAGGAGGAACATAATTAAGTATAAATTACAATCATTGTTTTTTGAATTTTTTTGGTTGAACTTTAGAACATGTTGTAGAACCACTCAAGCCACATTGCACAGTAACCCGACTTCAAAACTGGTAACAAGATTTCTGTCATTTAGCTTGATTAACACAATAAGAGGATGAATATGTGTTTATGATTTGAATTTGGCTCAAAACTACACAACAATCTAAAAGTATCAAACCACTAAGTCAACCATGATTCAAGAAAAAGAATTTCAAAACTACTTTAGAAGTACCATTGTTATCAATGAAAATAGTCTTCTGGTCACCAGGTGAACAAAGATGAGCAAGAGCTAAAGCCACTCTTCTTTGAATCGTTCTGTCAGCAACCCGCATCAGATATAATAGATGATTTAATACCTGTGAGAAGAAAGCACCACAGTTGAAATTCACCCTCACAGCAATTACATTATGATAATTTAATTTACAAAGCCGTGAGAAACATACCCGTCCATGAATCTTTTCCTCTAATCTTTTCAATGTCTTTGCTACACAATCTTTAGTTGGCTGGAAAAAGAACAAATGAAATTAAACAAAGTGACAAAACTATTGTCAACTGTGAAAAGGGGAAAATACAAATGATGACAACAAATCAAGAGCTTCGAAAAGCAACAAGAAAATTATTAAAAGCTTTAAATACTTGAACTATGAATTCCCCTTCTTGGAGTTTCTGAACGCCTCCAACCTTGATTATATCTGCAACATTATCCTAGAAAAAATATATACAATTAATTCAACTTACAATACTTACCATCAGTAGATAATCAACAGAGGAAAATAAGACTGCAAAGGTAACTAAAGCAATGAAATATCAAAATTCACCTCATTATCTGCAAGACCATATAAAGTGAATGCAGCATTGTGTTGCAAAGAGCCATTTTTTGAATCAAGAAGCTTGAGTAGAGGGAGTATACCACCATTATAAGCAATGCCTGCTTGGTTGTGTGTATCCTAAAGACAAATTGTTTATCAACCCCCAACTTCATGCGCTTCATGTAAAACTTAGTCAAAGGACAAAAGGTACAGATGTAAATCACATGGTTGACGAACTGAGCTCCCTTTTTTTCGTAAGGAGCAGTAGCACATTACACTCCAGATTATGATAAAATTTTTGCTCGGAGCCTTAGATACAGACTTGACACAAACAAACATACAAATTTACATTTTGGTACAACAATGACAAGTTTATTATCAGATATCTCAGGACTCTTTCTAATGACTCCTTTTACATTGCATCCAGAAAGGAAATGAAGGAGATAATAACCTGTGCCAACCTCCCAAGGGCAAAAGCCGACATCTCCTTGAGTTGTGGGTCTGGAGACTGAAGCAACTCAATCAATGGCAGCAGAGCTCCCCTCTGTACAATGTGAACCTGTATGCATGCCATCTTTGTGAATAACAACATTAACTAATAAAATTCGCTTGCAACATGAAAACATGCATATAGCAAGCAGTAGATGTTCAACACTAAAACAGTTGTCCACCTTGCAATCTGAATCAGCTGCAGCAAATTGACCAAGTAATAAAGCTGCTTCCCTTTGGCTCTCCGAACAGCAAGAACTGCCATACCAGAATCAGATTCTCAGTAATGCAACACACAACTAAAAAATCAGATGCTAGCGTAAAGAACTTCATGAAATTGTAGCAGCTGTCACGCGACGCAAACCTAAGATTTATTCACAATTATGGAAGTCAATGCTAAATTCCAGCAATCACCTCAGTAACTCAATAACAGGTTGTAAAGCACCAGCTTGGAGAACTGCTTGCTTAATGTGTGGGGATGAGTGCACAAGATTACCAATTACACCAACCTAATAAAGTGCATCGGTTAAGACTGTTGGTAAAAGGAAATGAAGATGAAGATACAACCAAACATTCAAAGTGAAAAAAAAAAAAAAAATGGAGCAAACCGCTTCATAGTGTATAGCAGCATCCTCAGATCGAAGCATTAGAATAAGAGTTGGTAATGCATTATACTCCACAATCTGCAATTTTTCAATTTAGTTAACAACGGCAATGAAAACTAAATTCAAGGAAATAATGATAGAAAATAAAATATTATTCACCTGATTTTTGTTTTCATCATTCTTAAATGCCAGAGTTCGCAGGGCTGCAGCAGCCGCTCTCTGTACCTTCACATCAGAGAACTGAAGCAGCTCAACGAGAGGAGGAATACCACCTTCAATCCTGAAATTAAAGATCAAATGTATAACAAAAAGCATTTATCGATTTACAATAACTTTTTTACAAACTAAAACGAGGAAAGCATACCTGACACGGCTTTTGATGCTGCTATTTTCATGAGCAAGGTTAGTGATTGCATCAGCCGCTCTCCTGATAGCACCACTGACTGCTCGAGAGCTAACACCGCTCTTATGCCTTTTCAACAGATCCACGAGATGCGATAAAGCTCCAGAATCAACAATGAGGTGTTGATACTCCGGCTTTTATGATATAATGAATCGATTGGCAAACAATTTAGGTCTAGAGATAATAAATTAATCATCACTGAATTGACAACAGAGAAATGGAAAAGAGACGAATTGACTTACTTTAACAGCAAGAAGTCCAAGCGCGAAAGCACTTCCTTTCTCAACCTCGTACTCATACTGCCTCGTCGCACCATCACCGCCTCTCGCCGCCGGCGCCCGTAGATGCTTAACCAGAACCGGAACCGCTCCGCAGTCGACTATGACACTCACAATCTCCTCTGCAGAATCACCAGAACCTCATAAAAATCTCAACAAATCAAAGACAGACACAAGCGTTCAGTTCAATCAGCACAAAAACACGAAGTTCGGCGTACCGTCCTTGGCGAGTTCACAGAGGGCATGGGTGGCTTTCTTGGTGACGGCGCGATCGGAATCGGAGGATGAGAAGGTGGAATCAAGGACGCGAATATGAGATCGAACCTCGTGGATCAGAACTTGGCGAGCATCGCGAACGATCTTGCCATCGGAAGTGAGATCGTGATGTTCTTGGAACTCTTGGTCGAGCTTCCGCTTCAGGCTTCTTCTGACCGGGTTCTTAGGGTTCTCCATGGAATTGAATTCTTTTTTTTTTTTTTTGGGTTGAGAAATGGGGAGAGAACACTACAGAAGAAATGATTGGTTTGACGAAAAGGAAAGAAAATGGGGGATTGGCGGGTTTTATAGATGTGATAGTGATATTTAAAATGGCCCGCCAATTTGCGTTTGGAATTTCTGTGCGAACGCGCGCTCCCGCCCTTGGAATTTATGAATTCTTGCTAAACTGCAGATCGTTTTTCTTCCAGGCATTAAATCTAAAGCTGTACAGCTTAAAAATGGGCTGGGCTGGCCCATTAGCACGGCAACATTAACTCAACATTACACATATTGGCGGGACACAACGCGATAATTCGATTATACGAGGCATGTTGGTCGCGCGAGTATACGGGAATATTTAGGAGGGATGCCACCTATTTTTATAGGAATTGATTTATGCAAGAAAAAAACTCTTAAAGTTGTTTGGTTAAGGATAGTTCAAACCATAAATTTATTATAAATTGTATAAAATTTTTATATAATAAAAAAATATATATTATAATATAAAAATTCTCACATATTATGATAAAAATGATTCTCATCAATAATTTTTACTACTAACTAAACACCTGTTATAATTTATCCTACTCTTTATTAAAAACAAAACTATTTTTTCCTTTCTCTATCTTTCTTTTCCCCTCTTTCTTTCTCTTCTTCTTCCCTCCCACGATTCCTCTCTCTTCCTCTCTTCCATTCTGATAACAACTATTTTTTGCTTTCTCTCTTCCTTTTCCCTCTTTCATTCTCTTCTTATTCTCTCCCATGATTCCTCTCTCTTCCTTTTCCCCTCTTTCTTTCTCTTCCTCACTTCCATTCTGATCTACACGAAGAGAGAGCTGCACATTTTTGGATGACTCCGGCAGCCTCTTCCCCACATACTCCGGCAACAACTTCGTCCTCTTCTCCCCCGAGCGACTCCAGCAGCCTCTCTCCCTGCCACTCCAGCAACAACTCCAGCCGTCTCTCCCCTGCTCGACTCAGCTTGCCTCTCCCCCTCGCAACTCTACCGCTACTCCGGCTCTTGCTGCCCTCATGACTCCAACAACAAGCTGCTCCCTCCGCGATTCCGACGCCTGCTTCCTCCAACTCCGATATGGTCGTCTCTGCTCTGCATCGCCGTCGTTCGTCGCCTCTCCTTCATTCATCATTTTTTTATTTTTTATCTGATTGTATTTTTAATGGTATATTTGACATTGTAAAATATATTACGATGACGTACCGTGACTTTTCTTACGAGTATTTTAAAGTGACATAAATTAATCCACGTAAATTTTTGTGGCATATATATAAATATCCCAACTATATAAGGTATGTTAGACTTGGCCTAAAGTGTTAAGTACATTGGGCAAACATGACATGACATGCTAAGTACAACATAATTGGTATATAAATTACATATACTTTTTTGTTTATTTTACCTTTAATATTTAAAACACTGTAAAATTAAATACTTGAAATTGTTGTTACTTGCGCATTAGACTTTCCTGCTTACTAGTTGCCATAAATAAATGGATCAAATCTAGAATGAGATTACTATTTATGCATATATGCCAAATTGTCAATTCCTACGCTTTATTTTCGTGTATTTAATCATTTCATGAAAAAAAAAATCAAAATGGTCCTTCAAAAAACAAAATAGTAAAAATTGATATTAAAATTTGGCAATTAATTCCAATAGGCTAATGAGGGTTTAAATGGGTTACCATGATTAAGCTTGGAATAACACAGCACATAAGAACACGTACTAATGTCCTGACAGTCCATTAGTCCATGCGAGGAAAAAAAAATAGCGGGTCATGCTAGCACAAATTGATCTATTTGACCACTCTAAATCCAATCGAGGAAAAAAAACAAGAAACAAAAAAGTTTTTTAGTATAAAAAATATATCATATTAGTATTCGTAATTTTTTATGATTATTATGAAGCTATCTTCAAATTCTAACTATGTCAAAATACAATGATGCTTTATTGTTAAAACACTTTCTTAATACTCCCAGCATCTAAAACATATAATTTTCTCCTATAATCATTTCAATTGATTGAATATCCCAATTTATTTTAAAAAGGTAAAAAGAATGAAAAAAAAAACTTTGTTTAGGTTAGTCCTATTGGCTATAGTATCTGACGTTACTTTTTAACATTTTTAAAAAGGGTTAATTACAAAAGCATACCTTCTAGTTTTATTTATTTTACACTTTATTCTTCTATTTTAAGAAACGACAAAGGTGTTTTTCAAATGTGAAGAAATTGTTTCAATTTCTAAGTAACTAAAAGAACAATAATACCATTTAGTGGAAGGTTGTATTTGAGTAATTGAACTCCATTTAGGGCTCGTTTGGTTCGAGTATTTGAATAGAGTATTTGAATAAAGATTTAAATTTTTGTAAGAGAAAATACTGTAATAAAATCATTCGAACCGTGATTCGAGTTTCGAAACAAATGAGTCCTTAGAAAGTCTTTGTCTTCGTTAATTCAAAAACACACTTTTAATATTTTACAACCCCTTTTCAACTTTTTTTTTTTTAATTTCTCATCTCCCTCCATAAAGCCACCTCGCCAGCCCCCTATATCTTTTTTCTTTTCTTCTTGTATCCCTCTATCAGGGCACCCAACCCATCCTCACTCCAGCGAATCTCCAACGATTGCCCTCGCTACCCAACCCAATGACCCACCCCTCCCCGACGAATCCCAACTGCCCAACCCCATTTTATCAGCCTCTGCTTCAAAACTCCATCAAAGCTTGACCTCAGATCGCCAAAGCAATCTCGTCCACTATTAAACCCAGCCACCTGTTGAAGCCCACCCCAACAGATTGATGCGCGCCGCCCCTACCATGGGGAAAATGGAATGGATTGTTGATTGGAAAAGAAAGAAGCTTCGCAATCGCAAAACAAAACTTGATGCAAAGCTGTTCATTTCTTTTAACTCGTATCCGTACAAAAATTTGTTGAAAAAATTCACCCTTTTATTTATCGCAAATCTCAGAACTAATCAATTTGTTCGGTCTAAAAATTTTTCTTTTTTCCTTTAATTTTTGTTGAAAATTCATTAATAATTGTTAATCACTTCATCATGACATCGTTTCTGTTGTTGTTGTTGTATAGTTTCTTTTATTTCTAATTGGTATTATTAATTAGTATTGTTTATGAGAGGATATTTAGGTCCAAAAAACTAATTTTGCCTCTTTTTTTCCTGGTCTATAATTGGCAGAAGATAAAATTGAAATAATTTTTTAAAATCTAAATGATATCTTTATAGTTTTATAAAATAAAATGATAAACCATGAAATAAATAAAACTAGGAGGCATATTTTTACAATTAACCATTTTAAAATAAATTTGTAGCAATATTAGGTTATTCATATTAAGCCTATTGGCTGGAAGGGAAAAAAAAGAAAATTGAACAATTTTTTTTTTGCTCTTGCTAAGAAGTAGTGATGTCTCCGACAAAAGGAAAAAAATGTTGTGAAATGGTAATTTCGTTCCTTTTGTTTTCTTTGGCCAAAACGACGTGAAGTTGACGTTTTAGGCTAAAATAGATGAACGCATGTCGTTTCAACATATGCATTGCATGTAGCTTATTAGAAGCACCATCCCTTAAAAAACGATCGTTAATTTTTCTGAACGAGATTCAGACGAAACGGCATGTCGCTTATCCGATTAAACGACAGAAAATGAACCATACTCCTCTACTTCCACGGCTTGCCGTTTCCTCTGAACTTGTAACAACACGGCAGTCATTAGACAAAAAAACGATATGTTTTTTTTACTCGATACAGTTAAACTGCACCAGCTATTTCATTGAACGACACCTCGTTTTTAGTCGAGGCTACAATCATCCTTCTGAGGTAGTGAACGCCAAACTTTTACTGAAGTGACATGTATAGAGTGTTTGGCATGATGTATAGAGTGTTTGGCGTGGTGGTTAAAACCGTAAACACTATAGTATGTGAGAGCTTTATACTATATGAATTTTTTTATATTTACTGTAATATATAAGAACTTTACACTGTTTCTAACTAAAAATTAGTTAGAACTAACTTTACTAAATAGGCTAATAGTTTTGTAGACGACATGTTTTAGAGACGTAGACTGTAAATTACTTTTTGTTGAAACATTCACTTTTCGACGATAATTTACGACAAATTTTACGTTCTTAACTAAAAATTGATTAGAACAAACTTTAATAAATAGGCTAATAGTTTTGTAAACAACATGTTTTAAGGCCGTAAACTGTAAATTACTTTTTGTTAAAACATTCACTTTTCCACGATAATTTACAACAAATTTTACATAAAAAAAAAAAGGGAAAGCAAATGTTTTTAATAAACACTACTTATTAAAAATACCTTAATCTTTTTCACTTTTTTAAAACTGTCTTTTTATTGTTATTTGTTTCTTTACTTTAATTTATCAATTTATATTTTTATCCCCTTCAAAATTAGATCAGAAAAATAAATCTTAATTCAGATTTAAAATTCTCCCTTTTTCTTCCTCCTGCTCTCTCCTTCTCTCCCCACGTGATCTAAAATTCTCTCTCTCTCTTCCTCCTTCTCTCCACTCCTCTTCACATTCTCTTTCTTCTCCGCCTCCTCTCCTCGCTCTCAAATAAAAAATCCTCTCTCTCTCCCTCATTCTCTCTCCTCTTCTCTTCACGTTCTCTCTTCTCCGCCTCCTTTCCTCCCTGCCTCCCTCTCTTTCTCCTCTCTCTTCTCTGCCACTGTATAGACCAGATTGTGTGGAGCTGCACTATCTTTGGCCTTTGCTGCTACAGATCCCCTTCTCCACGCCGTTAGATCATTGATATCGTTGAAGCTGCGACCATCTCCAATTTTGACAACGCAGATCTCAATCAAGAGATATGAAAAAACAAAGATCATGAAGTTGACGACGATCAAAGACAGAGGAGATTGAGGTTGATTGACGGCAGGATGGATTTGTGACCTATTCAGATTGTGATTTCACAGTAGTTACAGATCCCGGTAGCATATTTGCCTATTGACGCCCCTTTCTAGCGAGTCCCAAGCACCAGTTAAGTTCAATTGATCTAACTGATTTTTTTTCCTCCTTTCTAGTGTTTTTTAGTTTTTCCTCTTTTTTATTTTTTCAGATTATGACAAATCTTGAGATGAAGAGAAGATTATAAAGTTCTTGAAACATTAGTGTATTAATAATTCGGAAACATGAAATGTGGAAAGAGAGAACCTTCATTTTATTATTGATTCTAACTGAAGTACGTAGTGAGGTTAACCAAATTGTTGTTTACTGTGATTTTTGGTATGATAATGAAATGGAATGATATGGTCAAGACATAGTAACAGAAGCACATCCATAATTTTGAGATTCGAGTTTGGTTAAATCCATTATTAGATTCATTTGTGGTGTTGTGATGATATTGTTGGTTCTACTTTTGCTTGAGATCTATACAGTTGGTTTATCTTTTTTTTTTTTTTTTACAATTTCTCTTTCTTAGCTTCAAATTGTTACTTTTGGTTTTGTTCAAATTGTATTCAATTTATTTCATTTTGATATGAAAAGATAATAAGTGAGTCCCATTCCGTCATGGAATCTGTTGGGTTATAATATGACACCTCGCGTCGATGATCAAAGGTGATTGGTGCTATGTCAGAATTAGATATGTTCCATTTTAAAATGTACCAGGTTACTATCCAATACCTCCCATTGGTGACCAGAGGAGTCGGTACTTTTTGCTTCAAAGAAAATATGTTAAAATCTGATAGATTTTAATTCCAAGTTGGCACCTGCGCTGGCGACCATAGGTGGTTGGCACTTATTTGTTTTAAAAAATATATGTTAGAATCTGATAGGTTTCACTTTAGAACCTATTAGGTTACAATTCGTTACCTGCATCGACTACCGGAGGTGGGTTTCGACCAGTTCTACGACGGAACCTAACGGGTTTTATTTCGACATCTCTAGGAGTGAGTGGGAGCAAAAGTAAATTGTTATTTTAATAAATCATCAATTTATAACAAAAAGGAAGTTTTAATAAATAATTTTTTAAAAGGTATTTTTAATAAGGTGATACATTTAAGAGATATCTTGCAACTTCTCCGTAAATACAAGTCACCGTGGTTGAAGACAGGTCCCCTCTTATTTATTATACTGGACAACCTTTTTGCTCATAATCCATTACAAACGACAACTACAGACATAATACCACTCTGCAAACGACAAGCCCAGCCTCGCATTCAACTCGTCCGTTTTACAGCCCAAACATCTAATCTGGGTTTGGGGCCTATGGTAAAGAGCCCAGAAAAAGAGGCAAACGATCAGCATTCTCTCTCACACATTTCGAACCAGAAGTTGGTTGAAATTATATTGTAGTTCTAATTGTAGCAAAAGTTAATTGAAACCATTTTACAATTCTCAATGTGTTCCCAAATGGGCTAGAAAATTGTACTAAGCAATTTCTTTTTTTGTTATTTGTCTTTTTATGCCATATGTTTTGGATTTATTTAGAAATTTTTATTTTTATTTCATTGAATATATAAATCCATTTTAGATTTATTACATAAATTTATACCTTTTTTTTCATAATCAAATACTCAAATTTAACCTAAAATGTTTAAATAATCTCAAATAGAAAAATAACAAGACCTGAAAACATTTTAAACTACGATATTTGACCAAAAATGTACAAAATACTCTCAAAATAAGTTTTTCTTTGTATATTAAATCTAATTTAAAAATTCATATTCAATGAAGATCAAAAACCAAACTTATAGTTATTAAATAAACAAAACAAATGGTATGAAAAGGTAAATATCTTTTTTTTTTAATTTTGATGGGAAATCGAGTGTAAAATTTCCGTTATGCTAGTAAATAAATAGCTGGTTTTGTAATATTTGAAGGAAATACTAAATAAATAATTAATTTACTCTTGATTAAGTGCATTCTTGTAGGTAACTCACAAAAAAAAAAAAAAAAAAAAAGCCCATCTTCATTCCCCTGTTTTTTTTTTTTTAATAAATTGAATAGCTACAAGCTACAAGCTACTTGAGTTCATTCCTAACTTGGTAGCTAGGTTAGAAATCTCTATCCTCAATAGAATTAAGATGACGTGCTTTGTTGCCATTACTATTAAAAAAACGAACATTTTTCTGTATGACCTATGATTGATCGCCATTTTTCTCAACTATATTCAGAACCGAAAACAACAGAAATATTATTAAGCTGCTCGGCAATCCGGAATTTGCTTGAACATGTCTTATAACATTTGAAAACGTAAAATTTCAAACAATAGAAATACAATGGCCGTGACATGGTACACATTTAAACCTCAATGACCCAAGTTAGGAAACCACTTGGTCCCCAAAACAAAGAAAACCATGCATAAATTCAATTATTTTTCTTCAAGGGGAAAAAAAAATTGTGCTAGCTTTTCAGCACAAATTGTTCAAAGATGCAGTCAGTAGTCAGGCTAGTTTTAATTTTATTGTTTTTGCTGGTAACATCTGTTGTTCCCATGCATGCTTCAGTAGCATTCGGCCCTGGCACTGAAACAAATTAAAGGGAATATTATGCAGTTTCCTCGTTTGTAATTCTCATGTTATTTTAAAAAAATCAAAACAAAACCCAAAAAAAAAAAATTTACTGGCACTACCAGTTGAGCATTTGGTTGTCTACAGTAAAAAAGTGTTTGACGCAGTGGTTAAAACTATTTGTTATAACTATAAATACTGTAGCATGTAAGAATTTTCATTTTTCATAACTTAAAAGTCGGTTAAAACCAACTCATACAAACAAATGAGCGAAGAAGCTTCCCGTGGGGTTTCCAATAGCTCTGATCCTCCATATATAGTCAGATTCCTTCACGCCGTAGTTGCAGCAATTTTTAACTGCTCAAGAGTCCTGTCCCTTTATTTTTATATTCTTACATATAAATGACAAACAAGTCAATCTCATCCTCACTATTGCCAGGTGTTTTGTCTTCATGTAAGAATATTATAACAATTATTTTTATTTTTTTTACATATAAAAAAGTTAATACTTTTTCTTACAATTGTTAGGAGAATATTTATACAGAATAAATTTTGTATCTATGTGGCGCATTATCGAGTATCAAACTGTATTAGATCGTATTCGAATTAAAAGTATTTAATGCAGATTTTTTTTTCCCCTTTCCAGAATGCACAGCACAAGTAAAAACATTTTTACAGTAGTAAATTAAGCTCCTTTTTTTTATTAAAAAAGGAAAACTCTGTTTTTAACTTCAACATCATATGTATTGGATTCTATGAATCCTTCATATTATTTTATTTTATAAACTTTTAGTCAAATTTAATGTTAAAAATACACATTACGTACATTTAAAAAACACATTAAATTAAAATATACACTACCGTAAAAATTTATACAAAATAAGTTTACTATCAAATCCTCTTTGTACAACTAAAAGAATCCATCATCGATGTGGTGGCATGGTGGCAAAGAACTTTTATTTAGAGACTTTGTCAACTAATAAGTCAATGGTTCAAGTGTTGCATCACACACGAGTATCTACCTTATAGGTATTGAATTCCAGCTTGTTATTTTGTAAAAATTCAAAAACAATATACTTAATTCCACTCACCTACTCAACCTCTTTTTGTTGAAAAGAAAAAAAAAAAAAAACACATGATTTTATTTATTTATTTATTTATTTTTTCATGTCCACCTAACAAACTACAGATTAGATATCCAGGTCCACCAAAAATCCTGCATCAGCTAGCTAGCTGGCACGTGAGTGACCCCTAATGCTTGGGTAGCATTTGCACTTTCAATAAGTGGTGTCTCTCTCTTTTTCTTTTTTTGGTGTGTGTTTTGATTGGATTGCACTTTGGATGGCGATGGTAATCATGATAAAATCATGGAAATTTTTGTTTCAGTTTTCAAATCACGGTTCGAATCATTTTACTACAGTATTTTCTCTCACAAAAATTTAAATCTTCATTCAAATAATCTACTCAAATACTCGTACCAAACGCACTCTAAAAGTCAAATTGTAGAAATCTATTAGAAAAATCAAATTAATTAAGGCCGTATTAGGTTGCATAATTTGTGCAACAATAGTCCAATCAGGGATCCTAGGAATGAGCTAGCTTGCTTCACGGTATTGCATGCTACAATACAGTACTACTAGCTACTCGAACGTGGGTGCGTTGTTAAACCAAAAAATAAAAATACTAATAATAATAATAATAATAATAATACAAATGAAATTAGTATTACTGTTGGCATTAGTATTTAATTAATTGAGTCAGTCAGAATCGAGATGCGTTTATCATAGATATGTAGATACTCCCTATGTTTTGACTCTATGCCAGTTGTAAATATATTTGTAAGACAGAAATATATAGGTCTTCACTCTTTTAAGTAAAACTAAGCAACCCAATTAATTAAATATATATACGTGCGAAAAACCAGGTTGTTAATTATTAAAAATAAAAAGAAAACTAGATTAAAAAAGGAGGAAGTTTCACGCTTCGAATTAAAAGTCCTTAGAAGTCTTAGTTCTACCGAAAATAAAAAACATACGAACGAAAAATAAATAAGAATACATAAAATTTATAGTGGTTCACTTTTTATGTAAGAGTTACATTTATTTTAAGCCCCTATAGAATAATTCATTACAATCGTAAAGAAGCTTACAAGAGAAAATAGCACACACTCTCTCTAGATTTTTCTCAAGCCACGCTTTCACTCAATTTATGAGATTCACTCTCTTTGCAAAGAAAATAACCCAACCTATCTATTTATAGGTTTACAAAAAATAGGAAACAAACCACTAAAAAACACAAAACGTGGACTACAGCACATCGACACACACGGCTGCGCGAGAGAGTTGTTTCGATGAGGTACTACAGAAGCAACTCGCCAAATCGTTGGCATGTGTGTCGATTTGTACTACAGATGAATCTCAACAATATATATATTATTTCTACTTTTTTTTTTTATTGTGCAGCTGCGAGGTACTACAGAAGCAACTCGCGGCCGTGCCTTTGAAGCTCCGCGATCACGTGCGTAGAGAGCCAAATCGTTGGGTTATTTTCTTGAATCACAATATATATATTATGATTAGATGAAGCAGGCATTATCATAGGAAAGAAGGGCGAAGAAAAGAAAAAGGGAATATTGAAAAAGACAGTGAAATTAAAATGGGTTGAAAGGGAAACTTCACTACGACACGTATAGGGTTTTTTCAACCTAATTATATTGGTAATATTATTTCAAACGGTTAAATCGGATTAAGATCATATGAAAATAAAAATGTATATTTAAAAACAATATTATGATATAGATTTCATGATTGAAAAATAAAGCCTATCGACTATTAGTAGGTTTTTTTTTATTTAGTAGAAATCTCTAGATATATTAATAATATATATATATATACATATATATGTATATATAAAGTCTGGGAACAAAACTGTGGTTTTCAGTGCGGTTTCTGGGTATCAACTGTCGCTGTATCTCTTCCATATGGAATCTCCTCGAGACACTACCGACCGATTCTGCAAATCTCAATTTGCCCTATTAAAAAAAAAAGTGCTATATATAATTAATTCGACAGAAACAAACAAAGACTGACAATTTACTAATTAAACGAGTGGTGTCAAAGATTCTCAACATATGATCAAGGGGCGAAAAAGATATTCAACATAATATACATATGTGTTGATCGTTCACAATGAATATACAAAAGTCATTAATATGTTTATAGCGACTCCACAAAGGCGAGAGCAGTGTGACTCGTACTTACAACTGTACCAGCTAGCTAACATTATAAAATCCCCTCTCAAAATATCTCACTGATTTCACAGACCTCACAAAACTGAAAAAACCATCCTAAAACACTTTTTTACGATATGGCTACATACATACATACGTACGTACATACATACATACATATATACACATACATATACGGTCTTTCTACGGTCCCTCTATATGGTCTTTCTACGATCCCTCCAGAGAAAGCGTCCCACAAAAGCAAGACATAAAAGTAAATTTGATGGACTGATGGTTATTAAACGTAACATTGATGTTGAAACTGTAAAACACATTTTTTGATGACTATATTTCTTGTTGTTGTGTTAATCCTACATCAATAGGTGTTAGTGATGCATAATTAGTGTTACGAACATTATTTTTCTTGTCTACATGTTACGTTTGAGGAAACTCCCACTGGAGGACCATATAAAAACCGTATTTTTTATATTCATATATTTTTTACATTCATATATTTCTCGTTGTTGTGTTAATCCTACATCAATAGGTGCTAGTGATGCATAATTAGTGTTACGAACATTATTTTCTTGTCTACATGTTACATTTGAGGGAACTCCCACTAGAGGACTGTATAAAAACCATATTTTTTATATTCATATATTAGCTAGCTTTGTGATCTTTAATAGATTTGTATAGTTTTGGACGGTGATCAAAATTACTTTTGTGCATAAATAGTATATATTATCATTATGATTATAGGCCTTAGATCTTCTGTCCTTTTTTTTTTTTGTCTCCCTCTTTATCCCTTCAACTAAATTTTAGACACCCTTAAAAAAAAACTCATTTTTTATTTTTTATCATCCAAAAATACTAAGGGTCCGTTTGGTAAATGGATTCAAATTAGTGATTTGATTTGACTTAGTGTGACTTGAATTAGGATTTGAGTTAGTGATTTAAATTGTTATCCGATTTGGCGTTTGGATGTGCATTTAAGTTTTAATCTGAGTATGAAATAAAATTAAAATTTGTATTTAGAGAGGCAGTGAAAATAGTCTTTGATTTATTAACAAATCTAAAAAAATCTTAATATTAATGATTTTAAAAAATATGCAATATAGATATTAATTTATTTCTCTCTTCGCTAAGAACATAACGAAAAAAGAATCATCTAAATTTGATATCAAATAAAGAAGTTATATTTTTTTCTTTAAATATAGGAGAGAGAATTTCAATTTTTACTGTAGCAAAGATATCCAAGTATCAAGAGTTCAGGGGGAGCAAAACTCTAAAAATTTAGATTTTTGATACTTAAAAGATTCATATTTTGAAGAAAACAAACACGTATTCTAAAGATTCTTGATACTCGAATTCAAATTTAAGTCCATGAGTACTCAAAACAAACAACATTGAGTTACTTTGTTGTTTTTAGCCATTATAACTGTACTATGTAGGTAAATCCACAAAAATTCTATTCTCTCTTTCTCCACGATATCTTCTTTTCAAAATTTTTTTGTTATTTTTTTTCTTTACTCTTTCTACAAACCTGACATTCAGGCTCTCCCAAAAAAAAGGAAAAAAAAAAGAAGAACTAACGTGCATTCTCCTTCCCTCACATATCTCCTTTCCAAATCTTTTTTTTAATATTTTTTTGTTATTTTTTTCTCTTGCCGGTATTGTTGTCTGGTTTATCATTGAAGGAAAACTAATCAACATAAATATTGTTTGTTCAATCGATTTCATTATTTTTATAATTTTTCTTTTTTCATCTTTTGCCTTTTGTTTTACATGTATTTTGCCCTATTGATGGATTGTATCATTTTCTTCATGTATTTACGAAACTGTTAGTGTTTTTTTTTTTTTTTTTTATATAAGTAACATTTGAAAAGAAAATATTTTTGGGAGAGGAGAGAATAGAATCTTTACGAGCCCATCTATATAAATACAGTAATAATGATAAAAAACAAAAATTAATCGAGTGTTTTTGGGTGATAAAAAGTTAAAAATTAGTTGGTATTTTTTAATAAAACGTCTAAATTTGGATGGAGGGACTGAAAGAAAAACAGAAAAAGGAGACAAAAAGATCTGAGTCCATGATTATATCTGTATATACGTTGATAGAGATGTTTGATAGTTTTTGTAGTAAAATCATTTTTGAAAATATTGGTTGAAACCAAGCACTAAAAATGTGCACTAAAGTCCCTAAAATAAATGTGAACTTAAGTATATTATGAGCTTATTTAAATTGTGATTACCATATATAACCAATTGCTTCGTCGTGTCATTGCATGTAGGAAGAATACGACAAAAATTAGGATAGAAATGAGATCAGGGCAAATCACAAATAAAGAGCCAACCAGACAAGATCTTATCGTAAATCTATTTGATATCATACAAGAGGAGAGAGAGATCTAGAGAGAGAAATTCACACGTGTGCGCAAGATCTGGAGACATGGCGAAATGGGTGTGATGTGAATTGGTCGATCCTTTTGGTGGTAATAATTATAATATTTTCTCCATTGAAGCTAATTTGTCTTGAATATACATACACTATATGGTCAATCTAGATTTTGACTTGGAATTCATGGTTGATTGTTCTGGAATTGTCCAAAGACATTTTAATAACCGTACCCAGAAAAACTCTGCAGCAACAGTCGGCTCTGCAAAGAATAAATTAACTATATGTACACGTACCACTTCCAATGTACGGCCTGGTGTCCATGCCTTGGCTGTTGACCATTAATTCTGTAAATATACAAGACAAATTTGTATCATATATATATATATATGGTTAGGGTATGATAGTTTGAATTCAATTTGGTCTATATATATAATATATTGTGTTATATGATATATCATGTTAGAATTTTGTATTATTATTTAACCTTTTTAATGGTCTTTATTTTATAATTTTTTTTAAGTTTGGTGATTTTTTTCTCCTTTGTTTGTGGTTTTTTCTCGTCTTAGATTTCTACGTAAATTTTTGTGTAATTTTGTTCTTTGTTTCTATTGCACTGTTTTCATAACATATATATATATATATATACATACATATATATACATATATCACATACATGGTGTATATATATATACATACATATATATACATACGTCACATACATGGTGTGTATATAAATATAGCATGTATGTAATATATATATATGTATTGTTTGCAACAATATTAATAACAGGTTTGACATTGATTAATTAAGTCACACCAACTAACATTAATTTTCGTCACCTACAATAGGTGAATTTACAAAAGCAAGTGTTCTTTTCACCTATTTAAAAAAAGGGAATCCTTGTGGTACTGGAGAAGACAATTTTGCAACATTAATAGAGAACGTTGTTTTAGTTGTTTGATTAATATTTTAAAGATAGTACAAAATTGCTTTAAATTACAGATTAGGCTATTAAAAAATTAATCCGACAATTTTTAACATAAAAAAAGGGAAAAAAAAAGTGTCATACCTCTACAGCATAATTAGCAGGAATTTAAATGCAAACAATTATCATGGCAGCAGTTACCCACAAGTTAAAGAAAGGGTAAAGTCAGAAGGGAAAGAGTCATCATATTTATTTTTACTTGCCTTTGGCCTATTTAAATTCCTTCAGATCCTGTACCTACCAACCAAAAGAGTTCTCCCTTGAGTTACTTCAAATATTCAGAAGCGAGACGTGTATATAGGATATGCTATTTATATGGCACTTGGGTTGTGCTTGCTTGCATTATTCAACTGCTATGTAACGATAATGGTAATAAAAATGAAATGTTGATAGGAACAAATATTGTTTAAGACTTTAAAATCACATCACAAAAGATGATTATTTTGTTTGATTAACCGTTTAATGAAGTTAAATAAAATATTTCTTTAATTACTTAATTTTTAATTATATAATAAAATAAATTATTCATTAGATCATGTTTTGTTTGAATAATACATTTTTTATTATTTAATTTATATAACTATTTGAATTAAATAATTTAATTAAAATATTTATTCAACTATTTAACTACTCAATCAGTTAATCATTATTTACTTATTGAATTATATAAAATCGGTTAGTTATGTAATTATTAAGTTTATTATCTACTTGTTTAAATAATAAATTTATTTTTAAAATTATCTATTATAAATGAAATAATTTAAACATAAATAGATAAGTTTTAATTATTTAAATATACTGAAATAATAATTCAATAAAACTAGTCAAAATAAAAAATATTTAGCTTAAATATAAATTAAGCAAAGTAATTAAAAATAGTTATTTTTTATTTCCAGTAAAATAGTTTATGGTAACTTTGTTAAATAAATAATTTTAATAAAATTATCATTTTGATATAATAGTTAAATTTAAAAATTAATTAAATACTTTTTTATTTATTTTAAATAAAATTTTAAATATTATTTATTACTTTATTCAATTAATTTAGTTAAAATAACTATTTGATCATTTTTAGGGCTCATATTTTGTTGAAGTATAGAAGGATAATTAGATAAGATAAATTAGGATGAGAGATAATTTCCCACCATTCCATAATTTAAAAACAAACCAACAATGGGATGCGAAATAGTTATTCTATTTTTATTACCCCCAACCAAAGACAGCCTTTATGTTAATCGGAGGCTAACTTACAAGAAGTAATGACTCAACGGTCTTCTTAATTGCTTTCGCTCCTAAACCTTTTAAGTGTAAATCAACAAGTTTAATTTGCATGGAAAAACACTTTTATTATCATGTATACCCCATTGTACCAAATTTATTTATTAGGAAGCCGCTTAAAGTAGGTTGAGCAAAAGAATAAGTACTGCTCTATCTCTGATACGTAAAATATATAAACAATTTTAAATTTATTGCTCTCTCTCTCTGTCTCTCTCTCTCTCCCCCCATCATCATCATCAGTTTGCTCACACCGATATTTTGTTATATATTTATTAGGATTGTGATAGATATGGTTATGTTTTTGCTTGTAACTAAGGTTAATGCTTTAAAGGGCTAATGTGGAAAACCAATATGTGTGTATGCGTGTCTAAAAGACCTTGAATTAAGCTCCATTTATGCATGAAAATCATAATAACCATATTAATAATAGAACTAATCTTCTTTATGCCTCGAATAAACCACAACTTGGAACAAAATTCTAGATGGTCTTCAACCATCAATACCCAAACTTCCCTACAGATTTTCAAAATTACTTCATTTGTAGTTGTTTTGAGAGTTTTCTTTAAACATCTGCTGTTATATACACACACACTCTTATAGTTTAACTTCATTGCAATGACTAATGATCATTAGGGTTGTCAAGGTATAATGCGTTCACTGCTTCTAGGATGTTTGAGAAGTAAGTTGGAACTGAAACTATTGTAGCATGTGAAAGATTTATACTATAGCATACTTTTGTTTTATACTGTAGTATGTGAGAGTTTTACATTATTTGAGTTGAAACTAATGAGTTAAAATTGAGTTTGCCAAACATCCTTTGTTTGTTTAATTTCATGCCAAAGATATTTTGTCTTGTATTTTTTTTTTTTTAGTTGGAGTAAAATGATATCTTGTCATCAAACATGATAATAATAAGAATGATAAGCCCAAAGCAATGTACCTGTTTGGACAGTGTAAATTAAAGAAGCTTAATTAGCCCGCGCCATTAGTTTTTGATTGAGTAATGCTCAATTTTTTTGAAGTTTTTTGCACGCACGCTTGTAAGTATAATAAAATGTTGTCTAATCTTCATAAAGGCGTTTTGGCATCTTGCAATTTGCAATAAAACGAAATATGTTTAATTGATTGTTATTAACATAGATAATATTACTTATAATGGAGAATAAAGAGGACAAGGCATTGATAGCGGTTGTTAATGATAAAAGATCAAAAGGGGCCTGAATGCTTGGTTTCGTGGAAACAAGAATGATATTCTTTAAAGGGTTAACTTTTTTGGGAAAATTTTATTTTGTAGGGTATAACTTGGGTCCTAATCAATTTGGTTCTTAATTGGCTCATCATATTAATGTCACTTGAATCTTACTCTCCTCATGAATTTTTTTTTTTTTTTTTGGGTTTCTCACGGAATCTTTGGTCCTAATCAAATGGGACTCAAAGTTTACGTGGTCATTATCAAATGAATAGGATAGCCAACCAAACCACTCAACACTTGTCGCACTTACTATTCTTTTCTTTTCTTGCTACAATATTAATTATTTATTTCCTCTAATACTCTTATGGTTGGGTCATTAATAAAACTGATTTAAATGGCTAAATTAACCCCTTGAAGACACACTATCTATCTCTTATATGATGTGGAGGAGCTCAATCAAATAGGACATGAATAGCCAACTACCCACATAATTAAACTTTCCTCCTGCTCTCTCTCTCTCTCTCTCTCTCTCTCTATAAATATATATATATGTATAAACATATATGTATTATTTCATTGTTCCCCACCTATTTTTCTTTAATGGAACTATATTAATGTACTAAGGACCTATAGAATCTGCTTTACTAAAAGAATGAACAAGCACCTTAAAATAAGCATGGATAAGAAGCCATTAGCTGAGGGAAAGGGAGTCTACACTTAACAAAAGTGATCCTAACCGAACCACCCTAAAAATTCATAATTATATAACCATTAACGAGAAAAAGTGAAAAGGTAAAAATAATAATGATGCTTTCAACAAAAACAACAACAACAACAACAACAATAACAATAATAAAGAAGCATGTGAAAGTTTTGGAACTTATCTCCAAGGATGGCGCTAGCTTTACTTTGGAGTTAGGTTATTTCATGTTTCTTACATGAACAGTCTTGGTTAGAAATCAGACATATTACACATCGTTTTGTGGAAGACTCGGATTAAGCTAATTAAAGTCCAACTAGTATTAGGTTAAACTCTCATCTCCTGAGTTCCCAGTCCAATTAGTTATCTTACGATATGTTAAGTTATAGAGTCTAATTTAATATCTTAATGAATTTCTACGCAAAAGAGTTATAGAATTATAGTAAAACACAAAAAGTTAATAGTGTGTGATTTTCTCTTGTAAGAGTCGTTTGAGGATTTCACACTTGTGAAAATTCGGTTGCCCCAATTTTCTTATAAATAAAAGGTGCATTGATTTTTAGTTATTAGCTAGAAGGATAAGAGAAAAACGTAGAGAGTTCATAACTTATGTTTTTATAAGCACTTTTGGAAGAAACTACCTCTTTAATGCTTATAAAAAGTGTTTTTAATTACCTTTTTAGTATTTTACTTATAAATAACAAATTATAAATTCTATTTATATTTATAATTACATTCCTTTTTATAACAATAAAAGCTTTTGACTTATTTAACCAAACAAGTTTATTTTTGAAAAAAAATAAAAAAAAACTATTTCATGGTATGTCTAAACACTAATTAAAAACTATAATTTATATTCTCTTCTTATGCTTTTTAAAAGTAAAAAGATGGTCTATTTCGAATAAGTCCCGAGAAAAATAGTTGCGACAAACTGTAAGTATGGCGTTGAGAAAGATGAAAAATCAAAGCACAACTCATACATATATATATATATATATATATATATATATATGCAGGCAATGCTGCAGTAAAGCTAACGTCTTTTGTTTGCTCTATATATATTAGAATTTATTCCATGATTAATAAGATGGTGCATGCATTTATTGGAATGTGGTCATCCTCAACGCTTTTGTCCGACTTTCAAAACTTTTATATCATATATTTTTTTGCTAGAATATTTATACCATATATATATATATATATATTTCATCCAAGGCTATCAAATAAAAGATCCATATTAATATAAAAGAATTATATATATATCACATTATGGTTTATTGGTTCTAATAGTACAAGAACTTTGAGCCATGTATTGTGATTTTTTCAATTTGTTGGCTTCCCAAAAGGCTTACTTGTGAGCAGTACTGTTTTTTTTTTTTTTGGCTAAGAAGTGACCAGTGCAAATTAATTAAAGAAGATGGGATATTTTATTTGAACTTGGTGGACCTAAGGGCCTGAACGAACCTGAAATATGACCCACTTCTCAAATCTTGTCGCGTTCAGGTGGTTTAAGAAACTGCCTTGATCGAGCAATGTAGCAAAATTAGCAAATCATATCAAAGCCACTCACCTTATTAGCCAATTTGAAGCCGGCAACCATACAAATATATGTATATATATATTAAGAACTTGTAGTGAGGTAAAATCAATATCATTATCTTTCATAAAAAATATATATATCTTTAACTAAATTGTATCATTTTATTGATAAATATGTAATATTATTATATTGAGGCGAATATAAATATTATAATTTTAGTAGAGATATCAAGATCGATAAAATAAAACATTCAATGCAACAAACAAAATAATTAAACTAAATATTATTTCGTGTTTTTGGGCTCGTTTGGTTCGAGTATTTGAATAAAGTATTTGAATAAAAATTTTAATTTTTGTGAGAGAAAATACTGTAGCAAGATGATTCAAACCGTGATTTGAGTATCGAAACAAACGGACGCTTCGACTATGGAGTAGATATGAATTCATCGTGTATCCGTACGAGTTGATGTGGGCATATGTGAGGTATTTTTGCCATATTAACTTCTGCTAGTCTTTAATATTTTTTCTCCGATAGTTTTAATAAAATTTTCCAGTGAAAAATGTATAGTGCTATATGATTCCAATGATAAATTTCCCTTCAAGGGAATATATTTTTGTATTTTCACTTCTTTCTAGTTACTAGTTTTTCTACCTCTTAATAATGCCTGCTGCGTCTGCAAATAATAATAGCATGTCGCTCTGAAGGACATCGTATTTATATATACCAACAACAACCTTCGTCTCCATCTTCTTAATTGCTACCAAGGAAACAAATATATATATATACACGTATATATATATATATATATAGATAGATATATTTGAGAGAATTTTGTGAAACAAATTTTTGGATTATTTTTATTGCCTCCAATCCGGTTAGGGATATATATATATATATATATATATATATATATATATATTATCGATCTGTAGAAATTACTTAATATTATATATAGAAAAATCTGGTCACTTCTCCAATCCAATGTACGATGAAAAAATTGATCGACACATTGTGTTGTAAATCAATCAATTCCTTGCAGCAAAAATTCCCTGACCCTGTAAATGTTTTGGCAGCTTCACTTAGACCAAACTTTCTGAAAAAGAAAAACACCCTTGGGAGATTTTGAAAAAGAAAAACGAAATATTGAGCTGTTTGATAGAACAACGATTATGAAGGAAAGAAGTTGTGACACCAACTCCAAAACTAAAAAGAAAAAACTATATGACAAAACAAATAGTATATGTTAAAGAACTAAGTTTTGACCTGCCATTAAAAAAATAATCACATCGCTTTTCTTAACTGTATAAGAGTAAAACTGTAAAACAAATTACATTATGCTTCCACTTTCCTTTCTCTTTTTGTCAAACAATATAAAGGAAAAGCTCACTCTTTCCTTTTTTATCTTCCTTACATTGATATTTGCTACTACTTCCTATTCATTTTCCATCTCTCTTGGGGACCAAACAGCAATTGTGGTTGGTATTTGTCTACCAGTTGTGAGAGCTATAGAAAAAGCTGAATTTAATCAAATTTAATGGTTCGAAGATGCATACTACTAGTGAGAATACCTACCCAAAAAAAAGACCCTGTTTGCTTTCTTGGAATTGCAAACTAGAGACATACTTCAAAAAATAAAAGCAGTAGCAAAAAAAAAAAAAAAAAGAGTAACAATAACTGCATAGTCGGTTACTAGCTACTATTACACAGGGAATTAATGGAATATCTACTTACAATTCGATATAAATATCATATGAACTGGTCTGAAACATTGTTGTTAAAGAATAGATGGGGCCTCCACATTCCCTTTATTGTTTTATTTGTTGTATTAAGTAAAAGTGATTTTTGTTGTCACAACAGTCCATAGCTCAAATTGCATGAGGTCGGCCAAAACCCATTTTGCACCAAGTCATCATAAAAGCCGAATTAGCGCCAAACTGTAGAAACCATTGAATTTTATTTTTCCCATGTGGTGCCTGGCAGAGAGTCCACATCAACCAGGTTGGCTAAGCAAAATTTGAAAGCAACAAGCTCTTTTAAGATCTGAATCTTGTCTTGCTTAATCTCACCGTCTCTTAATTAAAGGTAATGGCGGTGAGAAAGTATATTCTACCAAATGTTAGGGTGTTTGACTCTTAATTAGAAACAAATAGTGTAAAGTTTTTAATAACTATAGTAAAAAATAAAAGTTACTATAATATAAAGCTCTCATATGTCATATTGTTTTTAATTAAAATTTGTTCCAACCATATTTTCTAAACACTTTATAAAATTCACGCTAAGAACAATTTCTCTAGTGGGAAAAAATACTCACCGATAAATATGCGTCTTTTAATAAAAAAAATAAATTTGATGATTTTAAAATATACACCAGCTCTCACCGGAAAAGTTTGTAGAAAAAAAAGAGGAAAATTGTGACAAGATATAGCAAGCAAAATTGTGGTCATTAAGTGCTGGTTTATGCAGAAACTAGTGGCTCTGTCCGTTGATCAGATCAGTGGAGGCGTACCGCAATGTGATACAGGCTTTTTTCCCACCAAACCTACAGACCAAAAAAAAAACAAAAAGTAGACGAAGAGCAGAGGTTAGTTACACATCAACAGGAGTGCTAGGTCATTTTTATCAGTTAAGTCAAAACGCAACGTTCAACTAGCAAGGAGCAAATTGGACGTTGACACATGGACAGACTTATTACTTCACCGGCTTAGCCATCACCAACTTCTCTGATATGTGTCCAATGTACATATCGGAGTAGAGGGAGAATAGTTCTGTATTCAATTCACTGTAGAGAGAGAAAGAGCTATGAGAGATAGAGAATTCAAGAGAGTTTGTTGTGTAAGATTGAGAGGATTTGAGAGTGTTTGGTAATTGAAAAAGTCAAGGAAAACATAGGCGTTTTTTCTCTCGGTATTTTCTCTAGGACACGCACTTGGGGTTCTCTGTATTTTTGATTCTGGATTCAGTTCTTTTGCGTGTGTGCTCTAAAGAGACTGTGAGTTGTGAAGATGTAACTAAAACTCTGACAGTGAAAGCGCTTTCCTTGTGAGGGAACTCAACGAGGACGTTGGACTTTTAAGTCTGAACCTCGGAAAAAATCTTGTGTTCTTGGCTGTGATTCTCTTTCGTTTTCTGTTCAATTTCTGGCTTTTAGTTTTGATTCGTTACAACAATGAGAACTATAAAGTGACTTGCAATTTTGTTTATTTTTGGTTTGGGAGAATAATAAAAGGTGAAATTTATCCAAGGATTTGGGTCGTTACTTGCAAAGAGTACTC
This sequence comes from Artocarpus heterophyllus, assembly GCA_025403435.1. NCBI lineage: Eukaryota > Viridiplantae > Streptophyta > Magnoliopsida > Rosales > Moraceae > Artocarpus > Artocarpus heterophyllus. Next base: position 3,411,405 of record CM046336.1, on the reverse strand, counting down.
TTTACAGTACAATATGTCCTTTTTCGCCTAATAACAGGATAGTTAGGTTAAAGCAGTTTGTTTACCTCGTTTTACATCTTACATTTTCATTTGGCATTGCCAAAATAGTTACCAATTGGAGGATAGTTACTACTTTTCATTAATCATGTTACTAACAATTAGGTCGGGTCAACATCCCAACGTCACGCACATCCTCACGCACCTAACTAACTAGAGGCCAGCACAATTAGAAGCGTGGTTAGAGTATTAGTTAAAACATTGAATCAATTTTCGTTAAAATGTAAGAGTTTTACACATAATATATTTTTTTTACACTGTGTAAGAGTTTTACAAAGTAACCAACAAAGTTTTAGTTTTAGCTGACATTATCAAACGCCATCCTGACGCCATCCTGGCTTTGGTTAAGTAGAGAATTCTGTAAAACTTGAAAGGCCTTTATTGGTAAAAGTCATCTTTCTTAAACAATGGATTAATAATTGTCATCTTGGGCCTTCACTCGTGATAATTTGTTAAATCACTTTTACAAGTGCTTGTCCGTGTCATTGTCCTTGGAATATATACAGAGACAAAAGAAGTAAACTAAACAAGCTGTAATTATAGGAACTATTTAAAACGGAGATACAATTGAAAAAAAGTGAACCTGAGTTGGGTTACATTACAGTCTTACAGAGTTAAAATGTAGAAAAAAAAATTATAAATATATATAAAGGAAACAGGGTAAGATCCAGGCAAAAAAAAAAAAAGCTAACGGCCGTTAGCAAGATGGCTAACGGCAGATTCCTTGCAGGGGCTGGGTGGCAGACTGGTCTTCCCGGAAGCCACAAGGCGTTCCACAAAACTCTCGATTCTCTGGCCGTTAGTCTCCGTCAGTAACCGTTTCCCGCCAAACGGTAACGACTCGACCCCCCTCTCTTTCAACAATCCCACTTCGTCTTCCGTCCTTCTCGGCCCCACTAACCCTTCACTCCCGAATCCATTCGCCTGCACGGTTAGTAACGGCGTTGAAACCAACCAAAAAGAAAAAAACAAAAATAAACGAAGTTTCAGTGGCTACTACTTTTTTCTCGCATTTTCTATGCAACCAAACAGAGGACTGCCTGGGACGAAGCAAAGCACAAGAAAAGGCAATAAATGCACACCTGAATTCTGACGTAGTCCGTACGGTTCCAACAGAATGCGTTCCCCAACATCTGGTCAATGGTCTCGGAAACTCCATCGAGCACAATGTCAACAATCGACGACGTCGAGCAGTCGCCGTTGCGGCGGCGGATGTTTTTCTTCCCGATCATCTGACCGTTCCCTAACGACAGGACTAACAGATCCTCCACCCCGTTAACCGCCGGGAAATCGCGCTTGTTGTGTAGCGCGTGCGTCACCGCCGCCGCCGTCGGGTTGTTCATCACGAGTCCGCCGTCGACGGCCGAGCACGAAGTCTTCCCGTCGACGGAGCTGAGGCTGAACGGCTTGAAGAGGCTCGGCGTCGCTGACGTGGCGCGGCAGACCTTCCAGAGCTCAAAGTCGAAGCTCGGCGACTCGGACGCGTCGGCGCGGGAGAAGACGAACGGCGCCGAGCTCTTCAAGTCGAAACACGGAACGAGGAGAGGCTTGACCGTGTCTTTTAAACTCAATACCTTCCCATCCTGATCTCTCTTGAACAACTCCTGAAGCACATTCTCCATGCTCGCACCGGAGAATCTTCTCCGCCGGCGAAAAACTCCGGCTCGCTTCACCTTGAACAGCTCCGAGTTCTTCTCCGCAATGGCGCTCACCGCCTCCCTCGCGGTAAATAGAGGACGGCCGGAGCCATCGTCGGCGGCGATCATGGCGGCGAGGATGGCTCCAATGCCCGTTCCTGCAACGAGGTCGAAGAAATCAGTGATTTGAGCTTGAGGATCGCCGGTTTTGAGACGGATCTGGTCCTCGAGGTTGGATCAACGCCGCTCCTGCTACAATGCCGGTGGTTCCTCCGCCGTCGATGCTGAGAATGCGAGTCTTCTTAGTGGTTTCGCAGTGCGAGAGCCATTTCTGCTCCAGTTTCGTGAAGATCTCTAGAGTTACCTTACTCAACTCCATTTCTCCCTCCTCCTCTCTCTCTCTACCGTGTACTTATATAAAGACAGAGGCTCAAGAGAATCTGATAGCTTTTTCGAATGAGTGTTGTTTGTGTTCTGGTAAATTTTGAGACGGCCAAATGAACGTGAAAAAATAAAGCAGAAGGAAGAGCTAGCGTTGTTCACGCTTTGTAGCTGAGAAGCATTAAATGAGAAATCAAATATTGGCTATGCTATTATTATGGCTAAAACCCACTTTTCTCAGTTTTTTGTTCTGTCTTCTTCTGTATGTTGTTCTTGAGTTGTTGAGAGTTAAAAAGATAAGAGTGTGAGTTGATGAGAGACTTGAGAGTGTGCCCTTCCACTACATCATGTGTGGTTTTATACTCGTTGCCCCTTCCTCTCGTCGCTTCTTTAAATATTCAATTTCTTTGGTTTTTTTTCTTTAATTTCACCTTCTTTTTTTTTGTTTGACAATTAACTTTTTTTTAATTTATAAAAATTGTTTATGTGTAAATCACGGTTTTGATTTGCATTTTTTGGACCGTCCTTGCACGTGCAACTGCGCGTGTTGTTATCGGGTTACGCGACGCGTTAAACCTCGGCTTTTCAGCCGGCTCTGCTCGCGCTTATTAACGTTACTCATCTTGCTTTACTGTTTTTTATTTTTTTGTTAGTATTTAATTTACCTTAATATTAATTAATTAATCAGATTATTATTAGATGCTAATTTTGGGAAGGATACGGGAAATAAAGGTGAAACACCAATGGAACTTACCCAAATACTAGTTGAGATCAAGGGACCAAATCGCCAATAATCTTGAGCGCTTTTATTCATATTGTCTTTGAGGTACTTTGCTAAAGAGCACAAAGAACAAACGACATTATGAATACATATTTATCTCTTTAATTCACTTTTCACAAAAAATAAAATAAAAAATAAAAATTGTGGGATATAGAAGTGTGATTTGACGATCTGTGCTCCAAGACAAAGGGAAGGAGGTTGGAGTTCATTTCACGATTTCTTTGTATGGGGAGGCGAAAGTGAGAACACGTACATTGGACAATGCACACCAAGGAGAGTTTTTGGTTATTTATCTTTGTCAATCTTCGTCTGAGACAAAGAGGTTTTGAGGAAAATGTGCACACCAACACCTTTCGTACGCAAGGTTATATGCCCTTCTATAATTCTCAGATTTATGCCTCACACTTTTGTTCTTTATTTTCCAGCAATTTTAATCGGTGGATAACATAATTTTGCTTGAAGCATGAATGTTTTAACCGTTCGAATAACTTTTAACGGTCTAATTTGTATTTAGAAACAATTCTATAGTATGCTCTATATGTTTTTAACGTGAACAGTTGTAAATCAGACCATTAAAATTTTAATCCGACAATTTAAAACATCGTGCTCTACTAGTGAACTAGTAATATTACATTCTTCAAATTATATGCTCAGAGTTGATATACATATGTATCACATTTCGGTGATAAATCCCAAGTGACTTGTGAAGAAAAGAAAACAAGGGCATCAATAGTTGACGACAAGAAGGGGAAACATATTATCACGTTAATTAAACAAAATGGGCTAAGTAATCATTGAGGCAACTATGGTGTGTGATTTTAATGTGAAATTAACCCAATAAGAGATGGAAAAACGACAAGAGGGTACCGTGTCAAAAATTTTGAGCTAAAGATAATGGGAAGGGATGGGCTACATGTATCATACATCATTGTCTAGGAAGATACTCCATAATTGTCTTGTCTTGTAAGATATGTGCATATCAAAAATTGGATGAGCAAATAACTTTCTAGCAGCTAGCACATTTTTTTACTTTCCCCAATTTGTTGACATTTGTTTGACTATTGAGGACCAAAACACTAAAATTGTGAACTTATCAACTTTGAGATGCGTTTATACATGTAATTAACTTATGTATTTTCTAACAACATAACAAGTTTAAATATTATAATATATAAAAACTTTGCATTAAAACCTTCTACTGAAAGAGTTTTATACACTTATGAGTTTAAACGCGTGCCAAAAGGAAATATATATCCCAAACAAGATACGATAGATAATTAAATATAGTTTGTTAAGATCTCGTTTTCTTGTGTTTTTAGTTAGTTTTTCTATTTTTTGATCTTATCCTTGAAACAGTTGCTGGAAGTTCCTGTTGTGACGGCCATGATATGACGTTGAGGTTGAGTAGAATTTTCAATATTAGCCACGCACTGATTGAGATGGGGTTACAACTTCATGTCTTATCGCAAGGTACACATGATTGGTGTCATGATCATATGATTAATTTAGACCAGACAGTTAATTAGCATTAAATATTACTGGTACTGCTGGATTGATTTGCTCGATCATGAAATGAAAGAAACCCAAAAGAGGTATGATATGCTGGATCATGAAATGAAAGAAACCCAAAATAGGTAATGTGATTTTCTATCATTATAGGAATAATTATCAAAGAAAACCAATTAATAGCTCACCTCAATTCTGAGATCCCATCCCACGATTTTAAGAGTTTGGCTCACATATTCTCTTTAATTTATGTCTCTCAAATAGTGCGTTTCTAGGAATAATACCAAAGAAAACACTAGATGTATTAATTAACGTGATATTATTGAACAACTTGATGCCCGTGTACGCCTTACTGGGACTGCTAGCTGCTTTGGGTCATGCTCATCAGGGCCCATTACATCTGTCCAGATGCAATGTTTTTGTCGGTAACTTGGGCTTTCGGCCCAATATGTACAAAAGTTCGTGCACTAGGGGACATAAGGTCAACGGGCGAATGTTTACATATGCGAACGTATCTCCAAAATATCAACAATTTTTAGACGATTAAAAAAAAAAGAGAGAGAAAGAAGAAAAACTGTTAAACTTGAGAGAAAAAAAAAAAAAAAGCTTTAAATAACAAAAGGCTTTAAATTATTCAAGGTAAAAAAAACTAACATAAAACATTGCACCAAGGTCCATCACATCATAATTAACTAAAAAATAATAGTTTCCTAATAATTTTGACTCAGAATTCAATAGGTCCATAACTTACGACTACGAAAACCAAGAAAAATCCTATATTAGAAAAACATAATTAACCCTAGAAAGCAAATAAAGCAATAATGGCCGTGGCCACAAAGAGCCGAACATTAGACATGATAGATGGAGCAGCTGAGACTGGGGATGGGGCGGGGGCAAGCGAGCTTGTGCCCTTTGTTTGAGAATTGGATGGGACGACTCTGATGTCGACCTTCTGGCCTGCCTCGCAGTGGCCGGGGACACCGGAGATGAAGAACAAGTGAGTGTGAGATTTTCTGATGGTTACGGAGTCTTGTCCCGAGACGATAACCCAAATCGGGTTCGTGACATTGCATGTTCGGAAGTTCTTGTGGTTCACCCTCAAGACATTGTCCTCTCTAGGATCATAGTTAAATTCTGTATAAAAAAGAAGAAGAAGAAGATAATAAAGGGAGTTTTAAAGTATCTAAATAAAGAAAAAAAACCCAAAAAAATAATTATAAAATGGGGATTCAAACCCTAGATTACTGTTAATCTATGCCAATGACCTTTAATTTCATACAGGCCTTCAAAAAAAAAAAAAAAAAATTTCAGAAGACCAAACTATTAAAGAAAAGATTTTAACAATGTGATATCTTACTATCTGCAAAACAAATTTTAAAAAAACATACGACAGGCCTATGTATACGTATTTAATTACATACTTGCACAGTCAAATACACAATGTGATTTTTTTTTTAAAGAAGAAAAAGCAGTGTGATATTAAAGATGAATTACAGAATGTAGAACCAATATAAAGATCCTCAACGATACAAACAATTAATGATGCAAATTTCTTTGAATACTTTAACAATCAAAGAATAATCAAAACAGATAAAAAAAATCTCACGAATAACGTCGCCAGTTTCTTTGAATACTTTAAGAATCAAAGAATAATCAAAACAGATAAAAAAAAACACTCACGAATAACGTCGCCAGCATGGAAGTTTTTAGAAGTAGACCAACTCTCGTAATCAAAATTGGCTTTGTTAGTCCACCCTTTAGAGTCACCAACTCTATAAACGACGCCAAAACAGACGCCACATGATGCCATCAGCAACACTAAAATCACCCAAAAACTCTTAACAATAGCCATGCTAAACAAAGCAAAGAGAGTGAGTTGAGTTTTCGGAGGGGGTTGGGAGAGAATGAAAAAAGCACCACACGAATTGTGTATGAGATATGAGATCGTAACAAAGAATGTATATATATATATATATATATATATTGTTTATATATATTTTAATTATTCTTAATTAAAAAAATATCTCTTACCTTTAAAAAATAATAATATCTTCGAAAATTGAACGTGTGATTTTATATGGAAGGTAGATACTTAAACACACGGCCAGATTTTCTTTTTTATTTTTAATATCTGCCAAATCTAGGCAGAATCAAGCATAGTCTTATGTCTGATTCTTTGATTTTTTTAATATCCGCGGAATCTAAAAGAGGACCAGTTTTAAAGGATTATATTGTTGGAAAGAAAAAGAACAGTGAAAATTTATATTAAGCAGTTTCAAAATTTGAATAGATTATTAAGAGAAAAAATCTCAATTAGGAAATCTGGTATTTGATTTTTGGATTTTGTTTTGCTTATGTTATATTAAACAACGGATAATACTTAGAATATCACTTTTTTAAGATAATTGTGACCTTGAAATGATATAAAAAAACATTTAAAGAAATCCATACGAATCTAATCAACATTGTATCCAGTTTGAAATGATATAAAAAATATTTTAAGGATATTCCATATAAATTCAATCACCATTTTATCGTACAACGCTAAGGTTCCATTATCGTCCAATTTTTTTAATAATAATTTAATTTTACGTGACACCTAATGTAATGACCGAGGAAATGTCGTCAATGAAACATAATATTTAATTGGGTTTAATTAATAAATTTATTCTTAAAAATATGAAATTTTGTAAAAATAGTAATTTTTGTGAAAATTACAATAAAATATAAATGAGTGGCATTGATTACAAATTTTATGGCATATGTAATGCAATGGTGGATGTTGAGGGTAAGCTCGGCGCCACCACTGAGGACCTTAACTTTGGTGGTCGGCTATTAAGCTCGGTAAGACCCCCAGGAAGCTTGCTATCGGCCCCCGACGCTTTATACTTCTTCCCGATGTGCCTCTCAGGCATCCAAGGCCGCGCCCCAAGAAGGTTGCCACCTCATATGTACAGTAGCTCGGGTCGGACCAACATTACTCATAAATAGGCTGCTACTCGCCATTTTAGGCCAACACAAGGCAGATACATTGCCGTCCGATAGAGTCCAATCCATTGGGCGATGGGCGCGACACTTGTTACCTACTGCCTGACACACCTTGATGTGACATCTGGGTGGTGGGCAAAACCTACCTTACACCCGATCCAAGTGGTGGCCTATAAATAGGATGCATTGATGGCATTCTAGAGGGAGACTTCTTCTACACACCTAACTAGCTGCCGACCTCTGCCGAGCAATACCTTCCTTGAGCATCAGAGAGCTCTTGTCTATTGACTAACCCCACTATCTTCTCCGAAGCATCCCTCCTCTTGCAGGTGTGCACTTCCGGGCAAAGGCGAACCCAAGGAGAGGTCAGACCGTGCGCAGCCGCACGTGGGTGTTGATCCGAGGCCGGACAACGGTAAGCATCAACAGTGGATATTGTAAAATACAAATTTATGAGTTTGATGACTCAAAGATTTGTGCATAATATTCATAAAATGAATTTCATGTCACAATTAATTGTTAAATTGTGATATAAATGAATGGATGATTAGATTGTAAATAGGACATAGAGGTTGTTCTAACCCTAACCGGGATAGAGAGGAGGCAAGAGCATTATAAGAATATTTCTAAATGAAAACACAGATACGAAAAATGTTATGATTGACCTCCAAAAGTGAACGAAAAGTAATTTAAATATTTTTATACAGTCTAAGGATAGAAAGTACACTGAATTGACCACGACAGTATAGGAAAAATACTGTGTGGTGAAACATTACACAGTATAAATTTTTAATTCCATAAAGTGGACATTTGCTTGAATTCTATTGGGCCAACAAGCCATGCAATGTGGCCCAATAAGATGAGGACACCTAGGGTAGTCTAATGGATGACCATGAGTCATCAAATGTGATAAGGAAGCATTTAAGACAAAGTTATCACAAAATTTCATTTCCTTTCTTTTGCTCCAAGATCCGGCAGCCATAACCAAGCTTCCAAAAATATTTTCTCAGCCCCCAAACTTTGCAAAAATGGCCCCAAACAAGTTTTACAAGAAAGTACAAGGATTTCCCACAAGTTTTAAGGTAAAATCCTAAACTTTTTCATGAGTTTTCAAGGGGTTTTCAAGGGATTTTCATGGGTAAAGGGCAAAAATTAATCCATGGTATTTTTGCATGGAAAGAAAGCCTAGGAGGGAGTTCAAAGTAACTTGGAAGGCTATAAATAAATAAAAAAAGAGTTATTTGGGTAAGTTTTAAAGTTCAAAGTTTTGAATTTTGTTTTGATTTTTATTTCTTAAAACCCATGTGAGTTCTTGAGCACATATTTGATGGAATTTCATGTATATGTGATGAATGACAAGTTTAAGTTGTGAAACTTTGGTTTATAGTGCAAAATGATAATTTTTGCAAAAAGAGTTATTTTTGCAATTTTGATGTTAGACTTTGCAAAAGTGATGTTTGAGTATGAGAATCTTTTGATTAAGGCATGGAATGGTTTCTGCAGGGGTAGAATTGTAATTTTTAAACGGATTTTTGTAAAAATGCCATAGGGACTAAATTGAAAGAAAAAGTTCATTCTCAGCGATTTGAAAAATGAAAAAAAAACCCCTGTACAGTGAGATTTTGGGAAAAGTTAGAACACAAAAGTTGTAGATCTCGACGAAGCTGTTACGCCGCGTAGACGATTTGTCTAAAAACTCAATCGTTTGTGAGTTTTTGATTTTTCAAGAATATGTTAAAAGTGGAAAAAGTGTTAAATGGCAAAAATGTCATTTTTCAAAATGATTTAAGGTATGGTACCTTAAGTAAAAATGATCCTTGAGAAAAATAGGAAATTTTGATGCAAAGAAGTAAATTTTAGTCCCAAGGATAAAATCGTCAAAATTTTCAGTTCAGGGACTAAACCGCAAAGTTTTATGAAAATGCGGCATAATTGAGAAATAAAGAGATTTGACCCACTATGGTGTTATTTTGAGATTAGTATGTGGTTATTTTCATAAGAATAACGAAATCGAGCTCGGGTAGGTTAGTGGACCCACGAAAGGCAAAATCGACATTTTTGTCCAAATAACCTGAACCACTTTGAAATGTTTCCAATGGGATAAGAAAACGACTAGAAAGGTTCTCGTTCTTCGTTAGAAATGATATGGTAAAGTTAGATAAAAAAAAAAAAACAGTGGTTTTTAGAGTTGTATATAGTAATGCAACTTAATTTATTAACTAACGGATGTTTCGTATCGAAACATAGTGAAATTTGGCTAATGGCTTTGTAATTGGCCAACACGATCCTAGGAGTCTAAGAGAAGGAAAATCGATATTAAGTTGCCCGACATTCGCATCAAGTAAGTACCATTCCCACCTACAGTATGAAATGTAGGTTTAGAACGAAATATATGTATATGTATACCTGTGCGTATAATTAAGTGTAAACTTGTATGTTTGTCATGATATGAATACCTAGGGGTATAGTCATGTATGAATAATTGTGAACATATTAATGTGTACTAGTGTGTATAAGATGTTATGTACCTGTGTATACAATAATGAAAATGAGTATGTGTATCATTATTTCGTACCTACGTATACAATGATAAATACTTGAGTATGTATAAAGTAGGTATCTGTGTGTATATTTTATATTAAGTACCTGTGAGTACATTATGCTACATACTAGTGCGTATATTAATGTGTAACAGTGTGTATATTTTATGTAATACTAGTGCGTATATTAATGTGTAACAGTGTGTATATTTTATGTTAAGTGAGTACATTATGCTATATACCTGTGCATATATTAACGTGTACCAGTGTGTATATTTTATGTTAAGTAGCTGTAAGTACATTATGCTATATACCTGTGCGTATATTAATGTGTACCAATGTGTATATTTTATGTTAAGTACATGTGAGTACATTATGCTACATACCAGTGCGTATATTAATATGTACCAGTGCGTATATAAATAAGTACCTGTGTGTACTATGCTATGCAAGAGGAATTTATGTTTCATGGATAATATGTTATTATCACTTCATGCATGGTACGTCAACCATAATAAATAGACTGGTAAATGTATCACCAGAAATTAAGAAAAGTGTCGTACCGGCTCCTAACTCAAGGGGAGTTTAAAGGATATGTTACGGTCACGGTGTTACGTAGACCTAAATGAAATTACACAATGGTACGAACACTTGGGCCCTAGTAAAGATAAGAAATGATGAGGATAAAGAAAGTTTATAAGAAAGCATAATTGATTCATGCATTCATGTGAATATCCATGTGGGATTTATGAGACTTACTGGGCGTTAGCTCATTAAGTATTTCATGCTGTAGGTATTCCGACGAGAAGGTCATAACAAGTTTTAATGGTGAGCTGGCGGATGGGTGGATGGTGTCCAGATTGGGTATGGAGTCCGCTGCTGTAATGTTTTCTGTTGTATATGTTTAAAGTTATTTTGAAATGAAATGTTTAAAAGAAAGATGTTGTAAAAGTAAAAGTATTAATTATGTAAATGCAAGTATGTGAAAGTATTTTGGGAATTATCAAAGTTAATGTAAGCAAATTATTTATTCCCGTTTAAAAAAAAAATCCTAAACTTTTGCCCTAAAGTAAGTAAGAAAGAGTTTTATCACAGCTTGAAAAAACAGGCTGTGACACCTAACTTATTACTTTACATGTTTAAAAATTTATTAAACTTTTTTTAATAATTATCACATCGATTGATACTAAAAAGTTTAAAAGACCTAATTTCGAAAAAAAAAATTTCAAAGGCCGTCCAAAAAAGTTTTAAAAGATAATATCTACTGTGTCATATAAAAAATAAAATATAATAATGCCTCTTTAAAAGTGATGATTAAAAATGACAAAGTAAATAGCAAACATAGCCTACCAGTAATTTTAATAATATATTTTTTTGAAAAAAGTAATTCTAACCAGATGCAAAGTCCTAATTCCCTAATCCATGTTAAAAAAAATCGACGAACTAAAATACTCTTTTAAAAAAATTAATTACTGTAGAAATGCTATTAAATTTTAAAATACTTGATGAATTGTTATAGACCCTTATCACTGTTATTTTTTTAGATACAAACTGTCATTTTAAATTTCCAATTTTCAATTTACCAATATGATATAATTTACTATTTATTCATAGTTTTTAAGAGGATAAAATAGTTCTTTTTTTAATTTGAATAAATGACTTTTTAAATCCTTTCAATTCAAATTGGTGGGCTTCAGGTAGCATTCTCTCTCCTCCAATCCCTCCAACCAAACAACTAATTCATCCTCCCTCTCTTGACCTCTATCCTTCCTAATCAAACACTATTATATTTAGGATAAATTTGATTGAAAAGATAAATAAAAGAATAATAAAGATGGAGAAGAGATAAATGAATAATTATTTATTTGGTTACGGTATTGCCTTCTAATTATTTGCTAGTAACTTCTGTAAGCGATAAAACAAAAAGCTTAGAATGGATGGATTTTATAAATCCTTCCTTCAATCTAGTCTAACCAAACAGAATTCAACAATGTTTGAGAGCTACAGTTTATAAGAGCATTTGGGATTGCTGTGGCTTCCTTTAGAAGCAATTAATGTATAATCTTGTGGTAATTGAGTGTTTGATAATGGCATGATTGGATTATTTAATAAAATTAAGTAAATTGATGCATAAGAAAGCAAAAGTCAAAAGCGGAATCATGTATCTTTTTGGATATCACTTCCCTCAGAATCCGTCAAAAGCAGCATTGTGAGGTCCGAATTACTAAAAGGTCACTGCAATAATTAGATTATTAAGTGTCTTCATGTCTATTTTAGTCATTTAATCAAACACCTAGCCATAATTTTAAAGGTTGCAGCACTTTTAAACCTGCAGTTTACCAAACACTCGGCTGCTTCATATTACAATTGCTTTTTAGCCCAACACAACTCACAGCAATTATTTTAAAAGTTACGAAAATACCAAAATAGCCTATAGTTTAAACTAATTTTGCTTTTGTTTAGCAACTGCAGTTTAAATTGTTTTTTATGATTTTAATCACTTTTGTTATAGTATTTTATTTTATAAAATGCACAAAATACGTCTAGTACCTTGTTTTAACTATATAGTTGGATAAAAATAAGCTACAATATAACAATAAATAGTTCTAAACAGACGTTTTATTAAAAATTTAAATTGTTGAAGAGTTTTTATTTCCAACTATCGGTGTAAATTGAGTTCTCAATCGCCCTATTACTGGCGGAGGATATGTCTTTATCCGGTGTCTGGATAATAGAATTCAGGAACACAAACAAAGCCTAGAAACGAAAACTTCTCCACGACACCCCAAAGCCCATCTATTATTCCTCACTTCCTTTCCTAGTCCTTGTTGGCAAAGGGCTACGACTCATTTTCCCCCACTTTAGTCTCTGCAAAACTCTCTCATGGCGACGACTCCTTTCTCTCCTGCAACACCCGTACGCTCTTCCCTTAAACCCAACCAAAACCCTCTTCGAATCGTCCTCTCCTTTGGAGGTACAATTCTGCTCCAACCATTCTTTTGAAACCCCTTTAAAAGCCAAAGACTCAAAATTTTCCAAAGAGACTCATTTTTTAAATTCCTGAAACAATCGTCAAGAATGATAATAGCTTCATTTTAGCTTAATGGGTAGTTGTTGAAATTTTTGAATTTTACAGATTCATATGGCGGAGGACCAGCTAGCGCGAAATGTAGGCCGAGCAGGGTTGATGTGTGCTCGTGGAGCTCTGCTGCAAGCTACGTGAGGCTTCGGGATGATAAAGCTAAGTTTTCAGGGAAGTCCATTTTGACGAGGCAGGTTTTACACAAGAGGCAAGTTGATTTTCACTGATTTTCTTCTTCTCGTATGAAGTATTTGTGATTTGGATTAAGTAGATATGCGGGTTTTTCATCTTTTAAAGGACTGTGTTTTCTAGTTGGTTGGAATTTGGGATTAATACAATTTATATGGACTGGGTTTATTGGCTGTTTGGGTGGTACATTTGCTTATGTTTCAGAGCTGGAGTTGTGAGAGCTGCTACTATTGAAGAAATAGAAGCAGAGAAATCGTTGATTGAGAAAGACGTTGTGAGTTTGCCTTAATTAGCTTTCAGAGATTCTAATTCTTTTGAATTTTGAGATTGAGGTGATAATTGTACATGTTTATGACAATGTTATTTGATTTTCAGAAAGAGAGGATGGAAAAAACTATTGAAACTGTGAGAACCAATTTCAACTCCATTCGGACTGGGCGTGCAAACCCGGCCATGCTTGACAAGATAGAGGTGAGGGGTTGATTGGCCTGTTATGCTAGTTTCACGATTCGGGAGTGTACTTAAGAGATCAATATTAAAAGCAAGCTTTCTATTACTGAAGTCTTACTCTTTTTTTTTTCTTTTGTGTGTGGCTTACTTTTTTCTTTTTTGGTTTACTATGTTGGATTTATTTTGAATTTGGTCAATATTTGTTACAATATAGAACTATTGTCGGCCCACCTAGTTATGACTTCTTTTGTTGTAAATAGTAAATTGTGACATGGCATCAAAGCTGGAGGTTCTGAATTTAAATCCTTATCGTTGCACTCCACTAAAAGCTTAAGTTTTATCACAGTTGAGCGTTGCAAGTTGCAAGGGGTTGGTTTGGTTTTGTTTTGTTTTTTCGTTTTTTTTGTTTGGGTTGTGTGTGTGTAAAAGCCATTCTGATTTGATAATCTATTAAAGCTTCTTACTAAAGTTATTTGGAGTGGCATTCATCTTAGGGCTATCATAGTATCATCACAATTAGTGTTTTTTTTTTTTTTGGTTCAAGTGTAGATGTTACATCTTGCTTTTTTAGGTGGAATACTATGGAAGTCCAGTTAGCTTGAAGAGCATTGCACAAATCAGTACTCCCGATGCAAGTTCTCTCTTGGTTCAGCCATATGACAAATCCAGGTATTCCCGTCTATTGAAAAGTGCACGAAAATAGTTAGGAAATGCATAAGGCAGAGCATTCTGCAAAAGGTCTTTTGCAATACATACCACATACTATAGAGCCAGGACAGAACATTTTGTTTAGTTTTCTTGGTAAGATAAGATAGTTAATGAACTAGTGTAAGTTCCTTGATAATTTACTGCCTTTCTCTTTCACGCCCTAGAGTTACATGGTTTTTGCTGGGCCAAGGAAGAGTGTCTTTGAATTATTCTATATTGAGACTCCTTATTCTTTTTGTTATTCTGTCCTATACCTTTCATTTATATTTCATATGCAATTCAGCTTAAAGGCTATAGAGAAGGCAATAGTCAGTTCTTATCTTGGTATGACTCCAAACAATGACGGCGATGTAATACGATTGACCCTCCCACAACTAACATCAGAAAGAAGGAAGGTAGTTTCTCTCGCCTAATAGATCTTTGACCTCTTCACATAATTATGATATCCAGTATCAGTGAAGCGTTTAAAAAATTCTTCTAAGGAATCCAACTAGTTTGTTTTCTATATTCGATAATTATAACCACTTTTCAATGCAGGACTTGTCGAAAGTTGTGGCAAAACAGGCTGAAGAAGGAAAGGTACATATGCATTTTGTTTTGGATGGTTTCAGAAAATCCCCTGTTTCAGTTTGTTGTTACTTGTGAATTTACTATCATAAACCAGTCTAAAAATGTCATATTTTCTGGTGTAGGGGTATAGGGTTAGTTCACCTGACCATACGCTATTTTGTATTCTTCCCCCCGGCCCCCACCCATGGCCCCATGTTGGGACAGTAGGCTTGGTCTAAATTTTTTAGTCGTGTTTGAATAAACCATGGACTGAAATACTTGGAAAAAATGTTATGGTGGTCCCATTTGGTATCGTTTTGAGAATTTTTGGAAATGTTTTTGCACGTTTTTTGGGGCAAAAATTTCAAAAACACTCGGCACAATTTCCAAAAAATTTTTATTTTCCAAAACAAATCCATTTCACCTATTCTGAAAACACCACCAAACGGAATTTTTTTCCCTTGTCAAGTTGCTATTAGTGCTTACGTTCTAAACTTTCATGGATCTATGATTGACCTCTGTTAAATGCTGTAGGTGGCGTTGCGGAATGTACGAAGAGATGCTTTAAAAGCCTATGAAAAACTTGAGAAGGTTTAAATCGTTAAATTCCATCATGGTTGAGTTTTTCATTTCCACTGTCTATAGTCTGGTTATTGCCTTGTGGACTATCTTCTTTTTTTGCTTTAATTTTGAATTCCTCCTTAGTCTTGCCCTCTACTTTGCAGGAGAAAAAGCTCTCTGAAGATAATGTCAAAGACTTGTCAAGTGATTTACAGGTATCTTATCTTCGTAGTAGTGGTCGTATTTAGTTTCTTAACTTCAAGATGTTATACATTCGTCTTGTTTTGTCCTGTTTTTTGTTTGGTTTTTTCTTTAAATCTACTCGTGCTTTTTGTTTGCTGTTTCTCGTTTAGAAATTGACGGATGCGTATATGAAGAAGATTGAAACTCTTTTCAAACAGAAAGAGAAGGTACGGCCCATGCCAACTTTTCTGTGATAAATGATAAATAGCCACTATATTCTCGCGATTGCATGTTATGTCTAAGTTGTTTCTCTTTTTAACTTATTGCGGTTGGTATTATGTTCTTGCTGATTTTATTGATTTGTATCTTGTGTTTGTCTTTCAGGAATTGCTTAAAGTATAGTGATTAAGAAGTAAATCGTCGAGATTTGCCTATAGCAGCGGATAACTTGAATGTCAGTTTTTGTTTCACCTGCCTTACGACGTTCCCTTTTTGTTTATACAAGACGCACCATTAGTTTTGTATGACATGTCAACATGATCAGAACAGAATGATTTCAGATGGATTATAAGAATTCACATTCATGGTTCTTATATTTAATTCCCCTAGCCGCGAGGACATGAGCGTCTGAAATTGTAAGTTAAATCTTCTTTCCTAATCTATACTCATAGTTCTTATTTAGAAGGTAAAAAGTGCAATATACACTAGTTCGAAAATGAGAAATAAATAAAAAAATTGTTAAAAGTGAGCAGCTAAGGTATACCATGATTTATTATGTATGCAAGCGGTAAAAACCGTATTGTAAGAAAAATAATTTTTTTTTTATTTGCAAATACAACACATACAGCTTATTTTCAGGACCTAATAGACACATTGTCTTTTTTTTTTTTGGAAAATAGACACCTTGTCTTTTGTACCATATTTTATGAAAGATTGATCACAGGTTTGTGTAAGACGATTTATATTCAGGATGACACTAAAAACAAGTAGAAAAAACCTCTATTTCGTTTTGGAAAAACCCGCATTGCTTAAAACAATGCTTAATAAGCATTTTATTATGAAATCGCAAGGATGGAATTAAGTGCAAAACCGCTAACCTCAGCCATAGCATTGGATCTTTTCTTTCTCCCAAACTTTTGACTATTTCTACAGAGATTTACAAATCACGTTGAACATCAGGTTCAAGTACTTCCTTTACGACATTGATCGTCTCATTCGAGGTTAAGACCGTCGTCATTGGCATAAAGTAGGTGCGACACTTGGTTTATTTTCCAGAACAAGTCTTTGCAAGTTCTTGGGATTATGCTGTACTTGTCTTGCAAAACTAGTCTCAACAGATCCCACCTCTTACTCTTCACAAGACGCTTCATTTCGTTGATGGTCTATTCTTCGGTATCCCAGCCAGAGCCATGAATCAGGCTTAGTGATACGGCATTCAATTTACCTTCTCTGGATTCTCTGTCGATACATGAAAGGAGTGACTAGCAGGTAACGACTAATCGTCAAAATGAAAACTATTGTTTTACCTTAATGCCTCGAATATCATTGAGAAGACGTCCAGAAGTGCTTGTTAGTCTATATACATGGTGAAGCTCGGAATTTCCTAAGACGTTGTCGGATTGTTCAAGCCCGACAAAGTCGAGCTGGAAGGACTAGAGGTCCTAGGGCAAACGAGACATATCCCTTTGTCATGTACTCGTCCATTGTTGGTATGAACGTGTATCTCGTCCATTGAGCTTCTCTCAATACAGATTTCAACAAATCCAACCACTGCATTTCAACGCACGCCAAGTTACATCCTCAGTATTGCCTCCTAAACATTTCGTGACATGGTACTTTTGTTCCTGGACTTCTTTTCGTCACAATTTAGTCCTCGAATTTTAAAAGAGTAGCAAGTAATTTCAATTGTTAATTTGAGTTAAAATTCTAGGACTAATTTAGGACTAAACTGAAAAAAAAAAAAAAAAAAAAAGGACAAGGGCCAAGCTAGGAGAAGTTTAGGGCAGACAGGTTCTAAAGACTAATTACTCCGTTCAAAATTAAACCCGTGTGCAATTGGTATCAATTGCTAATATTTTGTTATTTCAAGTGCTAGTCAGGAATCTAGAAAGAACCAATAATAACATGAACAAGGTAAAGCATGGAACTCACGGTTTGTCACACTAATATTTTGTTATTTCAATAATTACTTGGTTTGTCACACTACGTCCTTGCTGCACGAATGCTTTGGCTCCGATTTCCGAAATTGTTATGAAGTGCTGAAAAGATAATTTCAACTTGCTCGGAGCAACAATCAACACTGAGATTGACATCCACCTACGGTTTTAAGTACACAGCAATGACAGAACGCAATCATTTCTAACTTTAAACACACACACACACACAAGAGTAGTTTGGAGGAATAAGCAGAATGAAGTGGAATTGGTAAAAAAGGAAACATACTTTTCCATCATTTGTATGAGGTTTAAAAGTTCTTCTGAACCTCCAACATCAAAGAAGTCATCAACCACCGCACTTTTAGCCCATGAAATGCGGGCACTTTTAGCCCATGAAATGCGGGCGTCAAATAATTCAGGAGTCAAAATGGTAGCAACAGCAGACAAGTAACACCGCTGCAGCTTCTGCCGACAAGCTTTAGCCTGTCCAATTTATTCTCTATAACCTACCTGCTTGAGCTTCCACATGTTAGTAGCTTTGGTCAAAAGAAAATAATAAACCTTCAAAATAGTAAGACAACAAAACTCTTAATTGCTTGTCAATCTCAGTGAATTTCTTTTCCAGGCAAGAAGACACCAACACCCTTGACCGAACTTAATAACAGTGACACTCCAGTGACCTGAAAATTTTCACACTCGCACCTCCATTGCTGGTTAAAGTAATATCATATTCATTTTTCAACCATTATTTTAGATTCATTTTTTTTAATAGCGCATAAAAATAAAAATAAAAAACCCTCATCAAACTTCTTAAAACAAATATTATAATCAGATATGTATCGAAAAATATTATAATTAGATATAATTAATTTGGAAAACTTTCATTAAAATATCAAAATTTGGCTTTCTAATATGCACCCATTCTTCAATATCTTAGATGCCTTCTCTATTACATGACGCACGCACACACACACACACAAAATACTTCAAAACAAACTAAATCGAGTAGTTAGCGTTGGGTTTTTTTTTTTGAGTTTCCTATTATTTAAGTGTAGAAAGTATTAAGAATATTAATATTGTTTATTAAAATTCTTTTACGTAATTAATTTTGTAGATTTTGGTGGAGATTTTTTTGAAAGGAGTTAGATGGAGTATTTACGGTAATTATGATTAGGAGAGAGAAAGAATATTATATAAAATAACATTAATAAATAATCTAAATATGAAGCATATATTAGACGCATGGTACACCCGATTTACTGAATAATTCCTCAACTATGATATATTATGAATGCAAACAGTAAAAGCCGTTTTGTATTAAAAGTATTTTATTTTTCAAATACGATATATTAGCTCTGTATCTTTTTTTTTTTTAAATTGACACTATCTTTTTGTACCACATTATATGAATGATTGATCACACATGCGCGTAAGACGACTTAAACTTACGAAGAGAGTGAAAACAAGTAGAAAAATCCTTTTATTTCTTTCTAAAAAAATCGACATTGGTTGGTTAAATTAAGGGGCTGTTTGTTTCATATATTCGGCCGACTTTTTGAATTCAAATTTTTGAAATCTTTTGGATATGTGTTTGATTCCCTAAAATTCAAATTAAACGAATCCTTTACATCTAAGTTTTCAAAGTTTTATCCCTTGAACTTTTGAACTCGGATATGTTTGTTATGGTAAAAAAACTAAAATTCCATCTATCAGATTCGAGGAAAAAAGTATAACTTATTTATTTGATATCCAATTATAACTGATTTTTCTTTCATTGTGTTCCTACTGAATAGAGAAATAGATTAAGATCATATTGTATATTTTTTAGAATCATAACATTAAGATTTTGTAAGATTTGTCAATAAATCAAAAACTTCTTCTAGTATTTATTCAAACATAAATATCAATTTTATTCCTATTCAGATTAACACTTTAAAATGCACATCTAAACGTTAATTCAGATAGCAATATAAATCACATATCTCATATTAAAATAATTTAAATTAATACACTTCGAATCTATTTATCAAACAGACCCTGAATGCTCGATAAGCATTTTATTATGAAGCTACAAACAAGGGATTAAGTGCAAAACTGCTAACCTAAGCCATAGAATTGGATCTTTTCATAGTCCTTCCAAACTTTTAAATATTTCTCTCCAAACCACGTCATAGAATGAATGGGGATGATGACCAAACTACGTGGATTTACAAATCACGTCGAACAACGGGTGCTTCATATACTTCCTTTACAACATTGATCGTCTCAGTTCGAGGTGAGACCATCGGCATTGGCTTAAAATAGGTGCGACGTTTGGCTCATTTTCCATAACAAGTCTTTGCAAGCTCTTGGGACTATGCTGTCCTTGTCCTGCAAAACTAGTCTCAACAGTTCTCTCCTCTTACTCTTCACAAAACGCATTATTTTGTTGATGGTCTCTTCTTTGGTATCCAAGCCAGAGCCATGAATCAGGCTTAGTGATACGGCATTCAATTTACCTTCTTTGGATTCTCTCTGTCGACACATGAAGGAGTGATTAGCAGACAATAAATAATCATCGAAACGAAAACTATTCTTTTACCTCAATGCCTTGAATATCATTGAGAAGACGTCCAGAAATGCTCGCCAATCTACATAGATGGCGAAGCTCGGAATGTCCTAAAACATCATCAGAAAGTTTAGGCACCACAAAGAAAAGAGCTGGAAGGGCTAGCGGTCCTAGGGCATATGAGACGCATCCATTTGTCATATACTCATCCATTGCTGGTATGGACTTGTATTTCCTCCATTGAGCTTCTCTCAACAAAGACTTCAAATAATCCAACCACTGCATTTCAACACACGCCAAGTTATATCCTCAGTGTTGCGTTTTAAATATTTTGTGATATGGTACTTTCGTCCCTAGAAATTCTTTTCACCACAATTTACTCCCTGAATTTTTAAGAGAAGCAATCAACTCCTATATAACTTGAGTTAAATTCTAGGACTAATTTAGAGCTAAATTGTTAAAAAAATAAAAAAAGACTAAAGTGCCAAACTACAAGAATTTCCGGGCGGACAGGTGCTAAAGAGTAATTATTCCTGTTCAAAATTAATCTCGTGTACAATTAGTATAAATTGCAACTATTTTGTAACTCCAATTGCTAGTACGGAATCTAGAAAAGCCTATGATAGTAGAAAAATTAACAATAATATGAACAAAGTAAAGCATGGAACTCACACTACGTTCTTGCCGCAAGAATGCTTTGGCTCCCATTTCCGAAATTGTATTTTGAAGTGCTGAAAAGATAACTTCAACTTTCTCAGAGCAACAATCAACACTGAGATTTACGTCCCAACTATGGTTCAAGATCATAGAGCACAATCATTTTTGACTTAAAAACACACACAGTGGTTAGGAGGAATAAGCAGAATGAAGAGGAATTGGTAAAAAAGAAAAAGGAAACATACTTTTGCATCAGTTGTATGAGGTTTAAAAGTTCTTCTTCTGAACCTCCAACATCAAAGAAGTCATCAACCACTACTGTGAGGACCACACTTTTAGTCCACAAAATGCAGGCATCCGATAATTTGGGAACAAAAAGAATAGCAACAGCAGTCAAGTAACACTCTTGTCAAATCTATTCTCCATAACCCACCTGCTGAGCTTCCACTTGTTAGAGCTTTGGTCAAAAGAAAAATTAAACCTTCAAGATAGTAAGACAACAAAACACTTATATGCTTGTTAATCTCAGTGTCTTTTTCTTTTTCAGGAAAACAGACCCCTAGTTTTTACCAATATTATAGTACCCTTGACCGAACTTAATTACAGTGACACTCCATTGAACTGAAAATTCTAACACTGATACCTCCTTCGTCAGTTGAAGTTAATATCATATTCATTTTTTAACTGTTATTTTTTGAAATAATATACAATACATCTGTCTTGCAAACTTTCCCTTTTCATATATGTAAGTTGGTGCCAAACTAGGGGTAGATGCTAAGAAGATAAATCCCAAGTTAATACGAAAAAAATAATATGAATATATAAGAAAAGATTTTCTTAGTTCCATTCCTCAACTTTTTTTGTCAGATACTGATACATTCAGGGCAAGTTGTTAGAAAATTCTATCAAGATATCTCGATTCTTGGAAGCAAATAGCTACACACCTGGAAAGATTTCTGAATTCCTCACGATACATTGACTGGCACATGTTGAAGTCTTCAATTGCTAACTCAAGGAAATATTTGTTATGAACATTTGAAGAACTGAAAAAGAGAGTACAAAGAAATGACTCAGTTTATAATAATTGAGTATAACTAAGTTTTTAAAAAGTGGAAGGTCAATGAAAAGATCAAAAGCGAAAAACATTCACCGAGAAGAAGTTTTCAGAATCCTTATATTATCAGTCTTATAATGCTCTATAGCTCTCCTGCTCGACAGCCGTTCCAAGTTCGCATAGAATGGCATCTTAAGAGCTTCATTTACCTAAAACAAAGAAAGAATTCAACTTTCTAGGTATTACCTTCGCATCCACTAAACATTGCAATTGAATTCGTAAGCGAAACTCAAGAAGGAAACTACCTCCTGGCAAATATATTTATTGAGTTCATGATCCTCCTTGGTGGAAATACTAAGTAGCTTTTGTTTTAGAAAATTACTTATCCATGAATTTTGTTTCTCCATGACCGACTCCTCTGGATGTATGATGATCTCTGATGCCCTAAATATTTCTAAGACGGCATTGAAGTCCTTCATATGTCCTCCAAGGTAATTGATGATGTAATCTTCTGAGAATTGAGTCAATGGATCTACATCAAATAATAAAATCTCTTAATTAAGCATGTGTTGCAAGAAAAATTGTAAACACGAAGACTCCTATAATGAAAAATACCTGATGATACGTCATATCCATTAATACGTAATAACGAAAGGCCATGGCGCAGGTGGAACTGTCTAAAAGTATGCTCTCCTCCCCTTGCAGCCACAACCTGTTCATGGGATAATGTCAAGCTTCTAATTAAAACGCAGCTAAAAGTTTACTCAAAAAATAATAACAACAAAAGATTTAGAACTTTAGCATGTACCCTCTAAGTGTCCTATAATATTATCTACACAAAAAAAAAAAAAGAAAAGAAAGAAAAGGAAAGAAAGAAACTTGCTTGTATGTTTCATCCAGTACGCTTTTGATTTCTTCTTTGAAATGTCTGTCAATTCCTAACCTTTGAAGACCGTCGACCATCGAGAGATGAACATGCATATCTAAAGGATATACTGCTGGAACTGGAAATGGAAAAGAATTTAAAAACACTGTAAGAAAGATGTGATTTGAAATCAAGAAACATCGATCTGCATACAAGTCAGTTGAGATGGAGTAATGAACCTGCACTTCCAAACTTTTCTAAGACAGAGCAGAGGTACTTAAGACAATCAGCATTGTTGAGGTTTGTAAAAGCAAAGGCAGTGGTGGAAGGCGAATTAAATAGTGAACCATTTTTCCTTTGGTACTTCATAACCATCTCCCAATCCACGGACTTTCCAATCCCCTCTGAAATGTATGCTAAGTAGGCTCTGTCTCCCTCCGAGTTGCTTCCATTGGCTCTAACAATGACAATGGAGTAAAGAAACCTTCAGTTAGGATATAATTTTAAGCTAATTAATCTATATAGTTAATGATATTATTTCACAATCAAAGGTTGTTTCTTCACCCCTATTAAAACCATTTTACTTTTTTTGATAAAAGAGATGAACCAACTAAAACAAATCAATAAAAAAACAATATCATATAAGCATTCAACTGCGAATGGTCAGACTGAAATGATCAATAGTTCATTTTTGTTCGAAGGAATACAATAAATCAATCAAAATTAATATCACAAGTATATGAGGAAAAGATATAAGCTCTTCGTTGGCTGGTTGGCAATTGTTACTAAAGGTTTTTTTTTTTTTTTTTATTTATTTAAACATTTTGCCCAAGGCTTTTATTTAATGTGGATTTGGTATTTGAATTTTAATTGATCCGGAATTTTGTTTTGGGGGGAGGGGTTCGGGAGGCTCCGCCAAAGCGAGCATTTAAGACTTGCTTGGAGTCTAACAGCGAGTTAGAAGAAGCTTTAATTCTGTATTAGTGGATTCTTTTTTTTTTTTTTTTTTTCTGGTATGATTAGCACTTGTGAATTTTTCCCACGAGGGTTTTTGGTCACATAACATGATCATATCCTTGTGCCACTTTTATTTCCGCATGTCTATGTAATGGTCCAATTTTTTTATTATCGTACTGAACAAGGAATTGTTGAGGTGTTCTACGTTCAAATAACAATGTTTAGTAGTCTGTCAGGCATTACAGTAATAAACACCCATGAAAGTTTCTACCTTCGGTTTATGAATGTGCAAGACCAAAACCAAAAAGAAAGAAAGAAGGGATATATATATTAAGAAATTCAAGCACCTCTCAAGCTTCACCTCTCTGTTATGAATCAAGGCATTCAAATTAGAGGGTTCTATAGCAAAATTCAGATCCAAACGCTGGGCATATTCAATCATAGAGGGAAATATGACTTCAAAGCCAATAGGAGAATATTGCTTCTCATCATGAGCTGAAGCTAGATTTGCCTCAATAAAATGTAGGCCTAAAACAGTGATCAGAATATATCATCATGCATCCTCATCAACTCTACGTAGTTAAAAGATTTCGAAAGAGGAAAAACATCAATTTTGTACCCTTGTGGATTTGCTCTTGCCCAACATTCCATCTTTTCAATGAGAAGACACTTGCTAAAGTAGATGACAAAGCATCCTTCACGAGCAAAGAAGGGCGATGAGGAAGACCCCCCACGATCCATCAGAGAGTTGGCTCTCAAGCAACCAATTTACACATTGAGGGAAAAATGGTTCCTGCGCAGAACTCGAAGAAGGAATCATTGCCACCCAAGCAGTGTCATACGATGAAACCGAGAGTTCAACCTTTTTGAACATCCTTTTGATTCTGCCTTTAGTCTCCTCAAAATTCTGCTCATTTTTTTTAAAACGTTATTTGACAGTATATATAAATTATACGGAAAAGATAGACTCCAAGAAATAAGACATTTGTGTTGTCGTCTTACCAATGCGGAAGCGTTGCCTTTTTGCGCTTCATTTGATCTTTGTACTGGAGAAGCTGTAAATAACGAGTTTCAGCGCAAATTTACTCACTCGTATACGAGCATTCAAGAAATCAAACTATAGTTATACAACGACAGTCTTATATATATAAATATTAGACGCACGTAGACAAATAAACATAACAACATTTTGGGTTGGTGGATTTGAACAAAAAATAGAAAATGAAAACAAGTTTGTAATAAGTATTACAACGAAGGTATGTTTGATAGACCGTATTAGATACAATGTTTGGTACATTGAAGGGAATGTTATGACAACAAAGGCAGTATTTTATTACAATAATACACCTAATACAATACAATACAATACAATTCAATACAAACTATCAAACATTACATCAGAGGTTTTTTTTGCTCAGTAAAAGGGGATATGGTGCATCTCACATCCGTATCTTCTTTGGCATATTAACAATCCTGAGGTATGTTTGGTGGACGATATTTAAGCATGACCACATTAAAGCATCATATTGTATATATAATAATACATTAATGCAATATTTGGTATGAATGTTGTATTCCCTACTACAAATCGGAGATTAGACTAGGGATGTTAATAGAGGATGGAGCGGGACGGGGTGGGGTTCTTGCCGACCATACCGTCCAATTTTTAGACCTGTCCTGCAATGACCCGCACCACTAAGTTTGAGGTGCGGTACATGTCAAAACCCAGTGGGTCAATGGGGCCTGCCCCCCACCCCCGCCGCACAACCTGCTTCTTGGAATGGAGCTTGCAAGAAACGTGTCAAAGTTGGTCGTTGAAACTTTTAGAGAGGTAAATGACTAGTCGCTCTCTGTTCCGACTTGTCATCATCATCATCATTATCTTTGGCGAAGCTTCCATTAGATCCTCTCGACGCTCTTCCTTCACTGCCTCGGCAAGCCACTTGGCCGATCCTCAACCATAGCACCGTCGATCCGTCTGATTATTACTCTCTATCTCTCTCTCGCCCTCCCTCTCTCCCCCTCAAATTTGATTCGTTTTATGGTGGTGAAAAGCCTAACAGAGCTTTATTGCTTAATATGAGTTTGGTGGAATTGATTGAATAAGAAATGCCGAGTTTGATACACTTCTCTTAGTTGATTAAAGTGAAAATTGATTTGCCTTGTTCTTTGTCTTTTATGCTATTAGTAGGAGTGAAAAGTGGAGGAAAAAAAACATTGAAATAATTTTGAGATAGAAAATGATATAACAGGGGGTTTGGTAGAAAAAAAATTAGAATAGAAAAAAAAAATAGGTGGAAGTAATGATGTGTGAGTTTCATCAAAATTGATTTTTTCAAATATGGATGAATTTTGTAAGGAAAAAGTTTGATTATAATACAAAGAAAGTTAAGTTATCAATTTGTCTTTTTTTTTTCTATCAAAATTTTAACAAAAAATTTAGGCACTAAATTAAGGAAATAGCTAAATAATATTTAGGCAAAATGGTAATTGTATTAATAGTAGTTTTTTCATTCCTTTGATTTTTCTTGCAATACTAAACAAGAGAAGATAAAATTATTTTCTTTTTATCTTTACATACCAAACAAGTAAAGAAAAAATCAAAATATTTTCTTTCCCTACAGTTTTTTTTCTTCATAGTTTTCTCTTCCTTTTATTTTTTTTTTCTTTTCTTTTCATAGTTTTCTTTTCTTCTTACCAACGGAGCATTAGCAGGCACTGTAGAATTCTTAAATCTTCAGCAAGTAAATGGTGCAGGTTTTGGATTGACCTGCACCGCCCCAATCTCAAAGGGGATCTCGACCTGCACCATAATCCATAAGATGCAGGTCAAAACCGCCCTATTAGGGCGAGGCACATTAGATGATGTTTAATGAAAAACCATCATCTAACATACTAAAAAAAGTCATGAAAATCTACGTATGTATTTTGGGAATTTAAAGGTGCACATTAGATGATTTTTTGAAGACTGACATATAAGGTGCTGCCTTAGATGACAGTTTCTTAAAAATTATCTAATGTGGAGCTTCCATTTTATCTCCCCTATCTCTAACTACTTTATAAACTCTAAATATTTCTCTCACATCTCTTTCCCCACTCTAAGTTCCATATTTCTCTTCCTCTCCTCCCAATTCTCTCTGTCTCTCTAATTCCCTCCTCTCCCAAACCTTAAGTTTTTCTTCCAAATTTCTTTCACACTCTTCACTCTCTAGAACGTAGCCCTTGAGGCCTATGCAACCCCAACGACCATGCCCACCATCACGGCCATTACCTCCCACTATGTTAGCCATATCACTGTGATCACCAGAATCAGATTAGTTTCAGAATCCTTAAAAAATTGTTAATTTGTAACCAAGGTTTTTTTGTTTGGATTTATGTGTGATATTTTCTTTTCTTTTTAAGTATTTTTTGTTAGATGGATTTTGTAGAGAAATGTTTTTGTTAAGGTTTTCGAAATATTTGTGTCTATGCATATTAATGATGATTATATATGAGGAGGATTTTTGATATAATGCTTTGAAAGTTGTTTGTGCCGTCAGTATGTGTTGTGAGTAAGATTTTGAAATAAAATATTTGGACAAGGAAATAGTTTTAGATTAAAATGATTTTTTTTTTAAATAATTTACTTTTAATGATGGTAATTGTTGACGTTAAAAGTGACACACTTGGCGAGGATTATTGTAGAAACTATTGTCTAGTGTGCCTTCTTAGGCTTGCGTGGCATTTAACGTGTGTTTTAGATGACGTTTAAAATTCGTTTGTTATTTGTAAACATATAGCGAAGCTGAATTTGGCAACAGTGTAAACCATCATTGCATATACTCTTCATACTAGTGGTTGTATAAGCTAATACAAAAATTGCCATAAACTTTTATTGTTACAACACTCTTTGGATAGCTATAAATTGATCTCCAAAGTCAGTCTTCTGCACTTGGAAAATTCATAAAACTCCTTCCTCAATTTTGCTTTTGTACTAGGCTTCTGTTCATAGAGTTCAGGCTTGCGTCAAGTGTTGCAGATGTGGAGCCAAATCAAGTTTACAACCCAGCAAAAGGAAGAAAAAGGGAGAAAAACGCATCCTCGAAGGCAGAAAGCAAGCGCCGCGGCTCTGGCAGAAGAGCGCCGCGGCGCTGGGGCGAGGGCGCCTAGGCGCCAAGTGCAGAGCGCCTAGGCGCCAGGACAAGAGCGCCTAGGCGCTATGTGGAGAGCGCCTAGGCGCCAGGAAGACAACGCCGAGGCGTCGAGTGGTGAGCGCCTAGGCGCCAGGTGAAGAGCGCCTAGGCGCCGCAGGGGAGCGCCGCAGCGCTCGAAAACGAGCGCCGCGGCGCTGACGCGCTGTGCTGCGCGATGTGTTTTGAATCAAAGTCGAATTCAAAGGTCCCAAAAACGGGAAACCACTAGGGTTTCCCATTAGTTGCTATTTTCTCCTCCTTTGGTTATAAATAGACACAAGGTGGCTAGGGTTGTGTGTGTGAAAGCTGTGTGTGAAAAGTGTGTGAATTGTGAGAGGCATAATTCTTGAGAGCTTCATCCTTGAGAGAGAAAAATTCCCATTGGGTGTTAGATAGAAGAGAGTTTTGGTAAGCACAGTTTGTGAGTGTGTGAGAAACTGCTCTTGTAATCTGTAATCTCCTTCATCATAGTGGAATCTGCAAGCGGCAGAAACAGGACGTAGTCTCAATTTGGACGAACCTGTATAAAAATTTGGTGTCTCTTTTTCTTCTTTTCTCCTATTTATTTTCTGCAATTGTTCGTTCTTGCGATCCTTGGAATTAGGAGTCGCCTAATTCCCCAACAACTGGTATCAGAGCGGAGGTTTTGATCAAGAACGATGACTGGAGAAGAAGGTATGGCAGCCGGCATCACCAAATTCGATGGTTCAGATTTTTCCTATTGGAGGATGCAAATAGAAGACTACTTGTACAGCAGAAAACTGCACTTGCCCTTGGGTAGTAAGCCCGAAGGCATGAAGGATGAGGAGTGGAGTCTCCTTGATAGACAGGTACTCGGTGTGATCCGTTTGACTTTGTCAAAGAACGTTGCCCACAACGTTGCGAAGGAGACCACTACAGCAGGGATGATGAAGGCTCTGTCAGAGATGTATGAGAAGCCCTCAGCCAATAACAAGGTACATCTCATGAAGAAGCTCTTTAATTTAAAGATGTCTGAAGGTGCCTCGGTGGTAGAGCACCTGAACAGTTTCAACACCGTCCTAAACCAATTGGTCTCGGTAGAGATTAAATTCGATGATGAGATCAATGCTCTAATCCTCTTGGCCTCGTTACCGAATAGCTGGGAACCCATGAGGGTGGCCATTACGAATTCTCTTGGGAGTGCAAAATTGAAGTTTGTCGATGTCAGAAACTCTATTCTGGCGGAAGAAGTTCGCAGGAAGGACTCAGGTGAAGCCTCTTCGTCGAACTCGGCCCTTAATGTTGATAATAGGGGCAGGAAACTTGACAGGCAATCCAACAGGGATAATGGCAGGAGAGGCAAGTCGAGGAATGGGAGAAGCAAGTCAAGGAACGGTAGGACTATGGAGTGTTGGAACTGTGGGAAGACGGGCCACTTGAAAAAGAACTGCAGGGCTCCAAGGAAGAATGAAGACAAGACTAATGACGCAGCCAACGCCGCCACTGAAGAGCAACAGGATGCTTTAATCTTGTCTGTCGACAGTTCTTTTGATTCGTGGGTGATAGACTCAGGAGCATCATTCCACACCACAGCACACCGTCATGTCCTGGAGAACTACGTTGCTGGAAATCATGGTAAGGTTTATCTCGCTGATGGAGAACCTTTGGATATAGTTGGCATTGGAGATGTCAGTTTAAAAATGCCTAATGGGTCGGTATGGAAGATTCATAAGGTGAGACATGTTCCTAAGTTAATGCGCAACTTGATTTCGGTGGGGCAACTGGATGATGATGGACATAAAGTAACCTTCAATTGTGGAGGTTGGAAAGTCACGAAAGGAGCGATGGTTATTGCTCGGGGACGCAAGGCTGGAACTCTCTACATGAACTCTAGTTGCAAAGATACCCTAGCAGTTGCTGATTCTGCTGCCAATACTGAGCTATGGCATTATAGGCTCGGTCACATGAGTGAGAAGGGTATGAAGGTGCTTCACTGCAAAGGAAAACTACCGAGTTTGAAAACTGTTGATCACAGTTTGTGTGAAGCCTGCATCTTTGGTAAACAGAAGAGAGTCAGTTTCTCAAAGATGGGTAGAGAGCCTAAGTCCAGGAGATTGGAGCTTGTTCACACTGATGTGTGGGGGCCTGCGCCGGTGACTTCCCTTGGTGGCGCAAACTACTATGTGACGTTCATTGATGACTCAAGCAGGAAGGTATGGGTTTACTTTCTGAAAAACAAATCTGATGTGTTCGATGCTTTCAAGAGATGGAAAGCCATGGTGGAGAACGAGACAGATTTGAAGGTGAAGTGCTTGCAGTCTGACAATGGGGGAGAGTACCTAGGTGAAGATTTCAGGCGGTACTGTGCTGAGAATGGGATAAAGATGAGGAAGACCATTCCAGGGAAACCACAACAGAATGGGGTAGCTGAGAGGATGAACAAGACTTTAAACGAGCGTGCCAGAAGCATGAGGTTGCATGCAGGGCTGCCAAAGATGTTTTGGGCTGAGGCAATTAACACAGCCGCTCATCTGATAAACAGAAGTCCATCCACACCGCTGAAGTTCAAGCTACCGGAAGAAGTCTGGAGCCATAAACAGGTGGATCTCTCTTACTTGAGAGTGTTTGGTTGTGTTTCCTATGCACACATTGATTCTGCTGCTAGAAGTAAACTAGATGCCAAGTCAAAGAAGTGTTTTCTGGTTGGCTATGGCGGGCTTGAGTTTGGTTATCGTCTCTGGGATGACCAAAGCCGGAAGATTATCAGGAGCAAGGATGTGATCTTCAACGAAGGTGTTCTGTACAAGGACAGAGACAGCACGGACTCCAGGGGTTCAGGTTCTGAAGATAAGAAGCCTGAGGTGATTCCATTGAAGGATCTGCCTGAAGTGGAGGTGCAAAAACCAGAGGTTGAAGACCAGAAAAACACAGCTCCAGAAGGAAACCAGAGGACTCCTGCCACACCAGTCAGGAGGTTTAGCAGGACAATTAGACCGCCGCAAAGATACTCCCCATCTCTGCATTACATCTTGTTGACCGACAGAGGTGAGCCAGAGAGCTATGATGAAGCCGTGGAGGCTAGAGATTTGGTCAAGTGGGAGTTAGCCATGAGGGATGAGATGGATTCCTTAATGTCCAATCAGACATGGTAACTGGTAAAGTTACCACAGAGTAAAAAGCCCTTGCACAATAAGTGGGCATACCGGATTAAAGATGAATCTGATGGCAGCAAAAGGTATAAGGCAAGGTTGGTGGTAAAAGGCTTTCAGTAGAAAGAAGGCATCGACTTCAACGAGATTTTTTCTCCGGTGGTTAAGCTAACCACGATTAGGACGGTACTTGCGCTAGTGGCTAATGAGGAATTGTTTTTGGAACAGTTGGATGTGAAGACAGCTTTTCTCCATGGTGATTTGGAGGAAGAGATCTACATGAAGCAGCCACAAGGATTCGAAGTACCGGGTAAGGAGAACTTAGTGTGCAAACTTCAGAAGAGCTTGTATGGCCTCAAACAAGCTCCCAGGCAGTGGTACAAGAAGTTTGACGGGTTCATGTGCAGCAACGGTTTCCTGAGGTGTCAGGGAGATCACTGTTGTTATGTGAAGAATTTTGGTGATTCTTACATCATACTGTTGCTATATGTCGATGATATGCTGATAGCAGGAGGTTGCAAACAGGAGATTGACAAGCTGAAGAAGGAGCTGTCTAAGGAGTTTGCAATGAAGGATTTGGGTGCTGCAAAACAAATCCTTGGGATGAGAATAACGAGGAACCGCAACAGTCTAAAACTGTCACAGAAAGAATATGTTGAAAAGGTGCTGAGCAGATTCAACATGGGTAATGCGAAGCCTATGAATACTCCTTTGGCCAGTCACTTCAAGTTATCAAAGGAGCAATCACCGACCACGGAGCAGGAACGAGACCACATGGCCAAGGTGCCATATGCTTCTGCTATAGGCAGTCTTAAGTATGCCATGGTTTGTACCAGACCGGACATTGCACATGCAGTGGGAGTTATGAGTAGGTACATGAGTAATCCAGGTAAACAGCATTGGGAGGCAGTGAAGTGGATTCTCAGATATCTGAGAGGTACTGCAGGTTTAGCATTGTGTTTCAAGAAGTCAGACTTGGGACTACAGGGCTATGTTGATGCTGATATGGCTGGAGACATTGATGGCAGGAAAAGTACCACCGGTTATGTCTACACTTTGGGTGGCACTGCAATTAGTTGGGTCTCGAAGCTGCAGAAGATAGTTGCACTCTCTACTACAGAAGCAGAGTATGTGGCAATGACAGAAGCGAGCAAGGAGATGATTTGGTTGCGGTCGTTTCTGGAAGAATTGGGTCACAAGCAGGAAAGGGGTGCATTACATAGTGACAGTCAGAGCGCCATTCATTTGGCAAAAAATCCCGCATTCCATGCTAGGACGAAGCATATACAATTGCGGTATCACTTCATCAGGTCGGCTTTGGAAGATGGAGTGTTGAAGTTAGAGAAGATTCTTGGGAGCCAGAATCCGGCAGATATGCTCACCAAGACGGTTCCAATTGGGAAACTGAAGTTGTGCGCAACTTCAGTTGGACTTCTCCAAGAGGCGTGAGAAGTCGTTGCCGCTGCAGTGGGAGACATGGTGATTGATTAGTCTCCAAGTGGGAGATTGTTGCAGATGTGGAGCCAAATCAAGTTTACAACCCAGCAAAAGGAAGAAAAAGGGAGAAAAACGCATCCTCGAAGGCAGAAAGCAAGCGCCGCGGCTCTGGCAGAAGAGCGCCGCGGCGCTGGGGCGAGGGCGCCTAGGCGCCAAGTGCAGAGCGCCTAGGCGCCAGGACAAGAGCGCTTAGGCGCTATGTGGAGAGCGCCTAGGCGCCAGGAAGACAACGCCGAGGCGTCGAGTGGTGAGCGCCTAGGCGCCAGGTGAAGAGCGCCTAGGCGCCGCAGGGGAGCGCCGCAGCGCTCGTTTCGAGCGCCGCGGCGCTGACGCGCTGTGCTGCGCGATGTGTTTTGAATCAAAGTCGAATTCAAAGGTCCCAAAAACGGGAAACCACTAGGGTTTCCCATTAGTTGCTATTTTCTCCTCCTTTGGTTATAAATAGACACAAGGTGGCTAGGGTTGTGTGTGTGAAAGCTGTGTGTGAAAAGTGTGTGAATTGTGAGAGGCATAATTCTTGAGAGCTTCATCCTTGAGAGAGAAAAATTCCCATTGGGTGTTAGATAGAAGAG
This sequence comes from Artocarpus heterophyllus, assembly GCA_025403435.1. Lineage (NCBI taxonomy): Eukaryota > Viridiplantae > Streptophyta > Magnoliopsida > Rosales > Moraceae > Artocarpus > Artocarpus heterophyllus. The sequence continues at coordinate 3,378,205 of CM046336.1, read as the reverse complement.
AGTTTTGGTAAGCACAGTTTGTGAGTGTGTGAGAAACTGCTCTTGTAATCTGTAATCTCCTTCATCATAGTGGAATCTGCTAGCGGCAGAAACAGGACGTAGTCTCAATTTGGACGAACCTGTATAAAAATTTGGTGTCTCTTTTTCTTCTTTTCTCCTATTTATTTTTTGCAATTGTTCGTTCTTGCGATCCTTGGAATTAGGAGTCGCCTAATTCCCCAACATCAAGTTCGTAGGATTGCCCGTTTGCTACTAGTTTGCGGTTAAATCCTAGAAGACAGACACCGATTGTCCTCAAGACATGGGTGAATCTGTTTTAAGGGACACGGTACATAGACCTCAGAGTTCCTTCATCAAATTTTTTTTGTTTTTTCTTATGTTGTTGTTGTGCTTATTATATTTTGTATTTGTATAATCTCAATATAAATTTCTTTCCTACTTCTGGTTATCTATCTTGTTTGTTTGCTGCATCACGCTATTTACACCATGTTGTTTATCATTTAGAAAAGGTATCAAGCATTTCATAAATTGGAAACGATACAATAATTAAATTCAAAGAATCTGAAAAAAAAAAGTGAAAAAATAGAATAAAATTATGAAACAAGTGAAAGATAAAGAAAATGATCATCACGGAGAGAGAGATAAGATTGGAGGAAAAAATAAATAAAAATAAAACAGCAACTATCAACTAAAAGTAAGTATTAATTTTATATAACAAAAGTCATAGATGTGTCATTATTTATTGTATGTATGATATTGTTTTTTAGTTTAAAAAAGAAAAAGAAAAGCACTATTTCATAAAGATTCATTCTACGAGTTGTTTTGTTGAAAAACTAAAAATATATAAGGTTGGAAGAAAGTCAATAAAACCAATGTATTACTATTGAGGTTAATGACGTTAAACAGAAGAAAATGGGTGAATGTATAACATAATACGTAAGAAAAGATTTAAGAATTTGGCCTAAATTTAATCATCATAGAGGTTTTTTTTTTTAAGTTTTATTTATTTCTAATATATGCTTTGTAAATATTAACGAATAAACAAATTTGTATATGTGGCAATGTGTAAATTTTTAGTTATTTAAGGCTACAAATATTTATGAGCTATAAAAGCTTTTGATAAAAAATCAATGAGAATAGAGGACAAACATCTATAGTGTAAAACGAATTTACATATATTAAAAGTAAATCTTATAGGAGATCGAAATGGAGGTCGAAAGAACTCATTCTCCCTTTTAATCTATTGGTAATACATAATATATAAATATACCTTTTCAAAGAAGTCTCCTATTCTTCCTTGTCATATTTTATTGCTTAAAATTATGTGCCCTTGTTTGAGATTCTAATTTTGTCTTCCGCTTATGACCTCAGGATGCCCTACATCAACAATGACGAATATTTGGAGCTGGCAAAGCTAGACTACAGCAATTGCCAAGCCTTGCATTCGGTCGAGTGGCACATCATGCAAAAGTACGTATAAACGTATATTGTATATATATATATATATATATATATATATATATATATATATATATATATATATAAGTTCATGAAGAGATGACCAACGTGACCATACTGGCTGAGTGTTATTAAACTAGGCATTAATATAAATTTTTGTTGAAAATACTATTATCCGGCCTTCCCTCTCGACAAGGAGTGCATCACCTTATCCTTATCATAAGAAATACGTATACTTGCCTGAAAATGCAGATGGTACGCCGATTGTAGACTCCAAGAATCTGGGTTACGCAGAAGAAACCTTCTAATGGCTTATTTTCCGGCGACAGCCAATATTTTCGAACCAGAAAGAGCTCATGAGAGACTTGCCTGGGCTAAAACCGCAGCATTGATCCAGACCGTCACTTCCTACTTCGATGAGGGACAAACTTCTTATGAGCTTCGGAGTTCCTTTGTCTATGCATTCAAAAGTAATTCTAATGTGAATGTGCCCGATTATTTGAACAATGCAAGGTACATGGCATATGACTAAGAGTTATAGCATTTATTACATAAGGTTTCACTTGCTGAAGTGAATTAATTTCACAAATACTTATCATTTTTTTTAATTTTTAGAAACTACAATTTTTTTTTTGTTTTAATTTGAAAAACTTGGTTGAATTTTATCGGTCGTAAATTTCATGGACAAAAATAACAGAGGAAAGAGATTAAAAAAAAAACTCTTAATTAAATAGACCAAACTTATTTCTGAATAATATTAATGTAATGATAGATGTGGGTTTCATGCCCTAAAGAGGCAATTAAATTAATAGACAAATGAATTACGTATGCAGGCTATCGAATATAAAAGAAACCAAACATGGACTACTTAAGAGCTTGCATGCCACCCTGGGCCACCTTTCTTTGGACACAGTGATGTTGCATGATCTAGATTGTAGCCATCATCTACGACAAGCAGTGAGTTACTTGTTTGAATCTCAAGTATTGTTTAATTATTTATATTACATTTCAATCAATCCTGTGTAATTTCCATGTCAATATCATACATACATGGCATTAATCATATTATTGGTGGATTGGTGAAAATACCAGCTATTAATATTGTTGATAGTGACACTTTGGGCTTCACAAAGCGAAAAGAATGAGGATTTTTTTAGGGATATTTATCTTTTCATGTCTTTTATTTTATCTTAAGTTAATTCAGAACATATACCTTTAGTTTTTAATCTCATCAAATATATATATTTAGATTAGATTTAATACACGAATTTATACCTTACTTTGTTCAATAGTTGATTTTGATTTTTAAAATGACCAAATTATATTTAAGTAAAATAGAGAAAAATTAAAACTTTTTTTAAAAAATAAAAAAAAAAAAATAAAAACATACAAAACACCCATTTTGAGGGTATTTTTTTATCTTTTTGAAGTTAAAAACCCTTAGTATAAAGTTTTTTCAGATTTGCAAAGCTCTCTTATTAGTCAATTTGAAGGTATTTTAGGCAATTTTTTAAATCAATTTTGAATATTGATTAGAAAAATGTATAAATTTATGTATTAAATCTAATCTGAAAGTATAAATTCGATAAGATCTAAAATTATAAGTATGGTATTTTAATAAACTTAAAATACAAGGTGTGAAAAGGTAAATAATCCTTTTTTTATTTGGAAAAACTAAGGTGCCATAATTCAACTAGATTCAAATAATGTGCTTTTCGTACTTAGGGTGGCATTACATTTTCACTTCTTTTCTTTCCTAGTAAATAGTGGAATCTTTAGAGTAAGGCTCTTTTATACATGTTATGAATAGTTGTTTTAAAGGAACCATCAATCCATTCAATTAAATCCAATCTATTGGATTAGATTGAATTATAAAAAAGTTTGGACTTATTTTGAATTGGGACAATTCAAGATCCCAATCAAATATATGTAGGTTGAATTATGGATTGAGCATCTCCTAATTCTTATAATCTGTGAATTAATCCGATCTATAGATATGTGTTGTATAAATTATATATACACAAACCTATATCTTCTGTCAAAAGTTTATATGCTTAAAAAAAGTTTAGTCCAATTACAGAAAACTAACATTATGCACTTATGACATTTACATATGTCTAAGGTTTATTTAAGTTTGGTAGTTATAATGTTTTCTAATTTTACAATTTTGTTTATGCACTTATGACATTCACATATGTCTAAGGTTTATTTAAGTTTGGCATTTAATTGGTTGTAATATGTTGGATTTTATTAAATTATTTTATGTTATATTATGTTAATCTCAATTCTAATTTTTTCAATAAATTTGAAGGCTCAATTTGTGAATTTGCGAAATCCAATCCGCAAAATCTATGGTTTTTGGATTGGATTGATGGTGTTCATGTATTGGTTTTGGATTAGGATTTTCTGAATTTGATATGTTCAGATTGAACGGATTGAACCCTAATCTCTATAATCCAATGCGTGAACACCCCTATTATTAAATATTGAATAAGATCAATTCTGTAGATAGCCCTATTTTTATTTTATAAGAACCAATTAATATAAATGGTACATTTACAATTAATGATCCCAGTAGAATTCTCCAATAATAAATAACAACACACCTATATATAAACAAAACCTATTGTACGACAGATATTTTTACCCTACTGATAGATACTGTTATTTTAACTATCGGATTAACTTTTCAAAGATACGAACGATTGGAAGCAAGTTTTCACATGCTATAAATTTTAACGTAGACACTTGTAGATTATAACATTGCAAGATTAATCCAATAGATAAAATTAAATAACAATAACTACAGATAGGTTAAAAATATATGTCCAAGAACTCCAACTTAAAAAAACAAATATCGAAATCATTTTGTTATCAAGACTTTCATATGTTACCAAAAAAAAAAAAAATGCAACTGGGTTCAAGTTAAAAGAAGGTACTAATTATGAGTTATATGATAGTAGGAAAAGTGGTTGCTAAAGTGGCAAGATGGAGGAGATGGACCCCACCATGGAGAAGCAGAATTATTGATCCAAACAATAAATCTTATCGCATCCAGTAGGCCCATGGATGATCTACTATCAAATCCTCAGTACAAGAGACTCCTTAACATCACCAATAGAGTTTGCACCAGAATTCGTCACCACCAAAAACACAAGCACAAGGTTAGTACTAGGATTAGCCGCAATTGTTGTGAGCACTAGAAGTTATGTTAAACATACAAAACGCACAGTTTTTTACTTCCTTTTATTTTTTTCATTTCCACAGTTTTTGACAATTTGTTTGTAGGAATAATGACAAGCACCTTGTTTATTTGCCCATAAATCGCCGGGTACACCAAAACGGAAGCTGCAACAAAAAAAGCACCAAGACAACCACCCCAGAAATAGAATCAGACATGCAAGAGCTTGTACAATTGGTGCTCCAAAATTCTGCATCTGATGAGATGGACACAAATATTAAGCAGATTTTTCTCATGGTAGCCAAGACTTTCTATTATGCTGGCTATTTTGATTCTGAGACCATCAATTTTCACATTGGCAAACTACTTTTTGAGACGGTGGTTTGATATTTGTGTCGCACCATTCACGAATCACCACATTATTGTAAAGGTCATGCTATTTGAAAAATAATGACCCTCATTTAGTTTGCTAGTTTGAATTTTGTTATGTTGAACTATTTTATTTGAACCGAAAATCTAATTTGTGTGGTTTTAAGTTGCAATCCAAACTAGCATTTAGATCTATAGTTAAACTCTAAATTTTAATAAAGAATAAAATCAGAATTAATGTTTAGGATATAGGTGTGGAGAGTAGAGAAATCTGCATAATTCTTACTGTTTAAAAGTGGATTTGAAAGGTTGCGATGGAGAGGGGTACATACCTTTTTATTTCAAGTTTATTTATGCCTTTTATTTTATTTTATTTTATTTTTTGGGGGTAGAAATTGACAGGTGAGGGTATATGAAGAAGATAAAATGTGTTTCCAATACAGAAAAAGAAGGAATTGTTCATGCCAACTTTGCGGTGTAGCTATGATAAATAGCCACTATATTCTTCCGATTATATATCATGTTTGTTGAAAGGTAAACTTGATTTGGGTCAACAACAATAAATGTATGGGTTTAAGGTTTAGTTATTGGGCTTAAATTTAATTAAGTAATAAGTCCATCTTTTAGAAAGAATGTCCAGAGTATTTTTCTAAAATATTTAGATATTTTTAGATGTAATAAAATTATATAGAATTTTAGATATGAGATATTTTCGATGAGAATTATAGAGAGTAAATTGTAGCTTTGAGATTAAAAGTGTATTGGCATAATCCTAGCTATTGGTTAAAGAGGTGCCACTAATATAAATAGTGGTGATTTCTCTCATTTTGTATCAGTAAGTAAGAACTTTTAAGAGTAAGGAAGAGAGATTCTTAAGAGAGTTTTTGAGTGTGTGAGAAATTATAATTATAAAAGTATTTAATTTTGTAATAAAAAAGTTTAGTGTTTGAGTTTGAACAAATTTCCGACAATGTTTATGTTTCTCTCTTTTCAACTCATTACGGTCGGTATCATGTTTGGTATTGCTGATGTAAATGGCAGAGATCATTTCCATATGGCCGCGCCCCATATCCATTTTTGTCTCACCTGTCTCAACATGATCCAAACAGAAAATAATCGAAAAAAAATTCAGATGGATTTATAAGAAATCACATATGAAAGTGCCGTTAACATTTTTTTTTTTACTCTTTTTTACGCTCTTTTTAATTACTGCTTGACACATAGAATTTATTATTATAAATTAGTATTTAAATAAAAAAATAAGATAATAGAGTTTACATGTCAAGAAATAAATAAAGAGAGTAAAAATAGTAAGAAAAAAAGTGCAATTAGCATTCCTCATCACATATTCGTAATTCTTATATTATGTTCCCTTAGGTGCGAGGACACAAGCGTCTGAAATTGTAAGTTAATCTTCTGTGCTAATTCACATTTATGATTCTTATTCAAAAGGTAAAAAGTAAATGTATCCTTGTTTGAAAATGAGAAATAAGTAAAAAAATTTTAAAGGAAGAACTTAAGATATACCATGATATATCATGGATGCAAACGATAAAAGCCGTTTTGTACGAAAATTAATTTATTTTTCAAATACGATACGTAAGGTCTATATATATATATTTTTTAAAAAATAGACACATTATCTTTTGTACCATATTATATGAAGATTGATCACACATATGCGTTAAGACATTTAAACTCAGGAAGATACTGAAAACAACTAGAAAAATCCTCCTTATTTCTTTTGAAAAAATCCACATTGGTTAAAACAATGCTTAATAAGCATCTTATTATGATGCTACAGACAACCAAGGGATTAAGTGCAAAACCCCAAACCTCAGTCATGGGATTGGATCTTTTCATTCTCCCACACTTCGGACGATTTCTCGCCAAACGGGTTATCAAATGCAAAGGGATAATGATCAAACTTCGCAGATTTACAAATCACATTAAACAACGGGTCTTCAAGTACTTCCTTTACCACATTGATAATCTCATTTGACGTGCGAACATCGTCATGATTGAGTTTGGAATGAAATAGGTGCCACGCTCGGTTTGTTTTCCAGAACATGTCCTTGCAACCTCTTGGGACTATTGTCATAAGCTGCACGATTTACCTTTGGAGGCTCATAAAGACTAGGATTCTCTGGAGTATTCTCTAAGTATTGAAATCAATTAGAATACTCTAGTACATCTTAGAAAAATCAAAACAATTTAATAGAGTCATAGAGTTTCTAGAATGTTTCACAATATTTTGAAAGTTTCTATGACGTTCTAGAAGGTTCCGTAACATTCTAGAAGATTTTATACGAATCTAGAATACTCAAAAAAGATCTAGAAGCATCTAGAATTCTCTGAAAGATTTTAGACCTCTTTGAAAGACCTTGAAAAACCTTGAAACTTTCTAGAAGCTTTGAGATAATATAATATACTAGTATGTTGTAGAAGACTCTAGGAACTTCTACGCCGTGTATATGTAATAGGAAAGATGCTTGAATGTTTTAGAACAAATTATGTTCCATAAAGACCTATAACATTCTTTAGAAAGCCAATGGCCTGTAGATAGGAGAAGACCCCTCATTTGTAATCAATCCTCCAAAACTTATAATGCTCCTACTTTCTAATAAAAGCCTACTTGGTATTTTCTATCCTTAGTCTTCTCCTGGTGTTATTACTTAGCTTTGATTATTCTTGCCTTATCTTGTGATAGTTTGGAAGAATTTAAGGCAGACTTAGCATCAAGATTGCTAAGGCTGCACGGTCACTTTGTGAAAAAAGTAAGGCCGTGACACTATGTTGTCCTTGTCCTGCAGAATTAGTCTCAACAGTTCAAAACTCTTCAATTCATTGATGGTATCTTCTTAGGTAACCAGGCCAGAGCCATGCATGAATCCAGCATAGTGACACAGCATTCAATTTACCTACCTTGGATTCTTTCTGCAATACATGAAGAAGCGATTAGCAGGTAATAAATAATCAGCAAAATGAAAATTGTTCTTCTACCTTATTGCTTTGAATATCATTGAGAAGACGTCCAGAAATGCTCGTCATTCGACATAGATCGTGGAACTCGGGATGTCCTACAATGTCGTCTGGGAAGTTTAAGCCCTACAAAGTAAAGAGCTGAAAGGATTACAGGTCCTAGGGAAAATGAGACATATGCATTGTTCATATGCTCCTTCATTTTTTGTCCATTGAGCTTCTCTCAACATAGCTTTCAGCAATCCAACCACTGCATTTCAGCACATGCTAAGTTACATCCTCAATCTTGCCTCCTAAACTTTTGTGGTAAGGTTCTTTCGTCCCTAGACTTCTTTTCTTCATAATTTAGTCCTTGAATTTCTAAAAGAGTAGCAATTAAGTCCAATCGTTAACCTAAGTTATATACTAGCAGGACTTTCTAGGACTAAATAGTGTGTGTGTGTAAAGGAACAAAAGTGCCAAACTATGAGATGTTTGAGGCAGACAAGTTCATAATTAAACTCGTATAAAATTATTATTTGAATTACTAAGCTATATATTATATATTCATTTATCTTCTAATTAACTTTAACTACCTCATAAAATGGTATAACTTGATTTTATTCCAAGGAACATGAATTTTAGTAATAGGCAAGGCAACCATTGTTTTTTTTCTTTTAACTACTTTTTCAATTTTTTTTTTTTTACTTTCCTCTTTTACGGAAGAGAAGATTCCAAACGACTTCTTCTTCCTTTTTTTTCTCTTTTTTTCTTTCCACAACAAACTATGTGTCTTTTTATAATACCGTACGCATGGTCAGCTTCTTGTCATTGTTCGCAACAATTAACGTTTGTTGCTTCTTCTTTTTTTTTTTCTTTTTTTTTATTTATGCCGTGCACATAACCTTCTTTTCAAAAATAGGCGGTTTAGTTCTTTTCTTTTGCTTCCGTATATTTGGATACACGTGACTCGTACACAATATTGAAAGAATATAAAATATAATCGTTGGCCCCACTTCTATACAATTAATTAAAAGTTCTGATCTCCTTAATCTTTTAATTTTAAGTTCTTCCAAAACATCATTTATGATACATAATATATGGGTTTCATGCCCTAAAGAGACGATTAAACTAATATATATATAAATGCATTACATATATACATAAATATATTTATTATATACACATATATGCAGGCGAACGAATATAAGCAAAACAGGGCATGGACTCCTAAGGAGCTTGCTTGCCACCCTAAGCCACCTTTCGTTGGACACAATGATGGTGCATGGTCCGGACATTAGCCATCATATATGTCAAGCAGTGAGTTATCTTATTTGTATCTCAATTAGTAATTTATTATTTCTATTAAATTTCAATCAACTGTGTATATCTTTCATGTCAATATCACACCAACTATGCATGACAGTACATAATTGGTGGAAATAGGAGCGAAGCCCTCACGAGTGTGGGTGCCGCTCTACCTGAAATTTATTTTCTTTTTAATTTTGTATGTACCTAAATATTACAAGAAAATTTATATGTCCAAAATCATTAACTGAAATGGATAAATGCATCTTCATTCAATAATACAGACAAAACTTACGGTAAAATATACATATTTATCTTACTAATAGATTATGTTATTTTAACTATTAGATTAATTCTAAGTTTTAACGTGAAAATTCACGTATTAGACTACCAAAGAGTTAATCCAGCCATTCAAATAACAGTACTTATGGCAGAAAATGTTAGCAAAATACCTTTTTATACTTTTTTACCCAAAAAAAAAAAACCGTGTGCTGGAGCTCGAAGTAGATAATAAACATACGTAAATATGACAGTGGGAAAAGTGGCTGCTGAAGTGGCAAGAAGGAGGAGATGGACCCAACTATGCAGAGGCAGAATTAATGATCCAACAATAAATCTTATCACAGCCTCGCCTATGGATGGTCTACTATCAAATCCTCATTACAAAAGACTTCTTAACATCACCAATAGAGTTTGGACCAGAATTTGTCACCACCAAAAACACAAGCACAAGGTTAGTAGGAATAATCGCAGTTGTTCTGAAAATTAGAAATTATGTTCAACATACAAAACCCACAATTCTTTTGGTTTAATTAAATTTTTTTCATTTCCAAAGTCTGAACATTTTGTTTGTAGGTAACAACCTTTTTTTTTTAAAAACCATCGATCGCTAGGTACACCGTAATGAAAACTGCAACAAAAAAAAGCAGCAAGACAACCACCCCAGAAATAGAATAAGACATGCAAGAGAAAACTGCAACGAAAAAAAGCATCAAGACAACCACCCCAGAAATAGAATCAGACATGCAAGAGCTTGTACAATTGGTGCTCCAAAATTCTTCATCCGGTGAGATCGAGTCAAATATGAAGCATACATTTCTCATGGTGGCCAAGGCTTTCTATCATGCTGCGCGTTGTAATTCTAGGACCATTGATTTCCACATTGGCAAAGTACTCTTTAAGAGGGTGGTCTGATATTTGTGTCACACCATTCATTGCATTATTGTAAAATCTATGGGAAGTGGAAAAATAATGGCCCGTTTAATTTATCGGTTTAAATTATATTGCTTTAAATTTTTTTATTTGAACTAAAAATCTAAACTGTTTGATTTAAATTGCAATCTGAACTGGTGTTTGGATGTATGGTTAAACTATAAATCTAAACATTGAATAAAGTTCAGATTTGTTTTAGAATATATATTTGGAGTGCATGATTTTTACTATTTAAAAGTGGATTTGAAAATTTGAAATGAAGGAGGGGTACATACTTTTTTATTGAAAAATCATTTCCATCCCCATAGGGTTATAACTTCACTACTCATAAAACTATTAGCTACAATCTAATATACAGTATACTTTTTAAATAAGGTCTTACTGTTTTATTAGTAGTAGGGTTATAACCCATGAGGTTGAATAAGATTGTTCCTTTTTATTTCAAGTCTACTTATGCTTTTTATGCTGTTTTTTGGGGTAGAAACTGACAGATGAGTGTATGAAAATCTTTTCAAACAGAAAAAAAAAAAAGGGTCCATCATCCATGCCACCTTTGCTGTGTATATATGATAAATAAATAGCCACTATATTCTTGCGACTGTATATCATGTGTATGTCTCTCTTTTCAACCCATTGCGTTTGGCATCACATTCGTGCCAATCTTCTATTCATTATTTTATGCCTTATGCTTGTCTTTCAGGAATTGCTGAAAAGCATTAGCGAGTAAGATGTAAATGTAGGGGTGAGCAAAAAGAGATGTAAATGGTCGAGAAAACTTGTATGCCAATTTTTGTCTCACCTGCCATGTAACATTGCCATTTAGTTAAATATAAGATGCACAATTGGTTTGTATGAAATGATGAGAACAGAAAACAATTGAAGAAAAAAGGGTTCAGATGGATTTATATTCCTCCCACCAAAACTTTGAAAAATAGAAAAGAATTCACATTTATGGTTCTCACATTTGGTCCCCAAGCTGCGACGACAGGAGTGTCTGAAATCGTAAATTTAATCTTCTGTCCAGTGTATGGCGCATCAGTATTTTTACTCGCAATGTAAGGTCCAAACTCCGAATCAAGAAAATCTAAATTCAACGGGCTGTGCACAATTAATTGATAAAAACAACGATTACTATCCCATCCTCTATACAAGAAAGCCTGAAGGGCTCGGAATGATAAAAGGAAGTTGCGAGTTTCAGAGTGTTGCTCACTTTACTTCTGAAGGATAGTGGCCAAATTGAGCTTGACGTCTTCCTTGGCTTGTTTATCAAATGGCTCCTCGCCGATATATAGGTCAAAAATTGACCGACACAAGAGCTTGCTTTCGATACTTCCTACATCCTTTCCCTCAACTGCACAAGGTTAACAAATGCTAAGAGTTCAGACTAAAAGGAACATCATAAAGAGAGGGAGTGAAGAAAAAATTTTAAGACACAAAAACAACGGCTTTCCATTACAAACTAGGAATTAACAATCAGGAGAATACGACATGTTATGCAAAAACAACTTTAAGGCATGTATGTCGCTTCATCGGAAAAGAAGAAAAAACTTAACAAGGAAAGACGTTTAATTTATCACTAAAACGAAATGTACTTGTCGTTTGAAGTACAAAAAATTAAATTATAATAAATTAAATTAAAATATGTATTCTGATCCAGAAGCAAAAGACATCTAATGGAAACGAAATGTCGCTTCACGTATCAGTTTTACCATTGAATGACAATCTTTCCGGGCACAAGGGGATGATGTGCCATGTGCGGACTGTGATTATCATTAATCCAAGCGACATGTAAGTGACGATTTCTATTGTCCTACCAAATGACATTTGAAATAAACAACATGTCGCTTCCTTTTATTAAAGAAAATGACTTGTCTTTCATATAAAACAATCCCATGGAAAAGCAAAGAATTGTCAAAAAGTATGTCATTTTTCATTTTCATTTATCGAATACTCTGTTAGAGGAAGCAGGAAAGTGACCACAACTCAGAAATTGGGCATTTTTTTTTTTTTAACAAGAGACCGGATTGCTTTCACAAGCGTTAAAGAAAGAGATGAATTATGAAGGAACAACTTACTTGTTGTCCGAAGTACATGACCTCGTTCCCTTGCCAATTCTATCACAGATCCTCGTGGGATTTTGTATTCGTCTTTGAACTGAGAAGTGAACCTGCAATTTTTTTTAGCCATTATGCTCTGACAAACTCATTTTATAGCAGTAGCACACATTTCCTACACCAACACTAGTCACCAGCGGCAACTATAAGCTAAAATGATTGTGGTTGTCAACAGACAAATAGAAGATTCCAGATCAAACAACTTTATGATGTTCATTATCAATGTGTCAAATTACCGGTTTCTGAGAAAGATAAAGATTTAGATTTACCTCTGAAGCAGTTCTCCATTATCTGATCCACCAAACTTTCGCAGCCTGCTTCCCACGGACTCCTCAAAAGCACTGCGAACGGATCGAATGCTTAGTTTACTGTAGATTATTTGAAGCCTCACAGTCATGCTTATATCACTTTCCAGCAGATCATCGCTAAATTCTTTGTTTTCAGTGATCTCAGAACTGGATAATTTTCCGTACTTCTCACCCAAAAACTTTCTTATGTCATTATTATCAGCATAAACGCCTGCCAAAATGCATATAACTCGCCATTGTAAATAAATAGGGGCAATAAGATTGTACAAGTACAATAAAAGTACTCTACTCAATTTCACAATGAAATTCACAATAAAACTACAGTAACTGATACAGCCTTGTTATTTTACACGCTTGTATTTTATGGTCGTATCTGTTTTTTTAGCATTCTGTGATGTAGTTAGATTAATTTGGTATTTGGTATAATATGCTAACAAATTCTTCTTCTAACTTTTGTTCTAGACAAAGCAGGGGTGAACAAAAAACCCGACAACCCAATAAACCCAATTAACCCACCAATCCATCGCAAGATAATCCGAACTCGATGAACCCGATGAGTTATTCAACTCAACCCAACCCGAGGTTTCATTGGGTGAGTTTGGATTAGGATTTTCCCAACCCATCATAACCAAAACCCACCCAAACTATTTTGATATATATAAAATATTTATATTATATATTTATAGTTTTAATACGCAAATTACACGTAAACAGAGTCGAAAAATGCATTTTGATGTGTATTATTTCTAGCATCTGTGTATTATTTTGGTTCTTTTTGCTTTTTTTTTTTTTTGATAAATGCTCTTGTTGTATTCGTGAGAAGTTAACAAATGTATTTTGACAAAAAGTAAACATGTATTATTTTTTTTATACTTATATTAATAACTGGAAGCTTATTCTGTTTTTATGTCATGTGATAGATCTTACATTACAAATGTAAATATGTTTGAGTGAAAATGCTTGGTATTCAAGATTGACAATTATACATCATATTGATTAATGTTTCTCACCATTTTTGTTGTATTGGTTTCTATTATGATTTATTTATTAGTTTATAACTTAATGCATTGTGAAGCCTTTATTTTTTTTTTGTTTTAACCTATTGAGATAATTTTTGACCTTTATAAAATATATTTTATAAATTTTAACTTTTTATTATTTTATATTAAATTGTTAATTTTTATTTTTTTTACTATATTTCTCGACCCAAACAATCTATCCGATCAACCTGAACTTTAATTAAATAAGATAGTTTTAAACTTTAGGTTGGTCGGGTAGGTTAAACTTAAAATCAACTTATCTAAACTTTTACAAGATGGATTGAGATTTTCAAAACACCCACCCAACTTCACGCGTAGGACAAAGCATCGAACTTTCCTTAACCATTAAAAGACTCCACAAAGAGAAATAAAATCACAGTTACTATTTAAGAGGAAAAATAATCTGAAACCAAAACCGTAATTGGACCAATTGTAAAAAAAATTTCCTATTACGCAAATGCAAATCATTCTCGCTTTAAGATCCCTAGGAAAAATTACTTTAAATTAGTAAATTTATTCTTCAAACTCAGCTAAGAACAAAAAATAATCGAAAGAGAAAGAAGATAGAAAAGATTACCAAATGCGTAAACATCGATGTTTTTCAACCCTAAAATGCTCTTCTTCCTCATCCCGACACCAAGAAGCCGCCGAGAACCGGCCAGAACCGAAGGAAACGACACGCCGGTCCTCAAATCGACGACCGAGTTCGAAGTGTCGTTTAGAGAGAGGGAACCCCAGACGGGCAGCGAACGATTGGCGGCGAAGAAATTCAAAGCGTCTTGGAGAAACGGATGCCTTGGCTTTGTGGAGTCTTTGGAGTAGACAGCGATTCCAGCCACGGCGGCGGCGGCGGTGGCAACAGAGACCACCGCAGCAGCGGTGGCATTGAAGGGACTGGAAGTGGAGGAGGAGGAGGGAATGTGAGGTGGCTTTGGGGGCTGAGAAAACGAGAAGGGAAAGCGCAGTGAAACCATGGCGTTAGTTTCTGTGTGAGATACAAGACAAACAGTTATTTTGCAGCTCAATAGAAGAAGTCCCAGTCGTAGTCTCAGATTTTGGGCATAGAGAATACCACGTGGTCTACACTTGACTTGACATTTGGGCCTTGGGCTTTTTGGGTCTGGACTGGTTTTTCTTGTTTTGGGCTTTTTTAGGTTGGGCTGTTTTGCCCAAAAACTGGGCTAATTGTAGGTAGCAGGTGGGGAACTGGGGATAAAAAGACATTAAAAACATTTTTTTTAACAAATAAAGAGCATGATTTTATTTATTATTTTTACATCAATTATTTTGAAATTTAATGTTTACCTTAAAAAAAATTTCAAAGAACTTTTGTGTACAATGCAGAGGGATATAATACCACTTCTCAAACATCACTTCAGATGTGTGATTCAATGGTCGAAAACAATTTTATATCGCACTATTTAAGTTTTAACCTAGATATTTATAAATTATACTATTAAAAAATTAATCCAACTAATAAAACAATAGCTCCAATAGGATAAAAATACATTAAAAGTCCTCTTTATTATTATTATTATTATTATTATTGTATGTAATTATTTATTTTGTCGTTTTCTTCTGCTCCCAAAGTAGAATCCATCGTTGCCGAGAAAAGAGCTAAATATTTCCTATAGGATGATAGGGTAAAGAGGAAGGTGGAAGAATAAAGAAGCGGATATGCAATTATCTGCCGCTTGTCGTTTTGGAGGAATTGCAGTGGTGCTTTTAATTATGATGCACGTACAAACTCCTGAGAATCATATATAATGACATTTCCACATGCATGCTTTCTTAAAGTGAAGTACAGATCATCAACATGTAATTCGTTGAATCAGCTTTTGTTTGGCCGTTTTGCTTTCACTGCGCAATGGGCACAAGTATTATGTGGAACTTTTTTGCATAAAGCATTCAATTGTTTACGGTCTTTTTCCATGTCATGACGTCAGACGTTAAAATATATATATATATATATATATATATATATGTTTCTAAGTATGTATGTATGTATGCATGTATGTATAGCTCGACATTCCCAAGATGTGTCAAAGTTATTTGTCAGATTTAAGTATTGCGTGGTTTGGAGTTTAGTCAAGTTTTTGTTGTTGCTACTCGCTATCTAGGTCATGACGGTCAGGCATAATTGGGAAGAAGACAAAAACTGGTTTTGCCTAGGGCTTATTCACGTTTGGTATATAGGTTCCAACTATGCTCCCAATTTAAACAGACTTTTTGTAAACAAAATCAAGCAATGATTTAGAGCAGCAATGATTTAGAACAATAACGGGTCTTACGTTTTGAATCATTTTCTTCTTTAAAAACTTTTTTTATTTTCGTTTTTCTTTAAACTTTAATGTAAATTGATATTCTAAACCTTAGTTTTCTATATGATATTTTATTCATGTTTAAATTTTTATATTCTAAATATCAATTTAAAACCACCGTTTAACTTTAAGTCTAAAACCATCCGTTTAAAACCACATTGATTCGAACCCAAATATTGGATGGGTATTTTAGATTTTTCAATCCATAATTCAAAATGAGTTTTTGTGCATACAATACTTGTTTTACGGATGTAGAAAGAAAAAAGGCAACTATAATGGTTTTAAATTGGTAAATTAGACTTTCAAATATGATTCATCTTTCTATAATATATATATATATATATATATATATGTTTGTATGTATATCTACATACTTAATATATTAGTTTTATATTTAAAAGAGAAAATTAGGTAGTATAACACTTTTTGAAAAAGAAAAAGACCATCAGATAACATATTTGTCTAAAGCTAACCTAAAATACTTTGAAACAATAGTGTCTTTATATTTATTAAAAGTGATATATTTTAAACCTTTTCTAAAAGTGATCAAATTGAAATACAATACCACAAAAAGAGTACTTCTCAAATGATTCTATGAGAATAGCTCATTTAGGTGGGCCAAGCTAATACCGAGTTCCAAAAATCCATACACGAATGCACAAAAACAAAAAAATAAAAAGAGCCACGTGGCCAAACAACATCTATTTTTTGGGTTTGATGTTGACCTACCCAATTATAAGCAGGTAGGTCGATTGATCGAATATCAGGATCACTAATTTTCCGTTGTTGGAACTAAATGTCAATTTATTTGAATGGGAAATAGATAGGGAGGAGTACAGTCTTTCTCGCCTATTCACGTGTTTACATACAAAAATATAGATAATAATCAAGGGATCCACATGATATCCCCACTAATCCAGTCGTTTTTCTAGAGGAAGAAGCTAATCTCCACACATGGTGGCCTATCCGTAACAACCAGTTGAAATGATAGGAAAATTTTGTTCCCTGGATTTATATGTCTAATACGCATTTTATGAACACACTACATGTTTACTTTACATAAATGGAAAAAGAAAAAAAGAGTATTCTCTTTTTAATTTATTCATGTATTTACTTCCAAAGTTATAAATACTACTTTAGTGCATCCGAAATTATACATAGTAAATTAATTTTAGAAAAAATGTTAGTTTAAACTCCCCTTTCAGTATTACTTTTTTATTAATTAAAATATATATCAAATTTACTTATATACCTTCATAAACCGAACCAATTATTTAATTATAGATCAAAATATATAAGCAATTGAGTTTAATATTTCAATTCTTATTTCTAAATTAGTGAACATTAGAAAGGAAAATAAAATTAATCGTTTTCTATTCTACATCCTAAAAAGATAAATCTACAAAAGATATAGGGATCCGACTCCTATCATTTTTCCGTTTCAAACTTACAATTACTTTTTTTTTTTTCTGCTTTTCATTACATGTGGTGAATTTTGATGATATTCTAGAAGTATTTACCAACCTCAATTTTGCTTCATTTGGGCGGCGATAACATAATACATTTAAAAATTATTTATGGCTAAAGTAAGAACAGGCAAGTACTTTTTCTTGGTCAATATGCAGACTACATGTTGAGAATTGTCCAACAAAATACTATTGCCAAGGAGTAAAATAAAATGTGTATCGCACAAATGGAGCATGCATGTTTAATTATTCAACATGGAAATTACTAATTCTATATATTTGTCTAAGTATTCTTAAACCATGATTTCTTGTCGACATTTAAAGAGCAAAGACTTGTCATTGAAATTTGTATGTATTTACCTGTTAATTTCAATATTTACGTGGACCGAATGGAGTTTCTGTTTGATCAAATTATCGTGCATTAGCTTAAAGACAGTTGCTAATGAGAATATAGAACTACTTACAATCGGTCAATAAACACATACACACATATATGAAACATTAAAAATTTATCGTTTATATATAAATTAAAAAATAATATATTAAATTTTGTAGACGGGTAAATCTTTTGTTAATTGAGGTCGTTGGCCAATGTGAACTTAATCTGAACCTCCACAAGGTGAAAATCTGCATCAAGAGATTAACACCTTCAATGCTCAAGTCAAAATATTGAACTTTAAAAGAAAGCAAGCTTAGAGGAAGAAGTAAGAGTATGAGTGTAACCATATGTCCGTGCTTCCATTCTATATGATATTGTTTGTTTTAAGCTTAAATTTACGTGGTTTTGGTCTTGTGTGTCACCTCAAAAATGTCTTGGCCCTTTTTGCCTCAAAAGATTGATGGTCACCCCACCTTTTGAGGACCAACTTCTTTGTTTGCTGCACTTCTCACTAAGTTATAGCTCTAATACCATATATAATGACCCTCACCTCTACTTGGTATTATATTATTCACTTTGAGTTTAAGCTCCCGTGGTTTTGCATTTAGGTTTCACCCTAAAAGGCCTTATACTATGAGAATATGATTGCTTTTTTTTACTTATAAACCATCACTGGTAACCTTTCATATTATGTGGACTACATATAGTTTATCTTATCTTGGCCAATGAGAGAGCTATATGAGTGTTTTAGCATAGTGAAAATATAAGAATAATCCTTATAATATTCATAGAATGGCATATCCCAAGCCCATGTTACTAAGTTGGGCCAACTAAAATTAAGTTATCTTCACTTACTCAATTTTTCGAGGGGATTTTGGCACCGTAGGTCCTCAAACTTTGCAACTTTTGATGCTTGGGTCTTCATTTTAAAAATTTATACACTTAAGTTCCTAAACACTTAATCTCTTAGTATCTTAGTCTCCATTTTAAGAATTTTGATACCCATATCCCAAACTCTTAATTTGTTAGCACCGTTAGTCCTCATCTTATTTTTACTATTAAATAACATAATAGATATAAATATTTTGAGGCTTTTTTGCTCCTAAGGTCTCAAAAATTTATTTTGTTAGCCGAAATGTCCTCAAAAGCTATCATTTTTTAAGTATAACTCATTGTTTTTTGTCCAAAAATAATATTTAAATGCCCTAGCATAAAGTTTATTATGATAATTATCGAAAACAAAGAGCTTGATTATATATTAGAAAAAGAAATTTATAAATATCCATTCTATTTTATTTTTAGTAAGTTGGTACCAAATTATAATTATGTAACTAAATAATTGTAAGGCAACAATATTTAGTTGTTTAATTACACACTTTTCTTTCCTAAAGATCTTTAATAAAATTGAGGATAAAAAGCATGTAATCGAATAGTATATAATTGGACAACTAATTGTTATATTTATCTTTAGTTATATCGTTATAATTTGAACCAGCTTAACCAAAATATAATGGTATAGATGGCTAATTTTCTCAACAATATTTGTGTATTTTTTTAGTTTATAATCAATTACTTGTCAATCTAGGGCATTTGAGCATTATTTTAGACAAAAAAATAAGTTATACTTCCAAAACAAAAAAAGCTTTTGGAGTCCTTTCTGTTAAAAAAATACACGTTTTTTAGGACTGAAAAAAAAACCCTCAAAATATTGAGCTCTTATGTCATTTAACAACAAAAGAATATGAGCATTAATAGTGCTAATAAATTAACAGTTTGAGGAATTGAGTATCTAATTTCTTAAAATAAGGACTTACAATGGCAATAAATTGAAAGTTTAAGAACATGAGTGTCCAAATTCTTAAAGTGTGGACTAAGATACTAACAAATTAAGAGTTTGGGGATGTAAGAGTCTAAATTCTTAAAATAAGAACCTAGGTACCAAAGGCTATAAAATTTAGGGACCTACGACGCAAAACTCCCTAAATCAAGAGAATTCATTATCAATCGAATGCTATTGGTCGAATGCAAAGATTGTATTTTTGGTTTAACCAAGGGTAAGTAAATATTAAGTCAATCAAACCAAAGGGGCTTCACGCAATAAGATGGACCAAACTCAGACATAGCACTTATTTGCTCATATGGAGCAAAGCATGATTCCCCCATTGAGTCAAATAAAAGGCTTATTTTTGACTAGCCTGTCCGTTTGGTAGCTATGTGAGAGCCTTCTATTGGAAGATGAAAGTCTTCACCCAACAAATTTGTTCAACATTTATTGTATGCTTTTTTTGGGGGATAAGCTGATCAACTTGACAGTTTTTTTTGCTAGAGATCAACTTGATATAGCTAAATGTTGAAATTTATGCACTAAGTCTCTTATATGGTCTTTTCAATCTCTCTAATGTCTTTTCCTTTCCTCATCTTTGCTTACTTTTTATTATTTTTTGCGTTTGTGTGAAAACTTCAATTCCCTATTTTACTACTTGAAATTTAGCCTTTCTTTTCAACACGAAATTTCAAGGCACGTACATTTTCAACCAAGTAATATAATGCCGGCAGAAATATTTATAAAGTACAAGGAGACTTCATTAATTCTGACAACAATATTTAATATTTTCTCCCTGTATTCTCCACAATATCTTACCTTACCGTCTTAATTTGACTTTTATGTTTACCTTCAAAAGAGAAAAAGATGTTGAATTTATATACGTTAAACTAGTAATCGTGAGTTCACCTTCCTTTTTTCGAAAAGCCAAGGTAATTACCAAAAAAAAAAAAAAAAAAGAAAGAAATAAAGGCCAAGGCTCAACATTATTTTTGGGTTATGATAAAAAAAAAATTACGTAATTGATGATCCTATATATCTCAACATTTTGATAACGAATATTTGGAGCATCAAAGAGCAAGAAAAAGGGTGAGATTCCATTATGCAAACAAACGTTACTCACGAGTTGTTATCACTTAACTAAATCCGTTTAAAGTTTTAATATTTACTTCGAATGCTTCTGTTGGTTTATTTGGTGTCCTTAACCAACAAAATGCTTTGCTATAAACATTATATTAATTAGTTTGATCCATACATGAAGGCACATTCTGTATATCTTGTACCAGGTGGTGATCATGATTGATGGGTTATCGATCAATAGCTATATTTAATCATATATTTGGTTTTTTCCCCTAATTTCGTCACTAGAATATTACTGGGAAGCAAGGAAATAATTAATGATAAACATTAGTAGTGACTTAGCATAAAGTTAGAGCTTAGAACAAACAAGCATAATGGCTATGGTGCTTACCTGTGACACCCGTTATTCTCCTAACGGGTATTGAGGTAATTAAATTAATTTTTAATGTATAAAAAAAAAATTGCTTCATTTAAATTTATTTTATAATATTTATTTTTATCTATTTTTAAGTTTTCTAAAATTCTCATATATTTATTTAGTATGATTACTAAAAAGCCTTAGAACTTCTAATAAATCTCAAAAATGTCATATTGGCATTATGTGTGTTAAAGTCTTTTGATGAGACATAAGGATATCTTTTCCAACTACTCTTGACCCTCATTTTCTTTATTTCCTCCGTGACATGCTTCAACATGTCTCCTCTATAATTGTTTCTATCACTTCTCTTCAAAGACTTCATCTTTTCTTCCTTTCTCTTCCACGGTTCCCACACTCTTCTTCTCATTTCTTTGCTAAAGCAAAATACTTAGAGAACTTCTTCAAGGCAGCCATAAAAATCAGCCACCATCACCTCCATTTGAGCAAGAATTTCAGTCATACCGAAGTAAAGGAACCTGTTTTGAAGCCATTTCAAGCTTCCAACTAACCATAATCCGAGGTTAGAATCTTATGAACAAATTTAGTCTTTCATTTATAAATTTTCTTTTATACTAAAGGATTATTCAAATTTGCGTTCTTAAACCTAAGTATATGTTTGTTGCTATTTTGGAGCATATGTATGAAGTCTAAGTGTATATGCCCTAGACAGAAAATTTATATTGTTAAACTTTATAATACCTCTATGGGCAGTGGTTATTTCTTGAAATTCTAAGATTAAATTAAAATGAATTTTATGAATGTAGTTGTATGTTGTGCTTTAGTTTTAATTGTCCTTATGCACGCCTTAGGATCAAGGGAGTATGGAGCTAACGTTAATTGATTCCAGGATTAAGAGACTGTTGATAAGCTTAAAAGGTAGGGATTCTATTACTCATTTTTGTGAGGTTTTTATAGAATTAAAATTGATTGTTTTGCCGCAATATATATATATCTATGTTGAACTGATATTATATGTGTATCACATATGAAACTATGACATGGACTCGTCTTGTATTGTACGGCGAGGAACATAATGAATTGACACATGTTATAAATTGAGAAGCATGGTTAGGAAAATTAACTCTATTAATAATGATTTAATATAGAGAAATTGTGAGACATGAAAAGGGCGACGGTTACGTCCTTGGGCATGAATACCCTAAAAGGTAAAGTAGGGGGAAGGCGATGACGCTTCCTTGGGTTGAAAGTCCCAGAACACACTGTACAGGAATCGATTTGGTGAGGACTCGGGGCTTGATGTCCCCTCACCGGAACACCCTTGGAATGTTTATAGGGTGATCAAGTGCGCCCATTTGGGTTTCGATGAGTTGAGTGATACTCAATTTAACATGGATACCTAGGAACAATGATGATTGGTAATATTTGTATAAATGTGTAATTATGACACTTGGTAATGATTAACTACGGTATCCATAAGATGTGATCATAATAAACCTCATAATCTGGAATATGATGTAACTTACTAACCATGCAGATTTTAATGTGGTAATGATAAAAACCTAAAGGTGAGTAATGGTTTTCTCTACTGAGCATAGTGTTGCTCATTCCCTTATGTTTATATCTTTTCAGGACTCACTAAGTGTGAGGTGGCTACGAGAAATATAGTTGAGGAAGTGATGTAACTATATTACATTGGGACTGCTCAATTGTAAAGAATGTTCTTCATGATAATGTAAGCATCAATTGTTACTTTCTGTGACTGTAATTATAATGTGTTGAGGGTTAAAATGATGATGACAACAGTTTATATTATTAAATTTAAGGTGCTACATTAAAACTGTGGTTTATTTATCGTTTATATTTTTATTTTTGAGTTGAGAGTTTTCATTTAAGTCCCGGGCAAATTTTATTTTTAAGGTTTTACTTTTATTATTTATTTTTATTTTATCTCATTAAAAACTGTTAACCCCCATATAGGGGCGTTACAGAATTTTTGGTATCAGAGCCTAGGTTCGGTTAACCTAGGGAGTGTAGCACCACTTTAAAAAATATATTTTTGAGATGGTTTTGAAGCTGAATTTTCATTGTCATCATCAAAATGAACCTTCACATTGATTTATACAGTCTAGAAGGATGTAACATGGAAAGGCCATAGAATGAAAATATTAATAGTTATATGAGTACAATAATTATATAGAAGGAAAGTATTAATAGTTATAAGGGAATGATAATTATATGGAATGAGTTTATAAGTAGATTGCTTATGAGAGATTCGTATAATATTTGGATCTATAAGCATATCTAATTCGTATAAACGATGAGAAATTCGTGTAGATACGAGGATTTAAAAGCCTTTTGTCTCGTGAAAAACAATAAGAAATATAAGGCTTGATTTATTGATTTCAAAGTTTGGCATAGATATGCCAAATTTTTCGTAATTGATTCAAACCTAAGTAATGATTATGTGTGGATTCGATGGAGCACATAAGTGTCAATAACTTTTCTTAAAAGTTCTATATATTTGAGGAATATGATATAAGTTGGGAATCATGGTATTGAATCTTGAGAGAGATAAATGTTAGACTTTTGGTCTGTTGAGACTGTGTAAAGTCTAGAATGCATGAATCTCAAAATTGGAATATTTCGTTACGTACATTGTATTTAAGTGTATCAGTGAATCTTTTGGTTACCTAAGGTTTTGTTATATGAGGAAATTATATATTGTATAAGTAGAATTGTGGAGATTGTAGATGTTCCTAAGTAGTAACATCTAGTGTCTTTGTTCATTGATATGGTCTACGTTGAAAGACGTAAATCGTATTGATTTCAAGGTTAGTCGCATTCTAAACCCTTGGTAGTAATGATGATGAATCCATTGATAGACGTTGAGTATTATCAATAACATATGGGTGTATGCATTGTTCAATAAGGTTTTGATTAAAACAAAATTATTTGAGTTGCTGGAAGATTATGTTGTTATGAAATGATTTTAAATATCATTCAGGAAGATCCTTGTTGTCGTTAAATTAGATTTGTTGTTCATAGTTAACTTTATCTATAGTGGGCTTTAAATTGGGTTTAAGATTTATACAAATTGGTTTTCAATTTTATGTTTGTTATTTAACTCGTTCTAAATGTGTTAAGGCCCGAAACAACCTGACCATTTTCAACTAAGAACATTTGGGCCTAGTTCAAATCTTAAATCAGTTTGATTCACACTGTCTCTCCCACGTGGTCTCTATACGTGTCATATACAGTGGTTTAATTATTGTTTACATATACGTTTACTGTGCATAGGAGCTTATTTCTCCGAGTTCACTTTTTCTCTCTTAATTTGTTATTTTCTCTCTAAATCGCAAATCCTCTTCTTTTTCATTAAAAATTCTTCTTTTTCTCTAAAAGAAGAAGGAATTCTAGGATTCTGCAATTTACTATCTTAATTTTTCCTTTCTATTTACTCTTCTTTCATCTCATCATGGACCCAAAGTACCAACATCTGAGAAAGTATTTCCCATCACTCTCCCAAAAGATTCTCAGAAAGAAATACAAGGCTAGAATTACTCGGTTGTGGATTCTTATGCGTTTTGGCATCCCTTGTGATGTGAGAATGTTGATAGAGGGGAAAATCCGTCCGAGTGACTTTAGTCAAGATGTCGGTTTACCAGGAACAGGTACCAGTCGTAGTGCAATGAAAAGAAGAGCTCGTGCCATCGTGGTCACTTGTAACAAATGTGGAAGACAAAATTGTAACGGTAAATGTACTTCACCTGGTTATATGTCTACGAATAGAGAGGATAAAATAAGGTTTTGTAGGGATGGACTTTCAAAGGAGAACTTGGATAGCATCCATCCTCCTCTTCACGGTCACCCTAGTGGATATGTTCAAGGAGCTATTTTTAAACTCTGGCCTAAATTTTATACAGAAAGACAACGCCTCAGGAATATGGTATTTCTAGATCCTGTTTGCCAAGCCATAAGAAAACTGGATGGGAAATAAGTCATCGCTCTATAAAGGTTATTTAGTCTTTACTTATTTGAAGCAGTTTTAGCTGATGTTCAACAGTTTGTGTTTTTCTTTTACTCAGAATATTTGCTTTTGTGTTTGAAATAATTGTGATTATTAGATTGATACAGTAAGTGTTAATATCTTATTTAATTTATGATTTTCTTAAATATATATATAATAAAATATATTATCTTATCAGACACGTTACATACGGTACAGTAATATGTTTGAATTTTGAAAAACTTATCCAGATATTTCAAGATTTGTGTCTCAAATTTCAAAAGTTCTACAGTATTTGTCGTTTATATTAAATTTCTAGACTTGGTGTATATTTGTCAAAAAGTCTACAGTTGTGTCATGAGGGTCTTCTGTCAAATTGTTCTCAATTGTCAAAAGTTATACAATTAGAGTCTAATCTTTTTCAAAAAGTGAATCAGATTTTCTGAAAACTATCAATCACCTTATCTTACTTTCTTATCCGCACAATATTTTGTTTAAATCTTTGGATTACCTTTTCATTACCTACTCGTCTATCTCTTTAGCCCTTTTTGTATATTTCTCATCTTTAAAATCTCATATAGAACCCGAAGTCTAAGTGGAGCAGACATTAAGCAACCACTTCTATAAACCAAATATGTCTACCTCCCAGTCCACGAAGAAAATAAAGAATGTCTGTGTCTTTTGTGGTTCCAGCCTTGGAAAAGATAAAGCCTATTTAGAAGCTGCAAATCACTTAGGGCAAGTCCTAGCACGCAAGAAGATTAACATAATCTATGGGGGTGGTAGTATAAAAATGATGGTAAATATGGCACTAGCAGCTAGGTCTAGCGACGCTACTGATGTAAGAATTTGGCCTCATATTCCAGTTGAAGGAAACCTTTGTAAGGAAGCCATAGGTAAGGGAGAAGGAGTCAGGAGTATCCCTAAAAATTTTAAAGACATAATCTATAATTCTGATGCTTTTATAGCATTACCTGGTGGTCTAGGTACTCTTGAGGAAATATTTATAGTTGCTTGTGGGCAATTGTTGGGCTTTTATTCCAAACCTTTGGGACTGCTGAACGTAAAGGGTTTTTATGACGGTCTTTTGAAATTTCTAGATTACGCTGTGGAAGAAAACATCACTACAGAATCGGAGAGACAAATCTTTGTCACTGCTTCAACAGCTGAGGAATTGATAGATAAAATGCAAATCATACATCCAGAATCCGACACTGCAACATCCAAGCTTGAATGGGAAAGGGAAAGCCGGGAGCGGCCAATTGATTTGAATCTCCATCTGTAATCTTTTTGTTTTATCTTTGGCATGTAGGCATGTATGTCCGTATTTCGTGTGTTACGAATAACCGTTTGCCTTGTATTCTGTGTTTCTTGTGGTACGTTGTTGTTCAATCTTTTAGATTCATTGAGCCTAATGCCGGGATGGCTGGATACGGAGTACTTGATGCTCTCGAAACGCATCCTTCTTAAGGTCCGATCTTTTGTTTATCGATGTTTTTGTATCCTCTAAGCATGCATGATATGGATAGCTGGTATACGGAGTGCCTTGTACTCTCGAAACGTATCCGTATTATGTTTGTAATGTGTAATATTCTGTTAATATTATGTGGAAGTACCAGAGTCAGTTATGGGGATATTCCATATGAAATATGAGTATATTATTTGGATTGAATGTTTGTTTCATGAGGATAGCTGTTTAATGAAAAATATGCCGGGTATGTTTGCAACTCTGAGATTCCGTTTAATATCTCTATGAGTAAGTTTAATGTATAGTTTTGAATAAAAGCGTTTGTGATATATGTTTTATGATTATGTTTTAGTTTATTAGTTGAGGTATGAAATCAAATATATTTGACTTTTCCTTACTCAAAAAGGAAAAGGAACCTAAAGATGAAGTATATAAAATTTCTCTGGCAATCTCCTTAAATGTGATTGTAAATCACAATCCATGGACAATGAAGGACTGGAATCATGGTATGGTCAATATGTATGCCTGATCAGATTCTTAGACTATTATACGGTGTTATAAGTTGAAACTTGTCAGAAATACTCTTATTGAGGGATTTAGGAGTAAGATTTATTATGCAAGTAAATAAGTGGAAATACGATAACTTAACTTTGGAAGATAAACAACATTAACGGTTTAGACTCGGAATTGGAATCATAATGGAATCAAAATTTTTACTAGTATTGCTAGAATTGAAATTTCGAGGACGAAATTTCTTTAAGGGGGGTAGAGCTGTGACACCCGTTATTCTCCTAACGGGTATTGAGGTAATTAAATTAATTTTTAATGTATAAAAAAAAAATTGCTTCATTTAAATTTATTTTATAATATTTATTTTTATCTATTTTTAAGTTTTCTAAAATTCTCATATATTTATTTAGTATGATTACTAAAAAGCCTTAGAACTTCTAATAAATCTCAAAAATGTCATATTGGCATTATGTGTGTTAAAGTCTTTTGATGAGACATAAGGATATCTTTTCCAACTACTCTTGACCCTCATTTTCTTTATTTCCTCCGTGACATGCTTCAACATGTCTCCTCTATAATTGTTTCTATCACTTCTCTTCAAAGACTTCATCTTTTCTTCCTTTCTCTTCCACGGTTCCCACACTCTTCTTCTCATTTCTTTGCTAAAGCAAAATACTTAGAGAACTTCTTCAAGGCAGCCATAAAAATCAGCCACCATCACCTCCATTTGAGCAAGAATTTCAGTCATACCGAAGTAAAGGAACCTGTTTTGAAGCCATTTCAAGCTTCCAACTAACCATAATCCGAGGTTAGAATCTTATGAACAAATTTAGTCTTTCATTTATAAATTTTCTTTTATACTAAAGGATTATTCAAATTTGCGTTCTTAAACCTAAGTATATGTTTGTTGCTATTTTGGAGCATATGTATGAAGTCTAAGTGTATATGCCCTAGACAGAAAATTTATATTGTTAAACTTTATAATACCTCTATGGGCAGTGGTTATTTCTTGAAATTCTAAGATTAAATTAAAATGAATTTTATGAATGTAGTTGTATGTTGTGCTTTAGTTTTAATTGTCCTTATGCACGCCTTAGGATCAAGGGAGTATGGAGCTAACGTTAATTGATTCCAGGATTAAGAGACTGTTGATAAGCTTAAAAGGTAGGGATTCTATTACTCATTTTTGTGAGGTTTTTATAGAATTAAAATTGATTGTTTTGCCGCAATATATATATATCTATGTTGAACTGATATTATATGTGTATCACATATGAAACTATGACATGGACTCGTCTTGTATTGTACGGCGAGGAACATAATGAATTGACACATGTTATAAATTGAGAAGCATGGTTAGGAAAATTAACTCTATTAATAATGATTTAATATAGAGAAATTGTGAGACATGAAAAGGGCGACGGTTACGTCCTTGGGCATGAATACCCTAAAAGGTAAAGTAGGGGGAAGGCGATGACGCTTCCTTGGGTTGAAAGTCCCAGAACACACTGTACAGGAATCGATTTGGTGAGGACTCGGGGCTTGATGTCCCCTCACCGGAACACCCTTGGAATGTTTATAGGGTGATCAAGTGCGCCCATTTGGGTTTCGATGAGTTGAGTGATACTCAATTTAACATGGATACCTAGGAACAATGATGATTGGTAATATTTGTATAAATGTGTAATTATGACACTTGGTAATGATTAACTACGGTATCCATAAGATGTGATCATAATAAACCTCATAATCTGGAATATGATGTAACTTACTAACCATGCAGATTTTAATGTGGTAATGATAAAAACCTAAAGGTGAGTAATGGTTTTCTCTACTGAGCATAGTGTTGCTCATTCCCTTATGTTTATATCTTTTCAGGACTCACTAAGTGTGAGGTGGCTACGAGAAATATAGTTGAGGAAGTGATGTAACTATATTACATTGGGACTGCTCAATTGTAAAGAATGTTCTTCATGATAATGTAAGCATCAATTGTTACTTTCTGTGACTGTAATTATAATGTGTTGAGGGTTAAAATGATGATGACAACAGTTTATATTATTAAATTTAAGGTGCTACATTAAAACTGTGGTTTATTTATCGTTTATATTTTTATTTTTGAGTTGAGAGTTTTCATTTAAGTCCCGGGCAAATTTTATTTTTAAGGTTTTACTTTTATTATTTATTTTTATTTTATCTCATTAAAAACTGTTAACCCCCATATAGGGGCGTTACATTACCTTATATATCGAGGAATCCAAGAGGCCTAATCCTTTACAAAGCATAATAAATATATGAAATTGAACAATATATAATCAAATTTGTGTATAGAATATATTCACAAATACATGTCATGTTTTAGTTTTTCTAGGAACTTGTAGTGTCATTTTGTACAAGGAATCTTTTATTGTTCCAGTAGATGACTGCTGAAGAACAGGAACCTTAACTTTAAATCGGCGTGGAATTAGTATTGGACAACGTATATTTATTATAAATTAATGTAGCAATTGCAATTTATTGATTCTTCCTTTAAAAAAAATGGTAAAATCACTTGAAATAATACGATGCGATGGTTATATTATTTGTATGTTATACGTCCCTTTCCGGATATTGACTTCTTTAACAATATTCTGCCACGCAAGAACATGGTAAATTCCGTTGGCTAACCAAAAGGCTAAAACGTGTAGAATTAAGACTTGTTAGAGATTACTGGTTTGAGAAATTGCTTGCATTACTGAAACTTATTTTGCATTTTTAATTATGTAAGCACAACTTAATCTATATCTACGAAGCGCACAAGTAATCATCTTAGTCCTCTCCAATTAGCACCAAGAGACGTGTTTTGGCAAAAACGACAAAGCACAAGTTGCCAGAGCATGACATGGAAAACAGCAATAAAAAGGACCTTGTCTTGTTTCGTCCCTTTCAGATCCGAATTTCCAAGCCCGAAATGGATTTGCACACAAGACAAAGTACTGTAGTTTGGACATCTCTACTGCTTTTAATAGTTTGTTAATTGTCGTTGAGATAGTGATACCATGTTTAACTAATCAATGTATCGCCATGGCTAGTTCATAAAAAAAATCCATACATGTTTTGTGTGTCTAATTTATTGTTTACTAGAAGCTCTTATAAAAAGGACACACATTTTTGCCCTATGAATAAGGATTATTAATTTAATTGTTAGATTAACTTTTGTAATAGTTTGAACAACGAGTGTTCAATTTATAAAGTTGCCATGCATGGTGAAGAATTGTTTTCAGTCATATATTTTTACCATCTTTTAGGGTATTTATTGTTATATTTGACAAATCAGACCCCAATTTGAACTTTTTTATAGACTTGATCTTTTTCAGATAGAATTTCATGTCTTTAAAAATTCCTACTTTTATTGGTCATTACAATACATATATATATATATATAAATATATGCGTGTATATACTTAAGTAATTATTAAATAAGGTGTTATAACCAATGAGATAAGAAAATGGGACTCTAAAATAAGCACTACATGGTAATGTGTATTTACTAATGTATTTTTAACTTTTCGTTAATTGATAAATTGGACTTAATTAAATACTTTTAATATTTAGGACCTTATATTTAACAATTGTTGATTTGCAATTAATTGATAACAAGTATTAAATATCGATATTCATGGATGGAATTGCATAAATACACCTAAAATTTTCGTTTAGCTAGTAAATTGGACCCGACTTTTTTAGGTTTTGCATTTGACTCTAGTTGATGTGGGTTATTGATTAAACCGCAATTGCTTAGTATCGTTAAATTTAAGTTTTTAAATACTAAAAGTCAAGGTTAAGGGTCTACTATGCAAACGATGAAAATTTCAGAGTGTATTTGTGATGAAAAAAGAATCTCTGTAATATTTATGCATTCCAATTACCAAAAGTGAATTCCTCACACCAATTTAATCTTGTTAAAAACTAAAAACATATGAAAACTTTAACATAATGAAAAATTTATGAATGGTTTAATCAAATTTTTGCTATGATAGAAATATATAACTCAGTACATTGACAAAGCGAAAAATAGTAACAATTCTCTTACAAAATCGACTTAAGATAAAAAATAACATGCAAGTACTTGATGGAATGTCAAACTTAATCAAATTAAGTTTCTTTATTTATTACGTGGGGAATGTGAAAAGTCCCACATGGGCTTAAACTGGGGTCGATCACGAGTTTATAAAAAATTGGATTATTCTTCTCAAATAGGTTGACTTTTTGAGATGAAACCTCATGTCCTTACGAGTGGTATTAGAGTCAAGCCCCAGAGGAGGCAAATATGGATCCCAGGTAGCCGAATTGAAAAATGTCATCGAAGATGATGGGCCCCTCTCGTTCAAGAGATGGTAAAGATCCATAGTAATGCACTGCCCTAACGCAGTGCCCTAAATTGATGGAGTGTGATTTCCCTAGTGAGAGAGGGATAGATGAATCTAGTGGGCCTTGTTCAGGGGAGGGATTTTAGGAATGCGAAAAGTCCCACATCGACTAAGAATGAGGTTGATCATGGGTTTATAAGGATTTAGCCTACTCCTTTTAAATGGTTTTACCTTTTGAGATGGAACCCATGTCCTTATTAATTCATCGCAATATATTCTTTCTAGTATGCATGCAAAGGATATATTGGGGAAAGTTGGATAATGAAAGGATAAAAGAAGAACATAATTGTAGTAATTAATCCTTCATAGTGTTTGATAGGAGAATGAGAGAGTTGAAAGGAAGAAGATAGTAGTTTTTTGGTAACGACCCGCTTGTTGGGACCATCACTTAACTTTCTTAAATGTTATTATCTCAACTTAATTCTTACTTACTAGTGAAAAAAATACTGAGTATATTTTTCTTCTTCTTAATAACATACTTGAAACTCCTACAACATCTGTTGCAACAGTAATTTGAAACATAATTATAAAACTTGATATCTTATAAAATACTTTTCATATAAATATTTACTTTCTCTAGACATTTTAAAACATACTTCCAAAACATTTTAAAAACAAAACATTTCATAAAATGTATCTTTTAAAATGTTTTTCATAAAACATTCCTCATAAAACATTTCCTTAAATATGGACTTTCTTAATACTTTTGAAACACTATTTTAAATAATGGAAATTTTTTTCTTTGAGCAGGGGAAGACTTCCTATAGTGATATCCATACCCGATCAACCCATCTGTCTCTCTGTGACATGGAGTTTGTCAACTAGTCATATTGGTCTTCAGTAAAACTACCTACTGCATGAAGGAACTTGTAATGAGCTTTGTTTAATAAGTTCAAACATAATCTCACAAAATATTACATTCTTTATAAAACCTTTTTCATAAAATTTTCTTGTAAAACATCTTACATACAACATTTCTTGTAAATATTCTTCAAAAAATGTTTTTCATAAACACGTTTCTCATACAATGTTTCTCACAAAACGTGTCTCATATAAACATTACTTAAAAAGAATGCAAACAATTTCATAATGCATGATTCCATTTATGCTCAATTATGAACCTCTTACTATCATTCTTAACTTACTTGAACTTTTTATCATCATTCTTATCTTTTTCATTATCTTGTGAACTTAAGTGCTTGTACTAACATCGTCAATTATAAGAGCATAATGCTTCCCTTGTGAAAGATTTTAAACCATCGAACAACAAGGTCATAACTTTAATATAACTTATAAAACTCACATCAAGAAGGCTACTACAACACTTACTAATCTTTAACACATAGGTTTAGATTACCAATCTTGTAATCTTAGTTAGCATTATGCATGACATGATTTAATGTCTGAATCATTAAACATAGCAATTGCAAATATATTGCAAATCATAACTTGAACTTTTAAAACATTATACATAATAAATGAAAACATAAAACATATTCAAAGCACTTGAAATTCATTTTCTTCATCTTACAGGTGAGGTTTTAGACTTACCTGTTTATAGCTCTAGCGTTCCTGCTTCATTCCTTTCTATTAATCGGCTTTGTAATCTGCTCAAAGGACACCTAACTATTAGCTAACCTTTCTTATTATCAATCTATCCAATTAATAATAAAACTTAGACATTAAACGTTCATTGCTTTTTAACATAAAAATCTTTACATTTTTGCTCTTGGAACAAAAAATGACCGCCTTATAGTAAAACATTTAGTTTTTCACAATGATTAAAACTTCCTTAAACTCCTTAGCCTAATTAAATGTAACGACTCATTGAAGGATCGTTAAATTAAATAACGTAGTTAAACAAAGTAAATAAACTTAATAAAATAAACGTAAATTAAATTGCTTAGCCAAAATCTTATCGGCGGTTACCATCACGTGGATGCTTATCACGAAGGTGGGTAGGTAATTAAACAACAAATAATAATAATAATAATACAAGACTTTTAAAAATCGTCGTCTTTAAAATAAATTATGCTATGTAACTGACAGAGACAACAACAACATCGAGACAAGTCGAATAGTACACGTGTCATACAATAGTTTGAGAGAAAATATACTAGTTCAACTCATGCTCCTTCCTCTTCAAACTTGGGAGGGGAATTTTAAAAACAATAAAACATGAGCGGAAGGCTCAGTAGGATAATTAGTTAAAAACATACTATTCAAAACTCACAGTTATAGAGAAAAGAATTATTCACAAATCATCCTTACTGAAAAAGAGTCTCAAGGTCTTAATGAAATCAATAAATACTTACTTGTAAGAAACTTGATAAAACATCTCTGTATAGGTTTTGAAAATTCGAAAAGAATATCAATACACAATAACTTCAAGATCAAAGATAGAAATCATTCTCAAAACCATTTAAGAATTAAACTTTAGCGAAAACGATTTATAAAAAGGAGCTACCAAAGAAGGGATAGAAATATCCTCCCTCATTTGAAATTCAATACCATTAGCTCCAAACAAAATTTAAAGTAAGCTCTATTAATGTTCAAAACCTTAAAAACTGCATTTAAAGTAAGGAAGTTCACTCAACAAATATCATTATGTTAATTTAATTATTAGTGTGCCTTTAAAGTCCAAATAGTCATGACACAAAATCATAATCATTTTTAAAACATTTCTAGATCATTAAACATTGAAAACTTGGAATAAAAATACCATTTCGTGATGCTCAATCGGCCTGCCGACCATTCAGGTTCAGCCTGTCGAACTGTAGATATTTGGCCTACCGGCTATCTGAGTCTGGCCTGTCAAAGCTCAAGTTCGACCTATCGATCTATCAAAATCTGAAAAATTTCAAGTTTTGAATCTCAACATCCCCAAGCTCAAAAGCTCAATTAAACCTGTTATATCAGTTCCCAAAGCATAAAAATCATACAAAAAACATAAAACATCATGATAGAACAAATTTAAACCTTTTTCCCCAAAATTTTAACACAATTTTATAAATTCAAGCTTTTGATCAGAACTTTGAAAACACAAAACCTAGTTACCAAATTCATGCTCGAATCTTTAAATTGGTTTTGATATAAAGATGCATGCTAATATTTCATGAAAACTCAAGTAAAACTCAAGATTAAAGCAGCGAATTAGAGAAGAAATTATTGGATGGAAATAGTATGAAAAACCCAAATCCATTTTCTAAAAATCTTACCTCAAAATCTTGTTAAACTGTGAAGACTTTGTGAAGAACTCATCTCTGTTTGATGCAAGAGTAAAATTGTTCCTTTGCAATCTATAAGAGAGATCAAGGGAAAGAAATGAAATGTGAAGAAAGAAAGAGAGTGTGCATGTGGGAAAAGAGAGAGAATGGAAGAGTGAAAATTTTTGTAAACAACCCAAATATAAAGAAAGGGGTTTGCATGGCATTTCGTAAATATGGGAAAGTATGGTGCAAAATAGTCATTTGGTATTTAAAACCAAAAATCAAATTTTCACAATATAACAATACAACAAAATTTTAAATGGCTAAAATTAACATCTAAATCACACTTAGCATACTTAATAATTAAACTTAATATAATTAATCTTACTTTTAAATTCACAGATGTTACATTAAAACCATTTTATTACATTTTCTTTTTTTACGAAATTATGTGCTTGAAATCTCATAAAATCCATAACTTAAAATTGGTATAGAATTTTGGTGAACTGTCCATGATTCTTAACAGTTTTGATGAAATTTATAACTTTCATATTTCAACTTTGCTCAAAATCATTCATCTTAATGCCTTTCTTGAAAAGGAAAAATAGAAATCAACTTGTTTCAGCTTGTTCTAGTCAGAATTCGAGTAAAATTTCTTCATGAAAGTTGTCCAAATCCATATTTTCAATAAATCTCATGTTGAACTCAGAAAATAATTCGGCCTCTAAAGGCTTCAAACACTAAAATCTTTCAAAAATACTCATTTAACACTTTTTGCACCAAAATAATTCTTAGATTGTTTTCCTTGAGTTTAATTTCATTCAAACCCTTCTATGCTTTTAATTAAACACTTAAGCAAAACATGCCATAGCCCTTAACTTACATCAAACACTTGGTATGTATAAATATTTACAAACTTTAACATAGCTTGTGAGACTTGGGTTTTACCTAGGCCATCCAAAGTGTTTGTCCTCTTGTTTAAGCTCTTGAAAGCTTCTAAAATCCCTTGACAACAAGGTCATAGCATACCATAAAAACCTACTCAAAACTCAAGCAAGAACACTAAAATACATAGAGTAAAACTTGAGTTTTTACCTCAAAAATTGCTAAACCTTGCTCTAGAATGATTTCTTTTGCTTCCTTGTATGATTTAGAGACTTGTGCTTTGAAAAATATTGGAGAGAGCCATGGGAGGGGGTCAGTTTTAGAGAGGGAAAGAAATGGTTTTTTTTTTTTTTTTTTTCATGTTTTGCATGAAAAATGATAGAGACAAAATTTGTCCCCTCCACTTGAATAAAACCAGTGCACTTAGGGGGTGAGGTGGCTTTTTGTCCACCTTAAAGGTGGCACCAAGGTGGGTCCCACATCAGTTTTTTTAACAATTTAAATTTATACTGATAGTATTTTTCTTCTACTGTCGGTATATTTCTCACACTTCAGTATTCTATTCTATACTATTTTTCATGGTCCACAAGCTTTCATGTCATCAACTTAGTATAATTCCTATACTGCTTAACTTTAAACAGTCTAAAATCTATACTGCATTACTTTATGTAATATAATTTTCATACTGCTGACCTTTATCAGTATAATTTTTATACTTCATAACTTTATTAGTGTAATCTTTATATTGCATTATTCTCACTCTGTACAATTTTCATATTGTATATTCCTTATACTGTATTTCTGTCTTAAAATTTGTTGCAATATACTCTGCAATAATTTGGCTTTTTAGCTTATTTTCACATAATTTCTTCTTTGTTTAAAACTATGACATGACTTTTAATATTAAAAATCCTATTTTTCACCTTTATGGGATTTTTTATAAAAATCAAATTTAAACAATAATTCTCGTAACATCAAAATTACTCATTAAATTCTAAACAAATTTTTTTAGCATAAAATTTTAGCTCATAAAATTTGTTCATAAATTACTTAACAAAATCTTTAATTATTGCATTTAAAATGCACTGGAAATTCTCGGGTGTGACAGGTTTTCACCTAATTACTATATTGCTCTTTTAATTACTTTTTGTTAGTAATTTTTGAAGGGTAAAATTGTATTTTTAAACTTGAATGTTATTAATTTCTAAAACTCTTGCTTTATCATAAGAAATATTTATACAAAGTGTCTGTTTCTAGCCCATTGAATCTAAATTTGTCTAATATATACAATATTACAATACTATCCATTTTTTAAATTTTAGTGATTTGGAATGCCAATTATACCCTACTATTTATTTTTGTGGGATTAAACAATTTTTAGGGATTTTTATTCATTACCATATTGGTATTATATTAAATGATATGTAGACTTCATTTATATTAATTACCCGTTGACTTCTTTCACGAGATTTTATTTGTTTTTTCTTGCTTTATTTTATTAATTGCATGTTCAATTCATATCACACAGCAAATATTCACTTTATATAACATTTATTTTTTCTATATTATGTTACAATATTTACTTTAAATAATGCAAAAGTATTGGCTTTATAATTTGCATTTGTTTGTGTAATTAATTATTAACTTAATTATATTAATTATAGTTTCATTTCAATAATGAAAAGCATTGGCTTTTCAAAAAATAAAAAGTATTGGTAAATTCTTAAACATTTTTCATTATTTATTATAGTTATAGTTTCATTTCGACATTGAAACGTATTGATGGGTTCTTAAACCTTTTTCATTATTTATTATAGTTATAATTTTATTTCAATATTGAAAAAGTATTGGTAGGTATTGTTTTATTTCAATAATGAAAAGTATTGGCAAGTTCTTAAACATTTTTCACTAGTTATTATAATTATAGTTTCACTTTAATAATGAAAAGTATTGAGAGGTTTTTAGACATTTTTCATTATTTATTACACTTATTTTTTTTTCCCTATTTTTATGTTTTGAATTGTGTAGATCCCGTTTTAGTTCTAATAATGAAGATTTTTTCTTCTTTTGAAAATTAATAAAGTTTATTTGAATGAATGTTTCCTTTTTTCACTATATTTAGTACAATTCGTCCATGTACAACATCCATTTATTTTCTTTAATAAGATAATGATCTTTTTAAAACAAATAATAATGAAGCTTATTTGACTTTCGAAAAAAATGTAAAAATCTTGAATTTATTGCTTGTTTCTTTTTCTTTGTTTTCCCTTTCTACCTCAAATCAGTATAATTATTTATTTATTATGAAATATCATATTTTGTCATTAATTGCGTTTCAAAGAGGACATTATAAAGGTTAATTATTTCCTATAATAATTTAGGGCTATAATTGTCTTTGGACAATTTTATAATTAAACTAGTTTGTAGAAAATTTTAAATTCAAGATCCTATAATAAGACACTAATGTAAATTACCCTTATCATAAAAGAATTCAATTTGGTGGGTCCAAAAGGAAATCTCTCATTCCACCTCCACTCTCCTTGTTGATGCTTACCGCTGTCTGGCGTCGGATCAACACCCACATGTGACTGAACACCTTCTGACCTCCTCTTAAGCTTGCACCTGGCCGGGATTGAGTGCCTGCGAGAGGGATGATTTGGAGAAATGGGGTTAGTCAATAGACAAGGGCTCTTCGATGCTCAAGGCAAGTATTGCTCAGCAGAGGTCGGCAGCTAATTAAGTGAGAAGAGGTCTCTCTCTCTAAAACGTCATAAATGCATCCTATTTATAGGCCACCAGCAGGATCAGGTGCAAGATGAGTTTTACCCATTACCCAGGTGTCACATCAAAATGTATCAAGCAATAAGTGACAAGTGTCGCGTCCATTGTCCAATGGATTGGACTCTATCGGACGGCAGCACGTTTGCCTGGTGTTGGCCTACAAGGATGGGTAGTGACGTATTATGATGAGCAACATGGCCTGGCCCGAGCTACTGTACATCCCCGAGGTGGCAGCCTTCTTGGGGGCGTGCCCTCAGATAAGTGGAAGGCACCTCGGGAAGAAGCATAAGTCGTCGGGTCGGGCGGTAGCCTATGTCTGCCGAATAGAGTTGTCGACCACCAAAGTTGGTGTCCTCGGTGGCTGCGCCGAGCTAACCCTCAACATTAGCCCCCCAGTGCACCTGGTCGGTGTTCGGCCGGGTGGACTATGCTGAGTGGGTGAGGTCGGCCCAAAGGAAGAAGACCAAGCGACACTTGGAAGCGGGGTGAGGTGAAAAGACGCGCGGATCAGACGGGGGACGCGTGTCGCGTCGTAGCCGTCTGTGCGGCTGTCAGGCGTATTAATTGCGCCTTTTGGGTTTTCGCGCTCGAACTTCCCGCTTAAAATGGCTATAAATAGGGTCCCTCCCCTCCGTAATTTACACTTCATTTTCAAAAATTTACGAACGAGAAATTTTAGCTGTCGAGCTCAAGTAATAGCCGAGGATTATATCAACCGAGCTACCAAGAACCCGAGCAGGTAATTTCCCGAATAAAAATGAGCGATTTGTCCGACTCGCAAAACGTGGAGGTTTCATGGTCGGAAAGCAGTGAGGAGAGCAGTAGCTCTTCTTCGACTCAATCCGACGCCGAGGTGGCATCCCAAAGACGGGAAGGGGCCAGTCGGCTGGAGCAGATCCTAAGGGTAGATTCCCAGACCGTGCCCGAGCAGGAATTTTTAAATATGCTGGACGGGCGCAAGCTTATCAGGCCATCCAGGGAACAAGACCCTTATATAGGGGCGGCAACAGCGGGCTCTTCCCAAGTTTTTCCAAGGGAGAGAACCGAGTTTCAGGCCCATGAAGCTGCTCCGAGCACCTCTGGTCGGAGTGCTAGGGTCCCCATCCAAGTCGCGGGGGTGATTACGGTTGATGTCTCCGATGAGGAGCATGCAGCCGAGGAGACAGGGGCAGAACAGCCGGAGATGGAGCAGGAGGTCCAGGCCACCCGCGTACGGGGCGTCACAGCATATCGGATAAGCCGTCCTGGCCAAACCTCGGCGGCAGGATATACGAGCGCGATTACAGAGTCGCGGTTAGAGACCCTACGCGCCGAATATGGTATTCTGGCCGATGTAGATCTCGTCGTTCCCGGTGAGGGAGATTCACCTTTAGAGGCGCCAGAGGGGTTCATCACGCTTTACGCCGAGTTCTTCAAGGCCGGGCTGCATCTGCCACTGCACCGTTTCCTTCGCCGGGCGCTTAATGACTTTAATGTGTGTCCGGCACAATTGAACCCGAACAGCTATAGGTCGCTGATCGGGATGTATATTTTGTGGAAGTACCATCGGAGTACTGAGATGCCGCTGGAGGCCTTCAAGCAAGTATTCAAGATAAAGAAGCTTCCTCGGCAGTCCGGTTGGTACTACTTCACCGGCTTCAGAAAGGACTTTATTCTGGGCAACCCCGACTCGGAAAAGCTGTGGAAGTACGAATGGTTTTACGTCGGGGGGAACTTTTTAGCCCTAGCCGGTGAAGCTGTCCCCAAGGATGAATAAGTGCCGGGGTCATTTGAGCTGGGGCACGTCTGGACCAAGCGCCCTTGGGCACCGAGCCATGTAATAGAGGCCGTGGACGAACTGTTCAAAAAGCCCGAGCCATCCAGACAGCAGTCCTTTCTCCTAAGAAAGGACACTCTATCTAGATACGGCTGGTTTGGGGAGTCCAACAGTCTTCCCCGAGCCGGGCGTCCTGCCCGGGAAACCGGGCAGGTTACAGTTGCCCGCCCGAGTGATGCGGACCTCCCAGGGCCAAGCACTTTCCGGTCCGGGTGGCCGATGAGGGAGCCTTCTTCGTCCAGTGCCGAGGACTCGTCCAGTGGCTCCCTCGACGCGGGGCCACCTGTAGCCGACGAGGACCTCGAGGACGTGGTTAGGCTCCTGTACCCGTCGGGCCAACTCCGGATCAGAGGTCAGCCCAACATTTTATTTATAGTTGCCTTTTCTTCTCTTCTTATTCCGTCCTTTGTTTAACTTGGATTTTCTTTGTACAAAAATGACCGCACCGAGCTCCCGCGTTGGTAGGCTTGCCCAGATGACAACACAAAGGAAGGGCAAGGGCAAGGCCGTCGAGGCCAGCAAAAAGCGTAAGCGGACGCCGGCGCCTGAGCCCCCGACACGGACCGGGCAAACCTCCACATCAGTCCAAGTTCCACCGCCACCGCCACCGCCAGTAAGGGCCTCGTCAGAGGTCGACCGAGTAGACGAGGCATCTAGAGGTTCTTCCGAGAACCAACAAAGAAGGCACCCGAACTACCGCGGCATGCTCCTTGAACGCATCGGGGACGTGGCTCCCCCGATTGACTTCTTTATGGAGATTCGGGGTGAGGACTTCCCAGATTTGTGCAACCTGGCGCTCCGAACGGCAACCTCAGTAAGTATCCAAGCCGACCAATGGTTGTAGGGACTTCCTATAGTATTGCTGAGAACTTACCCCTTGTATCTTTCACAGCTGAGCGCCGTTGTGCACATGGCGCACTCCATCGGGGTGAGGGAGCTCCACAAGGAGCAAGAAAGGCACAAGAAGACCCTCCTGCTGAAGTTGGACTCCGACAGAGAGCTCAACGACACGAAGGTTGAGCTAGATCGAGCTAAGGAGGAGGCCCAGAAAGCGAAGTCCGAGGCCGAAGACATGTTGAGGCGGCTCAAGGAGGCGGAGGATAAGGCCGCTCATGTGACACCCGTTATTCTTCTAACGGGTATTGAGGTAATTAAATTAATTTTTAATGTATAAAAAAAATTGCTTCATTTAAATTTATTTTATAATATTTATTTTTATCTATTTTTAAATTTTCTAAAATTCTCCTATATTTATTTAGTATGATTACTAAAAAGCCTTAGAACTTCTAATAAATCTCAAAAATGTCATATTGGCATTATGTGTGTTAAAGTCTTTAGATGAGACATAAGGATATCTTTTCCAACTACTCTTGACCCTCATTTTCTTTATTTCCTCCGTGACATGCTTCAACATGTCTCCTCTATAATTGTTTCTATCACTTCTCTTCAAAGACTTCATCTTTTCTTCCTTTCTCTTCCACGGTTCCCACACTCTTCTTCTCATTTCTTTGCTGAAGCAAAATACTTAGAGAACTTCTTCAAGGCAGCCATAAAAATCAGCCACCATCACCTCCATTTGAGCAAGAATTTCAGTCATACCGAAGTAAAGGAACCTGTTTTGAAGCCATTTCAAGCTTCCAACTAACCATAATCCGAGGTTAGAATCTTATGAACAAATTTAGTCTTTCATTTATAAATTTTCTTTTATACTAAAGGATTATTCAAATTTGCGTTCTTAAACCTAAGTATATGTTTGTTGCTATTTTGGAGCATATGTATGAAGTCTAAGTGTATATGCCCTAGACAGAAAATTTATATTGTTAAACTTTATAATACCTCTATGGGCAGTGGTTATTTCTTGAAATTCTAAGATTAAATTAAAATAAATTTTATGAATGTAGTTGTATGTTGTGCTTTAGTTTTAATTGTCCTTATGCACGCCTTAGGATCAAGGGAGTATGGAGCTAACGTTAATTGATTCCAGGATTAAGAGACTGTTGATAAGCTTGAAAGGTAGGGATTCTATTACTCATCTTTTGTGAGGTTTTTATAGAATTAAAATTGATTGTTTTGCCGCAATATATATATATCTATGTTGAACTGATATTATATGTGTATCACATATGAAACTATGACATGGACTCGTCTTGTATTGTACGGCGAGGAACATAATGAATTGACACATGTTATAAATTGAGAAGCATGGTTAGGAAAATTAACTCTATTAATAATGATTTAATATAGAGAAATTGTGAGACATGAAAAGGGCGACGGTTACGTCCTTGGGCATGAATACCCTAAAAGGTAAAGTAGGGGGAAGGCGATGACGCTTCCTTGGGTTGAAAGTCCCAGAACACACTGTACAGGAATCGATTTGGTGAGGACTCGGGGCTTGATGTCCCCTCACCGGAACACCCTTGGAATGTTTATAGGGTGATCAAGTGCGCCCATTTGGGTTTCGATGAGTTGAGTGATACTCAATTTAACATGGATACCTAGGAACAATGATGATTGGTAATATTTGTATAAATGTGTAATTATGACACTTGGTAATGATTAACTACGGTATCCATAAGATGTGATCATAATAAACCTCATAATCTGGAATATGATGTAACTTACTAACCATGCAGATTTTAATGTGGTAATGATAGAGGTGAGTAATGGCTTTCTCTACTGAGCATAGTGTTGCTCATTCCCTTATGTTTATATCTTTTCAGGACTCACTAAGTGTGAGGTGGCTACGAGAAATATAGTTGAGG
The DNA here is from genome assembly GCA_025403435.1 of Artocarpus heterophyllus. Classification (NCBI taxonomy): domain Eukaryota; kingdom Viridiplantae; phylum Streptophyta; class Magnoliopsida; order Rosales; family Moraceae; genus Artocarpus; species Artocarpus heterophyllus. The sequence continues at coordinate 3,334,961 of CM046336.1, read as the reverse complement.
AAGTGATGTAACTATATTACATTGGGACTGCTTCAATCGTTGAGAATGTTCTTCATGATAATGTAAGCATCAATTGTTACTTTCTGTGACTGTATTATAATGTGTTGAGGGTTAAAATGATGATGACAACAGTTTATATTATTAAATTTAAGGTGCTACATTAAAACTGTGGTTTATTTGTCGTTTATATTTTTATTTTTGAGTTGAGAGTTTTCATTTAAGTCCCGGGCAAATTTTAATCTTTAAGGTTTTACTTTTATTATTTATTTTTATTTTATCTCATTAAAAACTGTTAACCCCCATATAGGGGCGTTACAGCTCAGCAGGAGGAGAAAGCCGCTCGGCTAGAGGGGCGGCTAGCAACTCTACAGGCCGAGCACCACCGATTCGTAGCCGGGCTCCCCGACCAGCTGGCTGCCGCGGTCGAGGAATTTAAGACATCCCCCGAATATACCGACCTCTACTTCGATGGAATGGCCGATCTCCGTGACCATCTAATCGAAAAGCAGCTCGAGGCGGCTACATTCGACTGGTCGGTCATCGCTGAGCCAGACCAGGGCGATGCCGAGCCACAGCGGGACGTTGGAGAAGAGATCGTCGTTGTGGACGATGACGATGACGGTGACGGGGATGTGCCGGCTGCCGAGGGAGGCCAAGACGACAACGCGGCCCGGGACGAGACTCAGGCTGGTGATGAGACTTGGGCCGATTAATCCTCTGCTTTTTGTAATTGGGCTTGGGAGGTGCCCGACTTTCTTGTACCTCCCTAGTAAATAAAGTGTTAAAACATTTTATATTGTCCCATTTTGCATCCACTTTTTCTTACGTGTAGTTTTATTTTACATCTCACGTAATGTTTAAAGTTAGATACTTCTCGGGTTGGGGTTCCCAGGCTGGGAGAAAAGTACCTCTGTCCTCAGTTAATCCGAGGACTTTTGTTCGGTTGTTCCGAGTAGTTATCCATTTCTGCTTAGTTATCCAAGCAAGTTTAGGTTTCTGGTCTCGGTCGGGCAGAATATAAACGGCGTATATCTACCCTTACCCCGTTGCCCCCCGTAGACTTGTTGAAGTTTTAAAGAAACTTCACAAGTATAGGACTAATCGGGCACATAGATGTGCCGAGCAACTTAAGGGTGTGCATGACAGACATGATACGTATGCCGACTAGCCCCCCTGTCCAGTTTGACGAGGACGACTCCCTTGGTGGGGAGTTAACATCCTGTCTTCCGAGCTAGGGTTCTGGCGTCTTAGGCATAATCCTCCCTTAAAGACATTGCTCAGGTGGAATGAGTTTAGGGAAGTTGTGCTCCATTAATGTAATATTTACATTGATTTTTCCAGCCCTGCTCAGCAGGTCTAGTTACAAAAGAATTGTGGCCAGAGATCAAAAAAGGAATCTGGCTCTGATTTCTGTTCTCCTCTTTCTTTCTTTTTTTCTTTTTTTTAAATATAGAATCTTTTTAAAAGCTCGGCATTCCATGGATGCCCGAGCTGATTCCCCTCCGTATCGGCCAGCCTGTAAGTGCCCGTCCGCACGATACCTTCGACTTTAAATGGACCTTCCCATTTCGAACCAAAGGACCCGAGGCCGGGTTGTTGAACCATGACCTTCTTCATCACTAAGTCACCAACTTTAAAGCTTCTCGGCTGAACCCGTTTGTTGTAATACCGAGCTACAACCTGATTTCGGGCTGAGTTACGGATGGATGCTTGGTTCCTTTTTTCTTCAAGTAGGTCGAGCTCGGTCATCATGAGCTTTTCATTCAGTTTCTCTTCGTATTGCTCAACCCTCAAGGTCGGCAATCCAACCTCGGCTGGGATGACGGCCTCCGCCCCATAGACCAGGGAGAACGGTGTCTCGCCAGTTGCAGCTCGTGTAGTTGTTCGGTATGCCCAGAGCACTTGGGGCAGTTCGTCGATCCATGCACCCTTAAGCCCCTCGAGCTTCTTCTTCAGATTGTCTTTAATTGTCTTGTTTACGGCCTCCACTTGGCTGTTACTCTGCGGATAGCTCGGAGAAGAGAAGACTTTCTTAATGCCGAGCTTCTCACACAAATGGCGTAAACCCGAGGAGTCAAACTGCTTAGCATTGTCGGTCACGATTGTGTGCGGGATTCCGAACCGACAGATGATGTTTTTCCATACGAAGTTGGTGCACTTAGCTTCGGTCATGTTGGTGCAAGGCTCAACTTCGATCCATTTCGTCAGATAGTCTATGGCGACGATACAATATCTGAATTGTGAACGAGCTGGAAGGAGTGGTCCAATCAGGTCAATGGCCCATTTTACAAACGGCCACGCCGAAGTCACCGGATTTAGAGGCTCGGCGTGTGAACCTAGCAGCCTAGCAAATTGCTGGCATTTGAAGCATTTTCGTGCAAAGCTCCCACAGTCTTGCTGCATGGTAGGCCAGTAGTAACCCTGCCGCAGGCATTTCTGGGCCAAGGAGCGTCCACCGGAGTGATTGCCACAAAGGCCTTCATGAATCTCTTTCATTAAGTACTCGGCCTCCTGGGGATCCAAACATCTTAGGTATGGCGTCGAGTAGCCACGTTGATACAAGCTTTTCCCCAATCATCGAGTACCGGGCTGAGCTGTTACGTATCCTGACGTGCTTCTTCTCGGTCATCAGGTAATTCGGCTAGGGTCAGGTATCGGATGATTGGGTCCATCCACGAGCATTTTGGTTCGGCTGCCAGGCTCATGACCTCCTTACTGATACTTGGTCCGGAGAGTCTTTCAATAGGAACGGAGATCGGGTCTACTCCGCCTATCCCGGAGGCTAGTCGGGCAAGAACATCGGCTTCCACGTTCTCGGACCGGGGGATTTGTTTAAAAGTGTAGGACTTGAATTGTCCAAGCAACCGTTTCGCTTCTTTTAAATATGTCGTCATCGATTCTGCTCGGGCCTGGAATCCTCCTGTGACTTGCTGCACCACTAGCATTGAGTCACTATAAATGGTCAGCCGATCAACTCCGAGGTCTCGGGCAATTCGTAGACCGGCCAGCAAAGCTTCATACTCCGCTTCGTTATTAGAGGTTTTGAAGTCGAAACGAAGGGCATAAATGATCTTATACCCGTCGGGGCTTGTTAAAATCAAGCCTGCCCCCGACCCATCGACACAGGTTGAGCCATCGACGTGTAGTTTCCAGTTCAACTCCGGGGAGAGGCCTTGTTCACTGCAGCTAGCCGTATCTGGCTCCTCAATGGGTGATTTCTCAACTAAGGGAGCAACCTTTCCGGCCTCTGTAAATTTGGCAAGGAAATCCGCCAGGACTTGAGCCTTTATTGCCGTTCTCGACACAAAATGTATATCATACTGGCCCAACTCAACCGACCACTTGGTCATCCGACCTGATACTTTCGGGCTCTGTAGAACTTGCCGGAGAGGAAACTTGGTCGGGATCTTGACGGTATGGCCCTGGTAATACGGCCGCAGCTTCCGGACTGATGTGATTAAGGCGAAGGCCAGCTTTTCCAATGAGGAATACCGCCCCTCGGCACCTTGGAACGCGTGGCTGGTATAGTAAACTGGCCTTTGGACCCCGTTTTCATCACAGACTAATACCGAGCTGACAGCCTTCTCCGAGACGGCTAAATAGACGGTTAAAACTTCACCGGGTGAAGGTTTGGACAGGAGCGGGGGTGTGGCTAGGTAAGTTTTTAAGCCTTGAAACGCGTCCTCACACTCCCTGCTCCACTCAAACCTCCCCTTAAGTGCCTTGAAAAAAGGGTGACACTTGTCAGTAGCCCGGGAGACAAATCTTGATAAGGCGGCGACCATGCCAGTAAGCCTTTGCACGTCTTTCACTATCCGAGGAGAATGCATGTCTATAATTACCTGGGCTTTCGCCGGGTTTACTTCGATTCCTCATCGGTTAACCAAAAATCTGAGGAATTTGCCTGAGCCGACGCCAAAAGCACATTTTGTCGGGTTGAGCTTCATCCCATACTCTCGGAGAATGTCAAAGCTAGCTCGGAGGTCGGCTATGTGGTCCATCGCTTGGACAGATTTTACTAACATGTCGTCCACGTAGACCTCCATAGTTTTCCCGATCAGCCGAGCGAACATTTTGTTGATGAGGCGTTGATAGGTAGCTCTGGCGTTCTTGAGACCAAACGGCATTACAACGTAACAATATAAGCCCTGGTCAGTAACAAATGAGGTTTTAATTTGGTCCTCTTCGGCCATTCTTATCTGATTATACCCGGAGTATGCATCCATAAAGCTCAAGAGCTCGTGTCCGGCTGTGGCATCAACGAGCTGGTCTATCCGAGGAAGCGGGAAGCAGTCCTTAGGGCAGGTCTTGTTAAGGTCGGTATAGTCGATGCAGACCCGCCACTTGCCATTCGCCTTTTTGACGAGGACGACATTTGCCAACCATTCTGGATATTTGACCTCTCTAATAAACCCAGCCTTCAATAGTTTCTGGACTTCATCGTTTATCGCGGCATATCTCTCCGGGTTGAAGGCTCTTCGTCTTTGTATCACCGGCCTGTGACCGGGTTGGACGTTAAGCCGATGGCTGATGATGCTCGGATCTATGCCGGGCATGTCCTCATGAGACCATGCAAAAACGTCGCGGTACTCGGAAAGAAGGGATTCTAGGTCGGCCCGGATCTCAGGTTGTAACTGCGACCCAAGTTGGACTGTACGTTCTGGCCTTTCGGGGTCCAGGGAGAACGACACTAAGTCTTCAACCGGGGTACCCCTTACCTCTTCCTTGGGAAACCTGGGGTCTAGGTCCGCGAGCATCTTCGGCATCGGATCGGTTGAGAGGTCGATCTCGTCGACTGTATGCACGGCCAGAATTCTCTGCTGCTGGGCTGAGGCTGCCCGGACTGCGTTTGCATAGCATGCCCAGGAATCCGCCTGGGACGAGCGGATTACTCCAACGCCACCATCAGTTGGGAACTTCATTGCCAGGTGATATGTCGAAACCACGGCCTTTAATCCGTTCAGTGTCGGCCGGTCGATGATGATGTTATACTGAGAGGGTTTATCGACGACTAAAAAGTCGACCACCCGAGTGACCCTGGCAGCACATTCTCCAAAATTTATCGGGAGACTAACCTTCCCGATTGCTCGGACACACTCACCCGCGAAGCCGAAAAGTGGGGTCTGGACCGAGACCAAAGGCGCGTTGCTGATCTTCAGCCTGTCGAACGCCTGCTTAAAAAGGATGTCTGTCGAACTGCCATTGTCGACTAAGACTCGCCGTACAACATTGTTGGCGATAGGCAGTTCGCAAACCAAAGCATCGTTGTGGGGATATATTAGCCGGTCTGCTTCCTCCTCAGTGAAGGTGATCGGGATGTCTTCTTGGCGGCATATCTTATTGATGTGTTCGGAAACATTCATGAAGTCACCCCGCTCGACCCGTCGAGCTTCTCTGACGTAGGATCGCCGCCCACTCGATGTGTCCCCGGCGACAGGCCCGCCAAGTATCGTGTGTATGATATTTGGGGGTTCCGGGGCGTTCACACCATCGGTCCTGGGTCGGCTTTGTACATCTCGGCCCGACGAGTCGTTCCTTCCAGAGGTCGCCCTCAGGTTTATGGCCTTCTCCACAAACTCCTGCAATAGACCTTCTCGGACCAACCTTTCTATTTGGTCCTTGAGTTGGATGCATTCTCGGGTTGTATGACCCACATCTTGATGGAATTTACAAAACTTTGACTGGTCACGCTTCGCCCTAAAGCCTCGAAGCTTGGGCGGCGGTGTCAACAAATTCTTGTCGCCGACCTGGGCGAGCACCTCATCGATAGTTGCCACCAGAGGTGTGTAGTTTTGGAACTTGCCGGTCGGCCCCTTCGGCCTATCAGCTTTCTCCTTCTTCTGCTTCTTCGCATGTTCGGCGCTACCCTGCTCCGGCCCTTTTTTCTGCTTCTTTTCCTTTTTTGTCCCGCTCGGGCTAGCCTCCTCCCGGCGGCTTTTCATGTACTCGGCAGCGTCCGCATGTCTTTGGGCATACCCGAGCATTTGTGAAAACGTGTTTGGCTGCTCAAAGGCCAGGGACCAGGTCAGCTTCTCGTCTCGGAGGCCCCCTACAAAAATATGTTTGAGGGTCTCGTCTTCGACGTGCTTGACCTCAAGAGCAGCCCTGGTAAATCGGTTGACATAGTCCCTGACACTGCCGTCTCCCTACTTGACGGCGTACAAGGAAGTTATTTCTTTCCTCCGCGTCCTGGTTGTAGAGAATGCAGCGGAGAAGGCGTCAGTTAAATGTCCAAAAGAAGAAATCGACCCTGGTTCGAGCCGTCGGAACCATTGCCGAGCAGGGCCTGTAAGGGTGAGCGAGAAAGCTTTGCACATTGCAGCATCACTGGCATTCTGCAACAGCATGTGTCCGCGAAAGAGTTCGGCATGCTCATCCGCGTCGGTGGCCCCATCGTAAGACTTGATTTGTGGGACCTTAAACTTCGGCGGCATGGGCGCCCACATTATGTGATCCGGGAAGGGCGGATCCTGAGCGCCGATCTCATCCAAACCGAACCTATAATTGCGGATATCATCGATTTGGCGCTGCAGCACCCGAAACTGTCGACTATTCGTGTCTTCGGGCAGTTCGACCCGATAGGGTACTCCGCCCTCAGCACGGCCTCCAACTCCGCCTTGGCGATTTCTGTTAATCCCCCGGTACCCGAGCCGATCGAACACCGAGGCTTTGGAACCTTGTGGCGAAGGGACACGGTGTGGTTGGCGTCCCATCTGATGTTCGTGAACCAGTCTATTGTCAAGCAGGGGCCCTCTGGTGGATCCCAGAGACTGCTCTGATCGATCCTCCCAATTGGTGGCGCTCTGCTCATGCCGACCCCCTGCCTGGTCAACCTGGGCGGGGGGTGGCGGTTCCGGTGCAGCTTGCTGTTGAGCTTGTGCAAGCTGCCGAGTTAAAATCCGAACTGCATCTGTGAGCTCCCGGATCGGGTCTTGTGCAGCTCGGGCCTGCACCGGCTCGGCTCTTGCCACGCTTCCTTGCCCTCCGGACCGAGATCTGGCGGTCCGAAGACGACCACCGGGCCGTTCTATAGCCGGTTGCTTATGCCTGGCATCGCCCGACTCCTGATGTCGGGCGGTACTATCTCTTGCGTTACCTCGTGTTGTCATTTCGGAAATTCGAGGTAGAATAACTTTGGATTGGGGCGCGTTCGGCCCTCCTTCTAGCGCCAAAATGAAGCCGGATGGGTACCTGGGGGTTACCTTAAGGCCTCTTATACAAGAGGTCACAGGTTCAACCCCTGGGGGACGCGCTCCCGCGGGAGGCAAAACCGTGCCGGTTCGTTCCTGGGTCTCCCCGGGGCTGCCTGAGCCGGACAATACGTGATGTCGAGGGAAAAAACTCTCAACACTCCTCATGCACGTCACACAAGCTCGTTTAAAAAATAAAGACCAAAATTTCATATGTCGATCGAAAAATTAGCACCTCAAAATTACGCCTACAAAGAACTTCTTGTCCAAAGTTTAACAAAAATATGTGGGTCATTCCATAATATATATATATATATATATATATATATATATGTATGTATATGATGCTTAACGCCCCAGTTAGGGGAAAAAAATAAAGAAGATGATGGAACGGAACCCTAGAATTATTAACAACATGTATGCCCCTCCAAACAATGGTGTCACACCTTTAGCGGCCGGTAGTACTACCACAAGCAGACTAGCAGTAGCAGCTAGCTAGCCTGCAAAATTGTATGGTCATTATCTCAGATAATATAGCAGAATGAGATGATAGCCCTTGATGCCTTTGAAACGGTGGACATACAAACGAAACACTCATCGTCCTTGGCTTTTGGCGTTCAAATAAATTTTCTTCTCTGGTTTGAGTGGATCATATGTATATAGGGAGCCTAACAAGACAAATTGTCCCTCCCTCTTAAATCAGGACTCTATTTAGCATACCTGACCCTTGCCGACATGCTCTTCCAATACTTGCCTTGTACCATGTTCAATAAATCTACGCTAATCTCTTCCATATTTTTTAAACAATAATACTTCCGGGTTAAGTATTATATACAAGGAAAATAAGTTAAAATTGACAGTTTAAACTGAAAAACACTGTAAAACGTTACATTGTTTCAATTAAAGTTAGAACTTGAAACCACTGGTTGAAAGTGGCGTCCCAAGCGGCATATAAATGTACTATGTTGAATAACACTTCCAGGTTAAGGTACTAGGGAAAAATTAGAAAATGTAACTCAAACATCACTTCCAGGTTAAGGTAGTAGGGAAAAATTAGAAAATGTAACTCAAACATATGTTGTTGATGACCCACTTGTAAATGGGCCGAATCCGCCGGAATTTCCTTAGCTGTTGTTTATTTTTCTAATATTTGTTCTTTTTTTAGAAATAATATTTTTTAATTGTATCATAGAAAATAGGATTGCATATGGATTTTTAATTTTTTACGGCCGAATGGATGACATATAGCTTAATAATTCTTGGACGGGGTGGAATATATTCCCCCCTTGTCGCGGTTTGATATTCATGATTGTAATTTGATACTGAATTTGTTTTGTTTTTGCTTTTATAAAAAAGAAATTCTTCTCCTCTTGTTGCCTACAAATTTAGTCGCCTCGGTTTTGGGATTTGCCGAAATAAAGGCCCTATTTAGTATCATTTTGAGAATTTTTGAAAATGTTTTTATAGTTTTTTGGACTAAAATTTTCAAAAATACTTTCAGCATAATTCTTAAAAAATTTATTTTTAAAACAAAACTATTTTCACATATTTTGAAACACTACCAAATGGACCCAAATTCCTTACTTTTGTGGGCTACAGATTACAAATTGGTTTATTTGATTTTGGGATTATTTTCCTTTTTAGGTTGTGAATCAAATTCAAAGGAAAAAAGTACCACAACGGTTCTAATTTATACAATCATATGTAATGTGTTTATTAATAAAAAAATTATATTTTGGAAGAAAATAAGGAATTAATATGCAGAAGACAATTGTTTTGAGTACGTTTGATACTCAATAGATTTAAATTTGGATTCGAGTATCAAGAATCCTTCGGATACGTGTTTGTTTCCCTTTAAATTCGAATAATTTGAGTATCAAGAATTCAAGTTTTCAAAGTTCTCTTCCCCTAAACTTTTGATACTCGGATATCTTTGCTACAGTAAAAACTAAAATTCTCTCTACTATATTTGAGAAAAAAATCATAACTTATTCATGTGATATCCAATTGAGATGATTCTTTTTTTAATGTTCCTGATGAAGAGAGGAATAAATCAAGATCCATATGGCATATTTTTTAAGATCATTAACATTAAGATTTTATTAAATTTATCAATAAATCAAATACTATCTTCACTACCTCTCTAAACACAAATTTCAATTTTATTCCATACTGAAATTAAAACTTAAATGCACATCCAAACGTCAATTCGAATAACAATTCAAATCACTAATTCAAATCCTAATTCAAATCATACTAACTCAAATTAAATCACTAATTCGAATCCATTTACCAAATGGAGTTTTTAGAGTTCTGCTCCCCCTAAACCTTTGATATTCAGATATCTCTGTTACTATAAAAACTGAAATTCTCTCTTTATATTTGAGGAAAAAAATCATAACTTCTTCATTTGATATCCAATTGAGATGATTCTTTTTTCATTATATTCCTAGTGAAGAGAGGAATAAATTAAGATCCATATTATATTTTTTTAGGACCATTAATATTAAGATTTTATTAGATTTTTTAATAAATTAAAATTATTTTAATTACCTCCTTAAACATAAATTTTAATTTTATTCTATACTCAGATTAAAACTTAAATGTACATCCAAATGCCAATTCAGATAACAATTTAAATCACTAACATGAATCCTAATTCAAATCACACTAATTTAAATCAAATAATTAATTCGAATCCATTTATCAAACCGAACCTAATAAATTACTCTAAGACACGTTACCCGGAAAAAAAAGTCAAATGTTTTACTCTCTCCGTGTGCGTGTGTGTGTGTATATATATATATATATATATATAGTAAAAAAATATATGTTTTTTTAAGAATAAATTTATGTATGTTCCCATCAGATGCACATGCACACGCACCACCGTTTCCGTCAAAGATTGCAGGCTTGCAGCGTTTATATTACGTACTTGCTCGAATTTATTTCTGTTCTTGTCACTAAACGTGCCTGCTAAATTAATTATTTTTTAAGAAATACTAAATCAATTCTTACCCAATACATATTATCTTTCCCCTCAAAGAAAATACATTTTATATCTTGAATTTTTCTCATCTAATTCAAGATTCCAATCTCCAACGTTTGGCGATATTAAAAGCAAAGATGGTAGGTTTAAGGGATAAATTCTGGTCAAAATAAAAGCAAATATAAGAGACAATCTTGAAAGGAAAAGGAGTACTACTTTTCGTATCTCATATTCACACAGTAATAATATCTTTTTGTTTTCATAGAAACAAATCAGAAAAAGAAAAGAAAAAAACTGGTATGGTAAAAAGAGGATTTTCTTTTGCTCCTTTTTAATTTTCTCTAATTTTTTTGGAAAGAATGAAGAGATGAAACTGCCATAATATATCACTTCAAGAAGAAGACTTTTTAGAGACGACATTTGTCATCGTTGAAACTTTAAAAGTTGTCTCTAATAATCTACTGCAATGACATTGTCGTCGCAAAATGTTGTCGCTAATAAGTAGTAGCTAAAGACATTTAGCGACGACATTTTATCGTCGTTAAAATTAGCAACGACTTAGGAACAAATTTAAAATATTTCAAAATTGTTTAAAACACAGCGACGACATTTGTTATTAGCAACGATAAATATTGTTACTGTTTATATTTTAAAGATGAAAATTGCCGTTGTTGAAATTATTTTTAGCAACGACACGTATCGTCATTGACAACAATTATCGTCGTTACTTTTAACGACAACAATTGTCGTCAATTTTTTTTTTTTAAAGGTGCTTTAAATTTTCATCCCAGCCATAATAAACCTGCAAGCTACATTAAGTTTATATGTACATTCATTTCTCATCATACTACCAATTGTCGTCGTTACTACCAATTTACAGATACATTCATTTTATTTCTCATCATACTAATAGCTAATAAAATTTGATATAAATAAAATAGAACTATATAGACAATAAGTTTATATGTATATTAAGTCAACAAGTCTAAATCATAAAAAAAGAAACTAATCTCTTAAATTAGCGGTTTCATCATCATCATTGTTTTCTTCTTGAGGTGGATAAGAAGACATAACAGGTGGAGGTGGTGGCGGTGGGGAAAGCATTGGTAAATCTAAATCCGACAATAAACGCTTCATTATTGCCGTCATTTAATTTTGATATTCAGCCATTTGATTTTGATATTGAGTTTGTTGCATGTTATATAGAGATTGTTCCTCCATCCATTGTTGCACCTATGGAGGGATTTGTGGCTGTGAATGAGCCTCCTCAAGAGTAGCTGCTGCAAGGATGTCTTATCTCATCCTCGGCCCCACTCCTTTCCTATGCCCTCTATGTGATCCAAGTACATTCTCTGTTATCTCTTCTTCATTCATGAGATGTGTTGTCTGAGATGTGCCCGAACTAGAAGCAGAAGCAAATGCAGCAACAACTTGGGTTTGTTGAGTATGCATCTGAAGCATTTCATTTCGCACATTCCATTTAACAAAGTAAATTACAATGTAAATTACAATCCAACTCAAGATTTCATAACTAAAACTTAATAAGTTATATGAGTTATATATCTAGCCTCTGTAGCGTCATTAACCCATCTGCCATCGGAATATTGATGACACTGACGCTAATTTTTCAAAATTGAAAGCAACTCACCAGTCTCAGGATTTCTCTACAAAAGGGATAAACTTGTATTAAAACAATACATATCTTAAAGAAAAAATGAAACATAGTTTAATAAATTTTTATTTACTACCTTTTCATATCTCAAATTAGCATACGATTGCATTCCATGACGACTTGGCTGCTTCACGTTTGCTCTGTTTCTTTTATTTGTCGCCGATCTCTTCTGTTACAAAGATGAATTATTAAAACTAGTAGGTTGTATTGATATATGTAATGATCATGAAAAATAGAGTTTATAACTTTAAACCTGAAAAGCTTCGCTGTAGAAGCGATCACAAACAGCCTCCCAATCTGCTTGTGTTATGACATTGTCGGGGCGTTGCTTCTTCACATTAACTACATCCCCCCCCCCCAATTGCGTGAAGTATTCATGAAGGTCATTTTTTCCATTCCTTATACCAGTCTTGGGCATTACTATCTATTGATGCCGCCGATATAGGAGTCAAATCAAAATCAAAAGGATCCTGTAATTTCATTATAAATATCACAATTAATACAAGGTCGCTAAAATCATATATTATAAATAAAATGTGAAATACTATTACCTGTGTTTGAGGTAAAATTTGATCCTTGTATACCGCGCAAACCTTCTTCCAACTATCATAATATGGAGGAATTTCGGATCGCATCGCTTGACCTATATTATTACTTAAGCGGGCTACATTGTCCCCTAAGACTTTATATGTCTTTCCTTCAATGTCTGGGAATACCGAAAGTTTCGCTTTACTAGCAGCAACAATGTTGTGGATATCCTTATTCTTTGTGCGTCCACGAACCTTCTTACTGACAGCAGGTACTGAAAAATAAAACCAGAAAACAAGACAATGCAAGAGTGTTAGATTTTATCTAAAAGTTATAATACATTTGATAGAAGACATATTGTATTCAGTCGTACCTGACTCACAATCTGCTGGAAGTCTTCTTGGCCCCGGTGGAGGTTCTGCACCTCCAAAAGATCCAACACATGTATCAACGGGTCCAGTCATCCTAATCACCCATTGATAACAAGTTATTCAGACAGTATTTATTAAAAAGAATAATATAAAAAAGGAAGTTCATTGAGAACTAGTACTAATGTAAACAAGTTAAATTTACAAGTACATTATTCGTCATCATTACTATTCTCGTTGTTGGATTGTTCAAAACCGATATTATCGTCTTCATCTTCATTTTCTATGCTTGTATCATCGTCGTACTCCAGTAAAGTATCATCCATCTCAAGGTCAACCTCAATGTCATCAGTTGCATGACCCACTTCGAATATTAATGTTGCATTCTCGATGACATTAGGATCAACATCATTTCTTCTAAATGTTGTTGACTTCAAATTGGGTAGCTCAACTATCAGTTCAAAATTTGAATAAGCATCTTGTAGCACCTCAACTGAACTAGAATCATCATGTTCGATGTCAGGAAGATCCCATACATGTTGATGACCAAACTCTTGGATCACTTTCCAATTAGGGCCATTAAGCTGATCTTCAAGATAAAACACTTGTTTTGCTTGTGATGATAATATAAAAGGATCATCTTTATAAGCCTCGGCATTGACAAAAACACTCGTCAAGTTTTTATTATGTAAGATCCTTTTCTTTCTTGGATTTGCGTTAAACCATTTACACCTAAACAACATAACCAAACAATCATTCATATATCGGAGTACAATACATCTTCTAGCCGACTGTAATATGTGTTGTCATTAACATCGATACACAAACCCCATTATTTTGTGTTTTTTGTTGAACATCACGATTGTTGCACACAAACTTAACCCCATTTACCACACATGCGGAGTACGATAGTACAGTGTCATTAGGACCAGACGCCATGGCAAGCAATTCATCAGTGGCCCCAGGTGAACGATTTTTCCATAAATGGTACACCTACAATAAGAATTAAGAAATCTATTATTGTTACTAAATCTTTAAATATGATTTTTTGCCTAAAAAGATAAAAACAATTTTTTACCTTTTTGTAAAACCACGCCAGAAACTCATCAATCTGAACCTTATTCAAGTTTCTTCTACCAGTAATTTCAAGCTCACTCATGTATTGCCTATACACGAAATGGGTCTCATAAAGTTATGTTATATTACATACTAGAAAGTTAACAATTAAAGAGCTAAACTTACTCCATGTATCTTTGGATTTCTGGGCAATTGTTTAAAATATACCACTCGGCCTTTTTCCTTAATTACTCATTTAAATGAGTTGCTACAATCTTTCCCATTGGTCGGCATTGTGATTGGAAGACCAATATGTTTTTCTTTAGAGCTAAATTAAGATCAGGCAGGTTCTTTTCAGGCCGATTGAACTTAGTTTCGATACCATAAAAGTAACGTGAACAGAAAGTCAAAGCCTCATTCACAACATAAGCCTCTACAATTGACCTTCCAGTCATGCTTGGTTTCTAACATACTGCTTAAGTGACCCAATATAACACTCGAAGGGGTACATACACCTTGTATGAACAGGACCCCCTTGCATGGCTTCTTCTAGCAAATGCAAAGCCAAGTGAACCATGATATCGAAAAATGCAAGCGAAAATATTCTTTCCAACTTGCATAATGTTATGACAATTTGGTCTTCAGCTTTCTCTAAATCAGAGATCTTTAGGGTTCTAGAACAAATTTGTTGAAAGAAATAACAAAGTTCAACAATTGTATCAGTAATCTCTTTTTTCAAAAATGGACGAATTCCAACCGGTAATAGACATTGCATGATCAAATGGCAATCGTGTGATTTAAGTCCAATGATCTTTACCATTAGCATCAACGTTTTTTTTCAAATTTGCCACAAACCCATCAAGAAACTTTATAGATTTAATAAAGGCACCAAATTGCTTTCGTTTTATAGGAGTTAAAGTGTAGTCTACATGAGGTTTCATCCATCAATCCCATCCTTATAAAGATACAATTCATTCCTTATTTTCATGTCACCTAGATCCGTTCTTGCCTTGTCTGTGTCCTTCGACTTCCCATCAATATTCAATATTGTGCCCAACAAGCTATCACAGACGTTCTTCTCAATATGCATAACATCTAAGTTGTGCTTTAGCAACAAATCTGACCAATATTCCAATTAAAAAAATATACTCTTTTTTGTCCAGTTTAACTCGTAAGGTTCTCGCCTACTTCTTCCCACCAAAATCAATGTGCTTGCCTGGTAGTGTACTTTGCACACGTTCTAAATGATTTAATATTTCAGCAATAGATAAGCATGGGGGCGGGGGTCTTTTCTCTACCATACCATCAAATTATTTGTCCCTCCTCATCCTATTTGAAGTTGGAAGGAATCGCCGATGGCCCGTACAACATGTCTTACTCCTTAAATGCTTAGAAAGAGTATGCATGTTGCACGTTGGGCATGCATTGTATCCCTGGCCATTCCAACCAGATAAACTGCTTCGAGCAGGAAAATCATTGATAGTCCATAACAACGCAGCACACATTCTAAATGATTATCATAGGCATCATGTATTACCAATTCATGCTCCTAAAGCTCTTTCAACGCATCTACAACTGGTCTCAAAAACACATCCATATCCTTTGCAGGAGCATTAGGTCCTGAAATGAACAAAGTCAACATCAAGTATGTTTCCTTTGTACAAAGCCATGGAGGTAGATTGTATGTTGACAAGATAATTGGCCACATACTGTAAGGTTGACTCATAATTCCAAACAGACTAAACCCATCAGCCGTTAAACCTAAACAAACATTTCTTACTTTAGAAGCAAAATCAGGATACCTATGATCAAATGCCTTCTATGCTTCTCCATCTACTGGATGTTGCAGAATTCCTTGCATAAATCGACTCTTTACATGCCATCTCATATCTCTTCCAGTATGTCTTAACGCATACAAACGCTTCAACCGATCCTTTAAAGGGAAATATCGTAAAACTTTATGGGGCACTCTCTTTCCCTTCGTGTTCGGATTCACCCATCGATTCTCACCACATATAGGACAAGTGTTTCGATTAGCATATTCTTTCCAGAACAAAGCACAATCATACTTACCTACATGAATTGTCTCTTAGCCTAAACCCAACTTGCATAACTTCATCTTGGCCTCATAATGTGAAGAAGGAATATTGCTCCCTCCTGGTAATGCCTCCTTTAAAAGCTTTAGTAAAGAGTCAAAAGATTTGTTAGTTCATCTGTGAAGCACCTTTAAATGCATCAATTTTACTAAAAAATCTAGAGATGAAAAGCTTTTGCATCCAGGATACAACCCTGCCTCAAGCTCAGCAAAAAGTTCTTCAAACTGTGCAGACTAGGATTCTTCGGTTGGACTTGACTCTTTTGGTTCGACATGATTGTTGGCCCCCACTACATCACCTAAGACATTTTGCATCTCGTCGGTAGATTGGTTATATCTTTCATCACCATAAAAGTTTGCATTATAAGATTCTCCATAGTATATCCATGTAGTATATGTTCAACTAAGTCCCTTGTCAATTATACGAGCTTCAACCGCCGGTAATGTTTGCATTGCTGCATTCAAACAATTAATGCACGAACAACTAACTTCCCCACCTTATTCATGTAGTTTTTTGCTCTAACCAAAAATGCCATTGCACCATTCTAGTATCAATCTGAAAAATGATCATTTTCAAAAATCCAACTTTTGTCAATTGTCATCTTGATGTTTGCAACCCTATTACCAAATGTAATACTAACTCATTAATATGTAAATAAATTTGGATAAATGTCACAAAAGACCTTTTCATGGAACACAAAATCGAACACGATATTACCTTCACGATATTTGGTTACATAATACAAACTAAGCAAAATGCATGGCAATTAAAATCAGATGATCAAACATACTTGTTCTAAATGCACCGTGTGCATTTGGATGTTTTATGTCTTTCACAAATTAGCATGAATCACAAAAGCATCTTGAGGTTTTGGATAGTTCAAAGTTGCAGGATTGAAACATAAAGACACATGGATAGTAATCTTATAATTTGAAAAAATTTTAGAACATTTTAAGGATAACATAATCAGTGGTAGTTATTATAATTTGCCAAGATCCAAACTTGACACTAACATTTCATATCACAATTTGATTGAAATCAGTACCAAAAAAAAAGTGTAATATTTTGAACAACTACATAACTTCAAAAATGTCAAAAAACCGGGGTTCTTGCCATCATCGTCTTCATGTTTTTGAGAGAAAAGAAATGATATGGTTTTTGGTTTTGGTTTGAGTTGTTTTTCTTTCTTTCTATGTGGTAGTAGTGAATGGGATATTGTTTTTTTGTTGGGTGGTGATTTTTTCTAATTGTTAGGTGGAATTCCAAAAGATGATCATAACACACTTTTTTGATCACTTGACCATGAAGGTATAGTGAAGTGGGCTTCTTATGTTTCGGTAAAAAAAAAAAATCAATTTAACTGGAAAAAAAGAAAATAAAAATAATAAAAATAAAATCCTACCACATATATAATGTACAAAACATACACAGATATTACATTCATAATGCTAATTGCATAAAAAAAAAAAAAAAAAAAACTTATCTCTTATAAGATTTATGACGTGCATAATTTATGCATTATATGCAAATTTTATTGGATTGTTTTATCTTTTTCACCTTATATTATGATTATTTGAAAATCGGACCCTTTTTGTATAGTTATAAATATATACCATCATAATGTATTTAATAAGTAAATATAGACTTTTTCTTGGACAAATTCGACTAGGAAAATGACCAACATAAAATGAAAAAGAAACAAAGAAATACTGAAAATCTAGAAATTAAAAGAAAAACTAAAAAAATTCCCTCATTGTGTGTGTATGTGTGTTTTTTTTTAAAAAAAATTTCTATGTTTGATCAATGTTCTAATTTTGAATAACCCGCATTTGGTATAAAAAGAGGAAATCCAAACGTATCTATATCACTAATCTAAACATGAACATAATAAACAATTAGCATACACAACAAAATGGATTAGTAACCAACAAAAATAAGCTGGATTATTCAAGACATGACCTTCAAATATCTTTTCTATGAAAATGTTAGAATTCCAACGGCTCATATTATATAAACATTTCAATAAAGACATTGCAATAGAAGCTATACTAATACGATGAATTTGTTTCCTAAAAAGTAATGAATTTGTTCATTTATTTTGCCTTTTCTTTTTTTTTTTTTGCTCATGGAAAATGATTATGTTCCATTGTTCAAACTGCAAGTTTGAGAAAGTCAAATGAACATAAAATTTGATTCAAATATGATAGGAAACCACAGCCAAAAGAAGCGAGGGAAAAAGGGAAATTTTAGGTTTATGGATTTTACAAAGATTAGGCTGCAAGTTCCGTAGATTTATCACTTTGCTGGTATGGTTGGCAACATCTGTATCTTGATAAATTATTAAAGCACATGGATATCATGTAATATTATTTTTCAATTGAAATATATCTTTTTAAAAATTAGACTTGACTTTATGAGTTGGTTTTTAGGAAGCATATATCATCCACCAAGCACTTGAAATTTGCTTTTTCTTTCAATCTTGTGCTTCTATAGCGTGGGAATATTATGGATCCATGAAAAGTTTTCTTTTATTGTTCAAAGAATGGTGGCAAGAGTTTCATCAAAACTCTCCAACTTTGTTCAGTCCCATCATATATACACAAAGTTTATAACACATATTCAAATATACAAAAATAAGTTGGCCTTCCTTGCTGCAGATGTGGAGCCAAATCAAGTCGACAACCCAGCAAAAGGAAGAAAAAGGGAGAGAAGTAGTCTTCGGGAGGCAAAGAGCCAGCGCCACAGCTCTGGCAAAAGAGCGTCGTGGCGCTGGGACGAGGGCGCCTAGGCGCTAAGTGAAGAGTGCCTAGGCGCCGGGACAAGGGCGCCTAGGCACCAAGTGGTGAGCGCCTAGGCGCCAGGAGCTAAACGTCTAGGCCGAGTGTGGATAGCGCCTAGGAGCCAAGAGAAGAGGGCCTAGGCGCTGCAGGGGGCGCCGCAGCGCTGACGCGCTGTGATGCGCGATGTTTTTTGAGTCAGAGTCGGACTCAAAGGCCCTAAAAAGGGGAAACTACTAGGGTTTTCCATTAGTTGCTATTTTTCTCCTCTTTTGGCTATAAATAGACATAAAGTGGCTGGGTTGGGTGTGTGTGAAAATTGTGAGTGGCATAATTTTGTGAGAGGCAAAATTCTTGAGAGCTCCATCCTTGAGAGAGAAAAATTCTCACACGGTGTTAGATAGAAGAGAGTTTTGGTAAGCATAATTTGTGAGTGTGTGAGAAACTGCTCTTGTAATCTATAATCTCTTTCATCATAGTGGAATCTGCAAGCGGCAGAAACAGGATGTAGTCTCAATTTTGGACGAACCTGTATAAAAATTTGGTGTCTTTTTTCTTCTTTTCTCCTATTTATTTTCTACAATTGTTCGTTCTTGCGATCTTTGGAATTAGGAGTCGACTAATTCTCCAACATTCCCAAATATTTTTCCACAACTATTCACCAGAGATAATAGTAAAACATGTATACCATATAAAACTTTTCTTAAACAAAACAAAATCCGAAAATCACTCTTGATTCCCTCACAATATTTATATCTTTCTACTTTCTATATTTTCACTCCTTTCTATCAACAAATTAATATTCCAAAATGCATTTTCTCAAGAACCTAGAAAACCATTTTTTCATTTCACTTCACTTCTCACTCCACTATTTGTCATGACCATGCATTTGTCTTCAACTTTTTGTCACACAAACAAACTAAAACTGTACACAAATTTCAGATTTTGTTTTTTTTTTTTTTAATGAAAATATATCATTAAAGATTATGGGGTCTGCAACATCTTCAATGGCTGCAAAATTTGCATTTTTCGCACCAGACCTTCTGTGACGACCCGCCTTTTGGGAAAGTCACTTAACTTTCTTAAACCATCATTTATAACATTAATCTTACTTACTTAGTAAGAAAAATACTGAAATAAATTTTTTTTCTTTTTCTTTTAATATTCTTTAAAACGTACTTAAAAACTGTCATGACTTCTGTCGCAATCTAAGTTGAGATCTTGCAAAACAAATGACTTTAAAATCATTTCTTAAAACTTATTAAGAAAGAAACATTTATTAAATCATAGCTTAAAACTTCATTTTATAATTTTATAAAACATTTCGTGCAATGTATCTTAAAACTTTTGAAAACATTTCTTAAAACTCTGATTTTTTTAAAACTTTAAAAACACTATATATTAAATAGTGGAAAACCTTTCCTTTGTGTAATGAAGCAAACTGTGGTGGTATCCAAACTCAAATCCTCGCATCCGTCCTCCGCAGCACCCAGCTCTTCTAACGGGTCCTACTGGTCGCCTACATACTAGTTACAGCATGAAGAAACTTTTTATGAGCTTTCGCTCAGTAAGTTTAAACAAAATCTCACAAAGCATTCAAACATGCTTTAAAAACTTTTCTCACAAAAACCTTTCTCTTAAAACGTTTTTCATAAATGTTTTCTATAAACATTTCTAAAAATGTTTAACATTTTTCATAAACATTTCTGAAACGTTTTCATAAATGTTCTTCATAAACTTTTTCTTAAAAGCACAAAAATGTTTTTCATAAACGCTTAATAAATAACATTCCTCAGAATGTTTTCCATAGGATATAAATGTTTCATAACAAGGAAAACCAGTAAAATCAAAATGCATGTTTCCATTTATGCTCAATTATTAACTTCAATTATGAGCATTTTATGAACATTCTTTTCTTACTTTAACTTTCTAACTTTTCTTATCTTACTTTAACTTTCTATCCATGTTCCTTATCTTTCTATATCTTACTTTAACTTTCCTTATTTTGTTTTAGTGTTCGTACCAACATCATTAATCATGAGATCATAAACATGATGCTTCCCTTACAGAAGACTTAAGACCATCGAACATTGAGATCATGTACCTCACATTTAGGAGGTTAAATTTTAACTTTACTTTTATTACCTCAGAACAGGGAGGCTGGTACGATATTTTTTTTATCTTTACGTTACATTCTTATTAAATTTAGTGAAAATATTAAATGCAATCATATCATATGCAAACACACTTGCAAATCATAGCTTGTACTGTAAAATATATTGCACAACAAATGCAACTTATTGCATAACAAATGCAACATAAAATACAAACACATTTTGCTAATCATAATTTGTACTCTGAAACTTATTGCATCACAAATGCAACTTATTGCATAACAAATGCATCATATAACGCAATCACATTTTGCAAATTATAACTTTTATTCTAAAACTTATTGCACAACAAATGCAACTTGTTGCATAACAAATACATTATAAAACTTATAACTTAAACTATAAAACATTATGCATTGTCATAATGTAAAACATACTTTAAATACTTTGAAAATCCTAACTTGAACTTTTAAAAATATTATGCATATCATTATGCAAATAGACTTTAAACATAATGGTTGCAAATTCATTGCAAATCTTCGTTTGTACTTCAGAACTTTTTTGCATAATAAATGCAAATATATACTTTAAAAACAACTTGCATACTCATTTACAAGCGTATATGTAAGCATTTGAAAACTATTTACTTCATGTTGTAGGTGAAGTCTGAACTTACTCGGACTATGCTCTAGCGTTCTCTATTCCGTTCCTTTTCCTTTTCCTTCCATTAGTCGGCTTCTGTGTCCTGATCATACGACACCCGACTAATTAGTTAACTTTCTTTTTATCAATCTACTCGATTGATAATAAAATGTAAACATTAACCATTCTTTCTTTTTAACTTAACTTGTATACTATCGGTTTACCCCTCTCTTTACTTAATTTTGTAACCCACCGAGTTACCTTTCGTCTACTTGAACATCTCTTATTAAATCTCTCGTCACACCTGACGGTTACGTTACTTAATGTATTATGAAACATTTTCCATCTAAGGACGTTATACTAATTTAGAGTATTCGACTCCGCTCTATCGGTTTTCGTAAAAATAATATTTTTACCCGTAAATTTTTCATCCATTTTGTAACCTATAAAACCTATTGCTTAACTTTACCATTCAATTTCTTACATGTTATGAAAAAATTCCCGTGAAGGAGTGTTTTCCAACATCGGGCGTTTTGGGTCCATTTTGGCCATTTTCATAAAATGACCATTTTGCCCTTAATCACTTTTTCTTTCATTCTTTCTTTAACTAAACTTTAATTTCCTTAAAACTTAACATCTATGATACTTACTACCTACAGCAGTATAAGAAACCAACGTTTCATAGTGAAAACCCAGTTTTCACATAATTTTACAGTTTGGGCCCAAAATATAAAAATATTTACATTTTTACCCTCGGAACCAAAAATGACCCCTTTATACCATAACGTTTAGTTTTTCACAATGAATAAAACTTACAAAAGCACTATGGTCAAATTCCAAACATTTCATAACGTTTTCATTTCTTGAAATTTTGTGCCCAAAATTTCATAAAATTCATAACTTTTAAACCGGACAGAATTTTGAAAAACTGTCTGTAATGTCCTAACAGTTTCAACGAGTTCTACAACTTTTATGTTGTAACTTTTTTGAAATTACAACGTTTAGAGGGACTTTTTGGCTAATTTGTAAATCTACCGAGAATACCCTTTTTCTTTGCAATTTAGTCCCTTTTCAATTTCATCAAAACCCTTACTTTCTTCTTTCCAACACCATCAGCATCAACATATAACATATAACATATAATAACCATGCCATAATGCTCATATTACATGCCATGGCTTAAACATTTCATCAAACACTTAATATGCATAAAAAACTTAAACTTTTTCAAGCATGAAGTTTAGAATTTTACCTAAACTTCATCAAGCCTTTTGATCCTCCTTCGAAATGGTTGAGAACCTTCTCAACACCCTTGACAACATTCATAACAATCCCCATAAAAATCTCAACCAAATCATGAATAAAAACCCTTAGACATAATAGGTAAAGCTTAGGTTTTACCTTGAAAACTCTTAAATCCTCATGTCCTTCACTTGTTCTTATTTCCTCACATGATTTGGAGCTTGGGATTCATCAAAACTTTGAGAGGAGAGAGCATGGGGGAATGGTTTTGGGCTAGGGAAAAAAATGGAGCTTTTTTTTTTTTTTTCCTTCCTTCCTTCCTTTCTTTCCTTCTTTCCTTTCTTTCCTTCTTTCACGTTTCTTTTTCACGTTGGAGACCTTCCAAATGGTATCTTATACCATTAATGTATATACACACTTTTTTCTTTTCTTTTTTTTTCTTTTCTTTTCTTTTTTCTTTTTTCTTTTTTCTTTTTAATAAAAAGGTGATGAGTCATCACCTTGGTAATCAATTAGATTACTTTGGGTGGCCAAATGTGATTGGGCCACATTAGTGGATGTGGTGGCCCAATCAAAACTTTTAAGGTGTCCCACTAACTTTTTACGCAGTCTAAGTTTATACTGACAATATTTTTCCTATACTGCTGGTATTTTTTTCCATGCAGTTCATGAGGTCTCATAACTTCCAATACTTATCCACATCCATCACATAATGTAATTCCAATATTATCTCACTCTATACTATCTAAATTTATACTGATAGTATTTTTCTTATACTGTCGGTACATTCTTTATATTGTTACAGCATTTCTTATTCATCCTTATTCTCCAAACAATATTATTCCTATACTGCTTCAACTTAAACAGTCAAATTTTTGTACTGTATGATCTTAAACAATCCAATTCCTACACTACATTAATTTTGTAGTGTAATTTTCATACTGCATAACTTTATCAATGTATTTTCTTACACTGTATTATTCCATTACTGTATAATTTTTCCTATTATTATACAATATTTTTTTCCTTAAACTGTATTTTTATCTTATATAATTCTTAACTTATTGCATTTTTAATGTAGTAAAAATGCTCGGTGTTACAATCTACCCTTCTTAAAAATTTTCATCCTCGAAAATTAGAACATTCATGGGTAGTTCATTTTCCTTATCACCCTTTCCTTCTTAACATGCTTTCTTACATCAATACTTTCTTACCAAAAACTAAGCCTCTATTTTAGAACTTCAATAATTTTCATCATGTTATTGACATATTTTTTTGTATTGTAACACCATTCTTCCGCTGCGCAACTCTGATCTTTCAGTGTTTGTGTGCAATTTCCATTCATTTAAAGGTTTAGCATTCTACCATTCAATGTTATTCTTGAAAACAAGGTTCATTTTCATTTAATCAGATCATATCCATCAAAAGATTTGGGTCATCTGACCACAAATCTATGATTTTTCAGTTCTATACCCATTCTAAAATTATATTTTACTGTAATTTTTCTCATAACTTATAGATCTCCAGCTTCCATCCTTCCATCTGTGAGGTTTTCTCTAACATACTTGACATCATTGTCTTGACCGTGATTCCCATCCAGGCGGTTACGAGCTCATTCACATGTCTCTGCTCAGCTACGACATGCTCAAGCTCGAAAGAATAACATAGTTAGACATCTAACACCTAGTTGCTCTCAAGCAGTCTCGTTCTATAGAGCACCAAAAATCACTTTTAAACCTATTATTCCATTATCTTGATCTGCTTTCCTCATTATACTGTAGCCAATACCTAATTAACTTCTAACAGAGCGAGATTTGCTCATACGAAGACACCATTGCGCGCATAAACATCATAACGTGTCACAAGCTCATCTTTTTGATTTTTGAGTCGTCGGCCATCTGTTGACCATAATTGACCATGTTTAATCATTGTTGACTCGACACCGCTGATGGACGATAACCATCGTCGACTTGCGGGAACATTATAACAGATAACATTACATTTGTTCTTTGACCTTTGCTTTCTCGTTGCTTATCTAGGTGTGTCGATATCAAAGGCTATGCCCAACATAAACACGTATTCGTTAAATTCTAACTTTTCTTCCAACTTAACTTAACTTACTTACTTGAGCTATGGTGTAACGGACATATAACGGTACGAGATAGGATGGTAGGATACCGCTTTGATACCACCTATGACGCCCCGCCTTTTTGGGAAGTCACTTAACTTTCTTAAACCATCATTTATAACGTTAATGATACTTAGTAAGAAAAATACTGAAATAATTTTTTTTTCTTTTCCTTTTAACATTCTTTAAAACCTACTTAAAACTGTCATGACTTCTGTCGCAATCTAAGTTGAGATCTCGCTCAACAAATGACTTTAAAATCATTTCTTAAAACTTATTAAGAAACATTTATTAAATCATAGCTTAAAACTTCACTTTATAATTTTATAAAACATTTCGTGCAATGTATTTTAAAACTTTTGAAAACATTTCTTAAAACTCTGATTTTCTTAAAACTTTGAAAACACTATATTAAATAGTGAAAAACCTTTCCTTTGTGTAACGAAGCAAACTGTGGTGGTATCCATACCCAAATCCTCGTATCCATCCTCTACAGCACTCAACTCTTCTAACAGGTCCTACTAGTCACCCACATACTACCTACAACATGAAGAAACTTTTTATGAGCTTTTGCTCAGTAAGTTCAAAAAAAATCTCACAAAGCATTTAAACATGCTTTAAAAACTTTTCTCACAAAAATGTTTTTCATAAACTTTTTCCATAAACATTTCTAAAAACATTTTTCATAAACGTTTTTCTTAAACATTTCTGAAACATTTTCATAAACGTTCTTCATAAACTTTTTCTTAAAAGCATAAAAATGTTTTTCATAAACGCTTAATATAAAACATTCCTCATAATGTTTTTCATAGCATATAAATGTTTCATAACAAGGAAAACCATAAAATCAAAATGCATGTTTCTATTTATGCTCAATTATTAACTTCAATTATGAGCACTTTATGAACATTCTTTTCTTACATTAACTTTCTATCTTTGTTTCCTAACTTTCCTTATCTTACTTTAACTTTCTATCATTGTTCCTTATCTTTCCGTATCTTACTTTAACTTTCCTTATTTTGTTTTAGTGTTTGCACCAACATTATTAATCATGAGATCATAAACATGATGCTTTCCTTACAGAAGACTTGAGACCATCGAACATCGAGGTCATGTACCTCACATCTAGGAGGTCAAATTTTAACTTTACTCTCATTACCTCACAGCAGGGAGGCTGGTATGACATTTGTTTTTTTATCTTTACGTTACATTCTTATTAAATTTAGTGAGCATATTAAATGCAATCACATCATATGCAAACACACTTGCAAATCATAGCTTGTATTGTAAAATATATTGCACAACAAATGCAACTTGTTGCATAACAAACGCAACATAAAATGTAAACACATTTTGCTAATCATAATTTGTACTCTGAAACTTATTGCATAACAAATGCATCATATAACGCAATCACATTTTACAAATCATAACTTTTATTCTAAAATTTATTGCACAACAAATGCAACTTATTGCATAACAAATTTATCATAACACTTATAACTTAAACTATAAAACATTATACATTGTCATAATGTAAAACATACTTTAAATACTTTGAAAATCCTAACTTGAACTTTTAAAAATATTATGCATATCATTATGCATAATAGACTTTAAACATAATGGTTGCAAATTCATTGCAAATCTTCTTTTGTACTTTAGAACTTTTTTGCATAATAAATGCAAATATATACTTTAAAAACAACTTGCATACTCATTTAAAAGCGTATATGTAAGCATTTGAAAACTATTTACTTCATGCTGTAGGTGAAGTCTGAACTTACCCGGACTATGCTCTAGCGTTCTCTATTCCGTTCCTTTTTTTTTTTCCTTCCATTAGTCGGCTTCTGTGTCCTGATCATACGACACCCGACTAATTAGTTAACTTTCTTTTTATCAATCTACTCGATTAATAATAAAATGTAAACATTAACCATTCTTTCTTTTTAACTTAACTTGTATACTATCGATTTACCCCTCTCTTTACTTAATTTTGTAACCCACCAAGTTACCTTTCGTTTACTTGAACATCTCTTATTAAATCTCTCGTCACACGTGACTGTTACGTTACTTAGTGTATTACAAAATATTTTCCATCTAAGGACGTTATACTAATTCAGAGTATTCGACTCCGCTCTAGCGGTTTTCGTAAAAATGATATTTTTACCCGTAAATTTTTCATCCATTTCGTAACCTATAAAACCTATTGCGTAACTTTACCATTCCATTTCTTACATGTTATGAAAAAATTCATGTGAAGGAGCGTTTTCCAACATCGAGCGTTTTGGGTCCATTTTGACCATTTTCATAAAATGACCATTTTGCCCTTAATCACTTTTTCATTCATTCTTTCTTTAACTAAACTTTAATTTCCTTAAAACTTAACATTTATGATACTTACTGCCTACGGCAGTATAAGAAACCAACGTTCCCTAGTGAAAACCCAGTTTTCACACAATTTTATAGTTGGGGCTCTAAATATAAAAATATTTATATTTTTGCCATCAGAACCAAAAATGACCCCTTTATACCATAAAGTTTAGTTTTTCACAATGAATAAAACTTACAAAAGCACTATGGTCAAATTCCAAACATTTCATAACGTTTTCATTTCTTGAAATTTTGTGCCTAAAATTTCGTAAAATTCATAACTTTTAAACCGAGCAGAATTTTGAAAAACTGTCCAACATGTCCTAATATTTTCAGCGAGTTCTACAACTTTTGTGTTGTAACTTTCTTGAAATTCCAACGTTTAGAGGGACTTTTTGGCTGATTTTTAAATCTGTCGAGTATACCCTTTTTCTTTGCAATTTAGTCCCTTTTTAAATTTCAGCAAAACCCTTACTTTCTTCTTTCCATCATCATCAGCATCAACATATAACATAAAATAACCATGCCATAATGCTCATATTACATGCCATGGCTTAAACATTTCATCAAACACTTAATATGCATTAGAAACATAAACTTTTTCAAGCATGAAGTTTAAAATTTTACCTAAACTTTATCAAGCCTTTTGATCCTCCTTTGAAATGCTTGAGAACCTTCTCAAGACCCTTGACAACATTCATAACAATCCCCATAAAAATCTCAACCAAATCATGAATAAAAACCCTTAAACATAATAGGTAAAGCTTATGTTTTACCTTGAAAACTCTTAAATCCTCATGTCCTTCACTTGTTCTTATTTCCTCACATAATTTGGAGCTTGGGATTCATCAAAACTTTGAGAGGAGAGAGCATGGGGGAATGGTTTTGGGCTAGGGAAAAAAATGGAGCTTTTTTTTTTTTTTTTCTTCCTTCCTTCCTTTCTTTCCTTCTTTCTTTTCTTTCCTTTCTTTCCTTCTTTCACGTTTCTTTTTCACGTTGGAGACCTTCCAAATGGTCTCTTATACCATTAATGTATATACACACTTTTTTCTTTTCTTTTCTTTTTTCTTTTCTTTTCTTTTTTCTTTTTTCTTTTTTCTTTTTAATAAAAAGGTGATGAGTCATCACCTTGGTAATCAATTAGATTACTTTGGGTGGCCAAATGTGATTGGGCCACATTAGTGGATGTGGTGGCCCAATCAAAACTTTTAAGGTGTCCCACTAACTTTTTACGCAGTCTAAGTTTATACTGACAATATTTTTCCTATACTGCTGGTATTTTTTTCCATGCAGTTCATGAGGTCTCATAACTTCCAATACTTATCCACATCCATCACATAATGTAATTCTAATATTATCTCACTCTATACTATCTAAATTTATACTGATAGTATTTTTCTTATACTGTCGATACATTCTTTATATTGTTACAGCATTTCTTATTCATCCTTATTCTCCAAACAATATTATTCCTATACTGCTTCAACTTAAACAGTCAAATTTTTGTACTGTATGATCTTGAACAATCTAATTCCTACACTACATTAATTTTGTAGTGTAATTTTCATACTGCATAACTTTATCAATGTATTTCCTTACACTGTATTATTCCATTACTGTATAATTTTTCCTATTATTATACAATATTTTTTCCTTAAACTGTATTTTTATCTTATATAATTCTTAACTTATTGCATTTTTAATGTAGTAAAAATACTTGGGTGTTACACCCTCCTTCTTACAACATGTATGTGGATGAATCAAGTGGGAAACTTAAAAGGGGATTTCAGATTTTCATCTTATATATCAACACCTAAATTACAAATTCTCTGCAAAGAGTATATTAAAGTAGGAAATCAAAGCAGAGGAATTCAAAGATATCAACACCTGAATTACAAATTCCAAAGGAAATCAAAGTAGACGGCGGAACAAACTTACAAACAAAGGGCAGCAGACGACGACAATGCGGCGCAGCAAATGGCAACAATCTGGCGCGGTTAACGATGACAATCTGGAGCAGCAAATGACGGCAATCCGGCCAACGAAAACAACGACGAGCTCGCGGGGGTCACAAGGTTGATCGGAAGTGTTTTTCCAAAAAAATTTGAGAGAGAGAAAAGGGGTGAGGAGCGAGAAAGCGTTCAAGAGAGAGAGGGCTCGTGATTTTGGTGTTGTAGAGGCTGGAGGGGAAAGGGGAAAGTGAAATCGATGACATATTATTAGACCTTTTAGTAACGACATATGTCATCGTTGAATCTCAGTAATTAATACGACATAGTCTTTTCATGATGAATATTCAACAACGACAAATGTCGTCGTTGAACATATTTACCGACGACAAATGTCGTCGCCAAATCTACTAAAAAGATAAGACCGCGAATTTATAGCAGGTCTTTGCGAAATTTGGTGGGAAATTTTTTGCAAAAATATTCTACGACAACAAATGTCTTCGTTGAATGTGAAGAATGTTAGCACCAATTTAGTTAGAATTAGCGACAATATTATCATTGTTATATGTTAATTTTAGTGACAACAAATGTTGTCGTTGATATTTTCATTGCTAAATCATACAATTGTTGTTGTGATGTTAGAGAGAAAACAAAAAGAGGAAAAGGACATAACTGCCCTCAATTCCATAGTTTTGGTATTATGGATGATCCCATGCACCTATCAGCGTGAATCTCTTGGGAATTCGTTTCTGTCCTCTTGCTCCCCTCTCTTCGCTTTTAACTACTTTCGCCCTTTGGCTTTTCTTCCTCTCTCCCTCATTAACAAAACACAAAAAACACACAAAAACACACAAAACACTAATATGTCTTCTCATTCTTCCACCATCCACCTCTTCTACCTCTCTCTCTTTCGTCCCAAACTAGCACTACTTTCCTCCTCCGCCTCCTCTTCTTCTTCTTCTTTTTCTTCTTCTTCTTCTTTTCCCAATAAAAATAAAAATAATATTAATATTCTTCATCAACCAAATAAACTTTTCACAGGTATGTGTTTTATCTCCTTATTATACAAAGTTTTGAAATTTG
The DNA here is from genome assembly GCA_025403435.1 of Artocarpus heterophyllus. NCBI lineage: Eukaryota > Viridiplantae > Streptophyta > Magnoliopsida > Rosales > Moraceae > Artocarpus > Artocarpus heterophyllus. The sequence goes on along the minus strand of CM046336.1, from coordinate 3,304,754 downwards.
GTCCTTATCATCACCATCACCATGTCCTTCTATTTTCTTTCTTTCCTTCCTTTTCTTTTTCTTTTTTTTTTCCCTTGGATTTGTGGAACATGCATGCCTTCTTTCTGTTATGATGGAATAAGTATACACATGGGGAGAAAGTCCCAAACTCTTTGTTTTATTCCTTCTCTTATTCAAATTGGGAATATCTGTAACCAAAATAGTTGTTTGTACTTCCGTTTTTCTTGTACGTCTAATAATCTTCATGTGGGTATTTCTTTCATGTCAAGTACTAGTCCTTTTTTCCAATATTAATGTCTATTTCCTAGTAACTGGAGGTCTTAATTTTCCAGGAATGCCATTTTTCAGGTGTCTGAGAAGTTTGTATTTATTTATGTATTATTACAATTTTTGTGTATGTGAGAATATGAGGAGTTCTTTTTTTTTTCCTGATCTCACATCATAATCACAGAGACTACAGATTAAGGTTATAAATGTAAATGCAAGATTTTCCAAATTTTCTGACACTTGAATCCGTCGTTTTCTGGGTTCATGATACATTTCTGCAGAGACTCATAAATATGCCTTTTTCATTTTTGTAATGCCTACTCTTTTTCCTTTTAATGCTTGGATTTGTCCTATTGCATATAGCAGCATATAATATTACCTTTTCCGTTTTATTTTCCTTTCGTTAACAGAGATTTCTGAAATAAACCTTTTTCCGCTTCCTTTAAAGGATTAACTTAAATTGGGTAAACTATGCAATTGACAGTAGAGCATCTTATATATTTCACTTTCAGCTAACTGGGCGACATTTGTATTGCGCTGTATGTTGTCTTTCCCATATATAGGATATTCTTTGTCACAACTTTTTTTTTTTTTTTTTTTATTTTGTAAAGCAAAAAAAAGCTTGGGAGTAATATAATTTATACGAGAAAAGTGACCAATTGTTTATTACTATTAACTACTCATTATGTAGTGTCGTTTCGCGTAGGAGTTTGGGTGTTGGGGGCTAAAGACAAACGAGTTTGCTTTGAACGTGATGTTCGATCCAAATGCAGCGCTCTATCAAAGCCTCGCACTCACGGTATATAAGCTTACATATTTTATTCTGTTTAACTTTTAGTGTATATATATAATATATTTATTTATGTATTTATATGATTTATTGTGCTGTAAAGAAACTGCTAAAAAACAAACATGTATACTTTTTATGAACATGATCTATTATAAAGTGATTTTTCCTCTTATATAATCAGAATTCACAGAAGTGTATCAAAGTGGTCTGCCAGTTATAAAGTGGCATGGGATTGTGGAGGATGACATAGAAGGGGAAGCTACTGAGGTGGTCTGTGAACAAATCAACTTTTCTATCTTATTTTACTTTTTATTTTTTTTATTTTTGGCTTTTTTTCCCTTTAGAACTTTATATAATACTCTCTCTCTCTCTCTATATAAATATAAATATATATATATATTTATATATATATGTAGAATTCATCTAAATATCCATCCAATATATCCGATGTTAAAGAGTTTTATACATATTTGTATGGCTAATTTTCTTGATGGGATGATACAAAATGCTTTATCCAGAGGAAAAAGTTGTCAAAAGCCAATGAGATTGAGGAACGTGTCGAGTCAATCAAATCCATGTTGGGGTCGATGAGTGATGGAGAGATAAGCATTTCTGCCTATGACACAGCATGGGTTGCACTTGTTGAAGATGTCAACTATGGAAGTGGCTTCCCTCAATACCCATCCAGCCTCCGTTGGATAGCCAATAATCAGCTTCCCGATGGCTCGTGGGGCGACCGTGAAATTTTCTCTGCTCACGATCGCCTCCTCAACACCTTGGCCTGCGTTATCGCCTTAAAATCGTGGAATATTCATCCCGACAAATGCGAAAAAGGTCTAATAATTGGATCGCATACATACAGATCAATTAGAATAATTATCGCGCTTTTTAATATTTACGATACAAAATATTAGTGATATATATTATTTGACGTTCAGAAACATGGTCTTTTAAAAAAAAAATACTAATATTAAAAAAATGGTCACAGGAATGGCTTTTTTCAAGGAGAATATTAGCAAGCTTGAGAATGAAAACCCCGAGCACATGCCTATAGGTTTTGAAGTTGCTTTCCCTTCTCTGCTCGAAAAGGCTCGAAATTTAAGCCTTGAAGTACCTGACGATTCTCCTGCCCTTCAAGAGATTTATGCCAGGAGAGATCTCAAGCTTACAAGGTACACAATATTTCCCTCTACCAAAACCTCAACTGCTCATAATTATGATTTTTCTGCTTTAATTTTTGCCACTATATTTTATAAAAGGATAATCAAAACGCATGTTAAAAGTAACTTTATCATGATCCTACTTGTTTTCTGGTTCTATTTATTATGTATGTATAGACATATATATATATATATATATATATATATATTTCTTTCTTTCTACGCATGTGTATGTAATTAGTTTGCGCATGTGTGTGGGGATAGGATACCGAGGGACATAATGCACACCGTGCCCACGACACTACTTCATAGCTTGGAAGGAATGCCAGCGGCAGGTTTGGACTGGGAAAAGCTTCTAAAATTGCAGTCCCGAGATGGGTCATTTTTGTTCTCTCCATCCTCCACTGCCTTCGCACTCATGGAGACCAGAGACGACAAGTGCTTGAAATATTTAACAAAAGCGGTCCACCGGTTCAATGGGGGAGGTATATTACTAACTATTTATTAAAGTGCTTTACTTTTTTTTGCCCTTTGTCCTTTTGTTTTTCAATATCTATATATATCTCTTCATATTCATTATAACTAATCATAAAAGTGAAGCGACTTTTTCAAATGTGATTGGTCATGATTTGTGATATTAATCATTTTGGGATATTTATCCACACCCATATCTTTAATTATTGTTTTCCTGTTCAGTCCCGAATGTCTACCCTGTTGACTTGTTCGAGCACCTTTGGCTTGCGGATCGGTTGCAGAGATTAGGAATATCTAGATTTTTTGAGGCAGAGATTAAGGAATGTGTTGATTATGTTCACAGGTACAAATAACCTTAATCATACCATATAATATGAAAGATAAATGCTATGTAAGTGCACACAAAATTCATATCTGGTAAAAACAAAATTCTACACATATCTAGCGAATATGCTATAAATGTATATATATATATGTTTAGATACTGGACAGAAAAGGGAATTTGCTGGGCAAGAAATTCAGAGGTTCAAGACATTGATGATACCGCCATGGGATTTAGGCTATTAAGACTTCATGGTCACGAGGTTTCTGCTGGTAATTATAATTAATACTAATATTGATTTTTGAAACTTCACATGATTTGTCCATTTCGTCATGGTATTGTTTTTGAACCGTACTCCGTCACATGTAGATGTGTTTCAGTACTTTAAGAAAGGTGACGAGTTCTTCTGCTTTGCGGGGCAGTCAACGCAAGCTGTGACTGGAATGTATAACTTGCACAGAGCTTCTCAGCTGTCATTCCCAGGAGAAAATATTCTTGAGGATGCCAAGGACTTCTCTTCCAGATTCCTCAGACAAGAACAAGCCTCTAATCACTTGCTCGATAAATGGATCATAACCAAGGACTTGCCTGGCGAGGTACCAACTTATATACGTATATATATATATATATATATATATTTATATATGTTAATATTTATATATTTATATATTTGGTTTAGTTGTGTTTTGTTTGGTTTTCTATTTCGTCTTAAACGCCTCAGAGAGAGAGCCAACCAAGTAATTAATGAACTCGAGTACAGTCAGTACCTTTTTACAAGACAAAAAAAATCTAATAATAATAATTAACCGCATTATTATAGGTAATCGATGTCCATCCTTCGGGAGATTATCTTTTTCTTACCGGTCAAAGCAGTTTTATTATTGTTACTATTGTTATTAATATATATTTTTTTCTTCTCCAAAGATGGAGAAAGTACTGCTGTTTCTTTTGGGGCCACATTTGAGGGTCCCGGTCTCCTCTTTGGTGGGTGTCTCGAAGATTCTCCCAATTTCTAGTCTATTTTTATCATTTAAATATGCCCCCTTAACTTTTGGTTGACTAGCAATTTTTTTATATTACTTTGGGTGACCATCCTTCAAAAGACAAAATTAAAATTGTTGGTTACGTGTGATGTGAGAGAGCATGTTGTTTAAAATCTTTCTCACAAATAATTTTTTTTTATTAAAACACAATTGAATATTCTCTCTCTAGAATATATATTAGTGAACTATTGAGTTGATGATCGGTCAAATTTGGTATAGGGTACTTGACAGCAATTCGATCGTAACATATAAAAGACACTTTTTAAGTGAATTTAGTACTCTGCTAAGCAAGAGGCCCATTTTTATAGTATGGTACTATAAAGGGCAACATCAACAATCTAATTAGTTTTTATTTATTTATAAGGAAAAATCTGGAGATTTACAGGTTTTGATCATACACCTGATTTAGATCTATAGTTCTTGAAAAAGTTACATGTATATTCAACATTAATCTAGAGAAAATTTTATCAAAAGAAAATGCTTCAAAACACTTATGATGCCAACAGGCGGTCATGATCACAATGATCGTGTAAAAATTCATGATTGTGCTTTTTATCCTCCAATCATATATATATATATATATATATATATATAGAGAACATTGTGTATAAATAAATTCTAAAACCAAAAGGTCAATGATGATATAGGTGAGTTATTCGCTGGATGTTCCGTGGTATGCGAGCTTACCTCGAGTAGAGACCAGATTCTACGTTGAGCAGTATGGTGGTCGAAATGATGTTTGGATTGGCAAAACTCTATACAGGTTTCTTTTGTTGCCTTTTTTTTTTTTTTTTTTTCCCTCATCAACCTTCTTCTTTTAAAATATTAATTTATGTACCTTACATAAAAGTTGTTTCCTATTCTTCCTCATCATTATCCTCTCAAACTCGTGCCCCAGTTGAGGTCCTAATTTTATTTTCCACTTTTAACCTCAGGATGTCGCATATCAATAACGACGAGTATTTGGAGCTAGCAAAGCTAGACTACAACAATTGCCAAGCATTGCATTCGATTGAGTGGCACAACATGCAAAAGTACGTACAAACACATTCCTTTTTTTTATAATAAAAAGTTTCAAGAGAGGCGACCAGCAGTAACATATCTCTCTGAACATTAAAAACTAATAAAATATTCATTAAAGATCCATTGTCCGGCCTTATTTTTCAGCAAGGAGCGGGTTGTAATAGTTGTAGATATCAAATACGTACTTGCATGAAAATATTGCAGGTGGTACACAGATTGTAGACTCCAAGAACATGGGTTGGGCAGAAAAAGTCTTCTCATGGCTTATTTTCTGGCCACGGCCAATATTTTTGAACCAGAGAGAGCTGATGAGAGACTTGCATGGGCTAAGACCGCAGCACTGACCCAGACCATCACTTCCTACTTCGACGAGGAACAGACTTCTTATGAACTTCGGAGAGCCTTTGTCTATGCATTCAAAAGAAATTCCAACGTGAACGTGCCGGATTATTTGATTAGTGCAAGGTAGAATTGTATTACTAAGCTATATATATTATATATTCATTTATCTTCTAATTAACTTCAACTCCCTAAGTAGTTTTTACGTGTGGAAATGAATTAATTTCATAAAATGGTATAACTTTATTTTATTCCAAGGAACATGAATTTTAGTAATGGGCAAGGCAACCATTGTTTTTTTACTACCTTTTCAATCTTTTTTTTTTTTTTTACTTTCCTCTTTTGCGGAAGAGAGGATTCCAAACGACTTCTTCCTTTTTATTTTTTTTTTTTCTTTCCACAACAAACTACGTGTCTTTTTATAACACCGTACACATGTTCAGCTTCTTTTCGTTGTTCGCAACAATTAACGTTTGTTGCTTTTCTTTTTTTCTAATGCCGTACACATCACCTTCTTTTCATAAATAGGTGGTCTAGTTCTTTTCTTTTGCTTCCGTATATCTGGATACCTGTGACTCGTACACAATATTGAAAGAATATAAAATATAATAGTTGGCCCCACTTCTATATAATTAATTAAAAGTTCTGATCTCCTTAATCTTTTAACTTTAAGTGCTTCCAAAGCCTCATTTATAACATATAATATATGGGTTTCATGCCCTAAAGAGACCATTAAACTAATATATACAAATGTATTCCATATATATATATATATATGTATATATTTATTATATACACATATATGCAGGCGAACGAATATAAGCAAAACAGGGCATGGACTACTAATGAGCTTGCTTGCCACCCTAAGCCACCTCTCTTTGGACACGATGATAGTGCATGGTCGGGACATTAGCCTACATCTACATCAAGCAGTGAGTTATCTTATTTTTATCTCAGCTTATTTGTATCTCAGTTTTATCTCAATTTGTAATTTACTATTTCTATTAAATTTCAATCAACTGTGTATATCTTTCATGTCAATATCCCACCAACGATACATGACAACATATAATTGGTGGATATAAATGCAATTATTGTTGATAATGACACCTTGTGTCTTTACAAAACGAAAAGAAGGTGCTTTTTATTTCTTATTTTTTTGGAAATCTAGATGTCACCATTCAAATGAAACCCAATTAATGTGCTTTTCACACTTCGTATCCCATTACATAATTTCTATTTTCTTATCATTGATAATAATAATTGAAATGTTCACCATAGGGTGCCATTAGTTATTTCATGGGACCATTAACGGCAATCATACAATTTAGCTCGCATAAGCTTAAAAACATATCCAAAGAACATTCTTCATCAGATAATAATTACATCAATTTGTAGATCAATACCATGCTATAGAATTCTCCAAATAATAAATACCAACAGTTTGCATCTTTTATTCTTATTAAGAATGATATAAATGTGCGATAGCTATAATAATCATGAGTAAATGTTGATAGTGGGAAAAATGGCTGCTGAAGTGGCAAGAGGGAGGAGATGGAGCCTACCATGGAGAAGCAGAATTATTGATCCAAACAGTAATTCTTATCTCAGCCCGTATGCCTATGGATGGCCTACAGTCAAATCCTCAGTACAAGAGACTCCTTAACATCACTAACAGAGTTTGCTCTAGAATTCGTCACCACCAAAAACACAAGCACAAGGTTAGTGGGAATAACCGCAATTGTTCTGATCAACTAGAAATTGTGGTCAACATACAAAACCCATATTTTTTATTTTTTATTTTTGCATTTTCAAAATTTGGATATTCCGTTTGGCAATGTTTTCAAACAAAGTAAAAATAGTTTTGTTTTAAAACATAAGAATTTTTTAAAAATTATATTAAAAGTGTTTTTAAAATTTTTACTTCAAAAAACGTGCAAAAATACATTTATAAAAACCCTCAAAACAATGCTAAACGGGTAAACAGCCTTGTTTTTTTTTTTTTTTTTTACCATAAATTGCCAGGTATTCCAAAATGGAAGCTGCAACAAAAAAAGCACCATGACAACCACCACAGAAATAGAAGCAGACATGCAAGAGCTTGTGCAAGTGGTGCTCCAAAATTCCTCATTAGATGGGATCAACACAAATATCAAGCAGATATTTCTCATGGTGGCCAAGACTTTCTATTATGCTAACTACTGTGATCTAGGGACCATCAATTTCCACATTGGGAAAGTACTCTTTGAGACAGTGGTCTGATATTTGTGTCACACCATTCACCACAATATTCTTTGGAATAAGAAAGAAAAGGGATAAAGAGGGGGAAAAGTTGTACATATATTTGTCAAAGATAGTCCAATGTTACAGCAATAAGATTTAATATTTTAAAAGCATTCCATATTATTATTATTATACAGCATCAAATATATATATCTCAAAAATTACAAAAGTACAAATATAACCACAGTAAGAGAATTGAAGCACAAAATATGAAAGCTGACGGTCCAAATAGTAAATAACTGAACCATCCAACTCCATCCATCACCAACCTGAGGAGAAATTATGTTGGAATTTTTCTATTGTTAGACAATAAAGATATCCCATAGTAAAGGTTCAAAATAAAGAAATAAACAATCAAGAAAAGTCCCCATAACCCAAATAGTCATGCAGCCAAAAATTTACATGAAAATTGTACTAGATTATACTTTAGTCAAATTTCCGATACCTCCTTTCCCTGGCATTATTAAAAAGAATGAATATTAATTAAAAAAAAAAGTTGGCAAATGGATAGTCCAGCAAGATATGGAGCTAGAACTGTAAAATCATTTCCCTCAAAAAAAAAAAAGGAAAAAGAACCAAAAAATCATTTGTTGTGACAAGGAATCCAATCTGCCACTCATAGCAAAATGCTTGCCATTGCTTTCAAAATGTCCAATCTGAGTGAATGAGAATCAGATAAGGAGTGGTTAACACAAATTTAGTTGGTTGCTGATATTTATGGTTAGCCAGACAACTTGTTTTTTGTCACCTGCATGTGGACCTTGATCTTTTTCTCCTTCAAACCTTTTTTGGTGTGTAATGGGGTTTCCTCTAAAACGTGTGTGTGCGTGTGTGAAAGAGTTAACAATGAAAGACAGTGTTGCATATGAAAGTGGGGGTTCGCCGTATCCCACGTCTTAAGATTTGTGTCCCATTTATGGAAAAACAAAAGAGAGAAGAAAACATTTGAGCACGGACCCTCTTCTCACGACTTTGTGCATCAACAAAAATGGTCGAACATATTATGCACTACTTTGATCGTATCAATCACGTGATCACCTATGATGCCTTTCTGCCATTATAGACGATATATATATATATACACCAAACAATAATGTGTCTTGTAAACGTATTTGAACTAAACGACACAAACTGACCACACGTATGAACAAACAAAGTTACTATTACAATATGCCTTGCAGCGTCGATATTTCCTTTCCATTTGTCTGTTTATATGCAAGTTGTATAATCAGCAGTAGCTTGGCATAATTCTTTCAAGGAAAGGGAATATATATATATATATATATATATATATATATATATTTGTTGAGGAAATCCAAGATCGATTGTGTGGTGGTCCTTTTAAAAAGGTGAGAGGGAAAGCTTCATCCTTGAGCTAGCTTTTAGGGTTAAGAAGGCCCAATACCACCCAACATTTGTATAAGTGCTTGGTTAGCCAACAAGTGTTAACTCAATCCGTGAAAGCCGATGCAGAGCCCGATGTGAGCCCGATGTGTGAAGGGGAGATTGTTGAGGAAATCCCACGTCGATTGTGAAAAAGACTGATGGTCAATTTAAAAAGTATGAGAGAAAGTCTCACCGCTTGAGCTATTTGGGAATGACTATACAAGCTAGCTCAAACAACACAACATTCACAATAACAACTAATGATAACAGCGTAATACAACAAGATGTAGAACAACTTAGTAAAAAAAAAAGAAATTAGCAAAAAAAAAATGATTTGCAAAAATAAAAGCATTAAAGAAAACCTAAGTAGAAAAAAGTAGTACGCAATATTTTGATGTTTTGACGAATCAACTGTGTACACAAACTGTAAAAGTCGCATATTATGTAAAGTACTCACATAAAAATCTTCAGTTTAGTAATGATTACTAATAGTGATATTTAGCATTAGTTTTAAGTTTTTTAAGGTAGCTCTCTGCGGCAAATAAATTCCCCTCCCAATTGCATTCTCTGTAGAGAGAGAGCGCGACAAGAAAATCAGAAAGATACAAGCAAATTTACAAATTACCAGATTCTGTCGTTTGATCGTGTGGGACACAAAAAATGATGACCACTTTGGAACAGATAAGGTGATAAGGAAAGGAACTGCAGAAGTTACAACATGTCCATTCTTTGGAAAAAAGAAAATAATCAAAAAAAAGAAAAGAAAAGTGAGAAAAGTTTATTCAGAGAGAAGGAAACAAAAACAAAAACAACAATTAGGTGACCCAGCGGAGGGATCCATTGTGCAGTAGACTAGTAGTACGAGTCCCAGGACCACCTGAATATCATTCACCGGGAATACAACACTCCTATAGGTCGTGAGGCAACTTAACACTTTGCAAACGCATATTGGGGCCCACATGGAAGATTAGGGCGCAAAGAAACGAAGAATTCCGGTTGAAAACCCACCAAAGGGGTCCCACTCCAACTCCAAAGCAAGGTGAATTAAGAAGGATGGGACAGAAAGAAATATTAAAAAAAGCATCTAATATTCTAACAATATTATATATATGGTTAGACATCATTGACCTCCTCATGGTTTTGGTTTTGGTTTAGCCCCTGTAGTTCGAAATGATTAGACATTAGGCAGGGAATGTTAAAAAGCCAAAGATAAAAAAGTGGATGGTTTTGCAGGTGGCGACGTGATCTGGTGGCCCAATATCAATCTTATTAAAATAAGGAAAAAGTTAGAGAGAGAAAGACAAAGAAAGAGAGAGGGAGATATGAGAGTTCTTAGGTGTCGCCACAAAGGAGCTGAATGGGGAGGTCCGGTGGGCTTGGGGGCACCCTCCAATCTCGATCACTACTTTTAGGCGTTTAATATTTTTGGGTTTCGTTTTTAGAATACCAAGAGTGATGGTGCCACGTGAGCTACCTCTTCCTCACCACATTCCTTGTCCTCCAACCGGCCTACATCCAGATGGCTCGGGTCCCCACCCCTAACGGGTGGGCCCCTTTTATTCAGAGGTCATTTCCCCAGCTTAATGCCATTATTACATTATTCTATTATTACGATGAGGTAAAGGAAAGGTAAGGATAGGATTTTCTATTATTATTATTATTGTTGTTGTTATTATTCTGGACTCGGGTGGGACCACCATGATCTGTAAGCGTGCGGAGTCGAATGTTTCCCTTCCATGTGTAAATGTCTTATGTTTATGTACCCTTTGCCTTGCACCTCACAGAGTTGAGACGACGACCAAAGAAGAAGAAGAACCATGAAATCCAAATCCTATATTTACTGTGAACAACACTACCATCTCATGGATGAAGAGTGCTGTGTGATCAAAGCACAAAGAGGTGAAACTTCAACGGTGCCTGCCTCAACGAAAGGCTGGCTGCGCAGCCCATTACCAAGTTCTGCTTGATTGAGCTCATTTGGCTTGGGCTTTAGCCACTGAAAAACACTGCTTCTCCAATCACCTTTGGGGTCATTTTAACAAATACGACTTCTCTCGTTTGTTTTTGAAGCATGCCGCTTTCAATGGATACAAAGACAAAATTGACCTCAAATATTTTGAGTTAAGTTAAGCAAATATGTATTGTCTAAAGGTATTTTGGTCTTGAAAACTAAAAGAAATCATATGAATCAAAGAGGAAAAACGTAACAGAGCACAATAATAGCAATAAAAAAGCCATATACGACCTAATTTCACGAGTCTTGGTTCTACAAAGGCCCCAACTAAATGAATTGTGTTGTTTTTCTTTTTTCTGTTTTCTTCTTTTTTTGGAATATGGCTAGAGTATTCGACTTTATGGCCTCAATAGTGGAGACATATTTTATGATTAACTGTTAGACCGCTTTTACTTGTTCTAGTATTATATTTCCTATGATGATTCAAAGGTTAAGTACGCAACTACATATAGTCCAACTCTCCATTCCTACGAAACTACAAGTCTACAAGCACATATGAATTCAAAATACCAACAACAAAAGATTAGTCAGATAAAAAAAAAAAGGCGGTTTGTGATTACTTGTTAATATGGACAAGCTTCCGGGAAGAGTAAATTTGCAACTTCAATGAAGTAACAACACAAAGCAACAACCATTCATGACAAACAAAGAAAACAAAAAAGAAGGATTGGTAAAGGACACAGAATTTCTAACTATAAATGTATTAAAAGCACAGCTCACCAATTCCAGTTTTCGCATTGGACATGTGCGTATTAAGAAAGAAGCACACAACAAAGACTAACATCTCAACAAGAAACTCATGAAAGCGAGTACATGCCTAAACCCTGTCATCAAACTTAATTTGGCAGAAATTCCACAGAAAACAGAATCAATCATACTCTAATTCATCGGGTGTAACTGGCCGTTTGAGAGGGATGATGGACTTCTTTTCCACATCACGAGATAATGCTTTCCTCATATCTAAGAACAGACCAAAATGTGACAAGAATGTAAAAAGCAATAACAATTCAACAGATGCTTTGAGACGAGGGAACTCACCTAACCCATCTTCCTCCCCTGAATAATAACGTAGCACCCTTCTATAGATCACATAACCAAGCTGAGGAAAGATGAGGGTATTAGGAACTAGAGTAAGCATCACAGAATCCAATTCGGTAAAAAAAAAAAAAAGGATTGTGTTTGTGTGCGAGTGACCTGGGGGGTTTATTTGGAAATAAATAAATAATTAAAATTGTAACAGTTGCATATGCCTAGTTCAGTTTTTTTCGTATAGAGTCTGTAAATTGAAATTCCACATATTGGTAATATATGAATCTAAGATTTGTCCTTTGTTTTACTCTGAGGCCTGAGGTTCTTCAGACAGGAAAAATCAGGACAGATAACATCAGTCAAAGTCATATGCATCAAAAGAGATCTGGTTGAAGAAAAAGAAGCATAAAAGATTACTTATCACTGCAACAAAGATGTTTATTCTTTTCTTCTTTTTTTTTTTCTTTTTATTGAATGTTTCATTTTCCACAGTCCATGCAATATAGCACTTTGTCCCCTTCCAATGATTCGAGAACAAGGTTGAAGCTTAAACTGTCGATGTGCAAATGTAGCATAGAATTTTCTTTTCTCAAGGTATAAATTCTAATAGGAAAGGACAAGTACAGGTCCAGAGATAAGTTGAATTGATTGAAGAATCCAAAGCGTTTCAACAGTAAGATATTATCCATTGCTCAAGCAGAATTTCTGAAACTCAAATATTCATGGGAGAAAGTAGCATAGCTTATCTGTGTTGAAAGTGACGGAAACGATACCTTTTCGTACATCTTTATGGCTGGTGTATTTGATGCTCGAACAAAAAGATCCACAAAGTAAGCTTTGTCACTGCCAAAAGAAACTCATGAATGACAGAGCTCAAAGAGACAACAAAAATACTCAAACATTATATGATTTACTGGCCCCTCAAATCATTTCAACAGCCATTAGTGTTCAAGTAGATGGATACATCTAAAGCATAGGTTACATGAATCTCAACATAAGAAAGTCAAAGCATAATCCAAAATCAGAATCCAAGAACCATTAGAGCTGAACGCTATTGGAAATCATGACAAATGTATTTGCATACTAAATAATAAATCTCCCTAGTCTTGACGCATCTAATGGAAATCATAAGATCTTAAATTTGATTCATAAACTTAAGTAAAATTTGTTTGCATATGCAGATTAAAAAAGTTCAAATTTCATACATTTACCAAAAGTAGCTAGAGAAATAGATAACATTGAAAATACACATGCTTTTAGACAAATTATTATTTTTTTTAAAGATCCACATAAGCAAGTGTTCATTAAACATGGCCTTCTTACATCTTATCACTAATGTCTTCAAGCAGGTTCATAAGTTTCTTGGCTAATTGTTGCCTGCGGTACTCTGGAGCAACAGTCACTGCCGTTACATGGCCATGCCAAGACTCGCCTTGCCCTTCAACTTTTCCCATAACTGCGATTGTAGAATAACCAGGCAGAGTTTAATCATTGCATAAGTACACTACTGAAAACAAACCACAACAACCAAACAGAAAGCCAACTCCCAGAGGCAAAGCATTACGCCAAATACCCATCCAAATTCCCCATAAAACCAAATGTCACCAAAAGAAGCAAACAAGATCTGATAAACACAAGCACCCATTTTATACTCTAAGAAATCTCAATCATTCTTTGGAACGCTTAGATCACCCCAAAAAATAATAATAACGCCCATTTAATAATCACTAGCTCCAAAACACTTCTGTACTTTATTCATCCATAAATTCTTCTGCATTATATTCAATAATATTATAAACATATACAAAACAAATAAACACTGTTATATTTCCTAATTGAACAATGACCCATTTTATAATTAGGCATGTCCAAATTCAATCCACCCTCTACTTAAACAAGAGAAACCTCTAAGACCAACATCACACCCTTCACCTCCATTTCTAGTTTCAACCTTCCAATTAACCTGGAAGCTTCTTAGCACGCCATTTGAAAGAAAAGAGAAAAAAATACATTATTCCAAAAATAATATCAGAAAAGAAGAATTATTTATCGTAATAAAGCTAAAAGAGAAGTATTTAAGGGTTTTAAAGTTAAAAAAAGAGAGAGAAAAGTGCTTACTGTAACCCATAATTCGGTTTCCAGGGCCTTCTGCGACGTGAAAATAATCAGGCCATCTCGCCAAATAGGTCATGTAGAAGGACATGTTGAACTGTAATTCACAGATTTTTTCATAATTTTTATCAAACAAACGTCGAAGAGTCTTCCCAGTGAGGGGTTTTTTTTTTAAATTTAAAAGAAAAAAAAAAAAGTGGAAAATGAGATAGAAGAGATAAAGAAATTTTACGGTTTCAGTGAGATGGTCAAGATTGACAGTCGCGAAACGAAGAAGATCGTTACAGCAAAACCTGCGAATCGTCGTCATCTGTCCCTGTTCTTCTCCTCCTTCTCCGTCTCTCTATATCTCTCTGTCTCTCTCTCTCTCTCTCTCTGTGTGCAGGAACCCAGAAATAACAGAGGGGCAAGAAGCAATGGTAATACGACATGTCGTTTTATGTAATTTTTATTTCTTTTCTTCATATCAAACGCCATGTCGCTTTATTACGTTTACTGTCGTTTCAGGAACATGCGACAGCCGTTTTACTTCTTGACCATACGAGTTGACTAGAGTTTCGGTGTCGTTTTTGTTTAATTCATCGCATATCATTATGTTGAGAAATAGAAAAAATCATATTTTATGAATAATAAAATTCACATAATTATAATAATTCTTACTTATAATCGGTGAAGAATCATTATAATAAGGAGCATCTAATCTCATCATCCTATCTCTCAAAAAAAAGATTTCATCATCCTAAATATTTTAAAAACATGTTATATTTTGGACCGTTTAGTATTGTTTTTAAAACATGTGAACATGTTTTTGTTTTGTAAAATAAAATTTTTTTGAGAATTATACTAAGAATGTTTTTAAAATTCTTGCCTTTAAAAGTGTGCGAAAAAAATTCCACTCTTTGGAAATATGTCATGTAGCGAATTTTTATTTTCCAAAAAATTATATAGATGTATTATTTGTCTAAATTAATGTAAAATTATCTAACTAATTAATAAATTATTTTTATGAGCTTATATTTTTTGTTTAATTTTCATGTTTAAAATTTTCTAATTAATTAATTAATTAATTTTCAAAAGTTAAATTAATTAGATTATGTCAGGTAATATGAATAATTTAACATACCCTTTAACAAACATTTTTTTAACTTAAATTTTTCGCTCTTGAGTGTTTGAATTCATTAGTTATTACGACAAAACATAATTAATAAGAAACTAATAGGATGGTTGACAATTATAGTTAAAACCATAATTATGGTTATCAAATAGTATAAAACTCTCATATGTTATAGTAAAAAGGTAAAAAGTTACTACAGTTTAAAAGTTTCATATACTACAGTATTTTTAAACCACGACCATGGTTCTACCTATATTTCTGAAACACCCTATACTTTTAGTTAAAAATATTTAGCACGTGAAAGTTTTATAATAGAGGTTACTTTTTTGATATTATAACTTATTTTTTCTTCATACTATAACACATATTGTAATATATAAAAGTTTTATATTATAACAATTAAAAATTTTGGTTGAAATTTATCTTACCAAACCTTCTATAAATAAATATCAATTGAGACAAAAAAAAAAAAGAAAAAAAGGATAGGTGATGATATTGTTGTCGTTCATGGCTATTGAGTCGGTAGCTGGAATTGGGCCATCGGTTGGGTTACACTTAAACCCGGCCCACCCCAAACTGTTAAACCGCGCTTGTAGTAAATTCCCAGTTATCGCCGTCCTCTTGTAAATCTTCCCCTAATCGGAAATCAAGACCGTTAACGTTTAACAATTCCAAACCCTAGGTTCCAGAGAGAGACGCAGAGAAGCCATAGATGGACCTCCTTAAGCAAGAGCTTCTCAAGAAGCGCCAAAGCTTAGCCGAAGACACCGGCGGCAAACGGTTCTTCAAGCGCTCCGAGATCGAGCAGAAGAAAATCCAAAAGCTTCGCGAGGAAGAGAAGCGCGAGTTCGAGGCCAAATCCCAGCGCCAGTCCACCGCCACCGCCGCCTCAATGGCCAAATCAAACGTCTCCTCCTCCGCCGCAGCCGCCGCCACGACGACTTCTTCGGCCGCAACCGCATCCAAATCCTTAACCGACGAGCAGAACATCGATAACCTCGTTTTGTCCAAGCAAGAAGTAATTCGCCGCCTCCGGCTTCTGAAGCAACCTATTACTCTCTTCGGTGAAGACGACGAGTCTCGTCTCGACCGGTTGAAGTATGTGTTGAAGGCCGGGCTGTTCGAAGTCGATAGCGACATGACCGAGGGACAAACGAACGATTTCCTGCGGGATATCGCCGAGCTAAGGAAGCGGCAGAAGTCTGGGATTTTGAGTGAGAGGAAGCGGCAGAAGACGGATGTCGATGGCGTGGCGGAGGACGGAGATGGAGGCGTCGCGGAAGAGGAGTTGAGCGCCGACGGGGGATCCAGCGGGGTTGATGCCGACAAGGATTTGAAGAGGATGAAGGCGAATTTTGATGAGCTCTGTGAGGAAGATAAAATTTTGGTGTTTTTCAAGAGGCTGTTGAATGAGTGGAACCAGGAATTGAATGAGATGCAAGAGGCAGAGAAACGGACTGCTAAAGGGAAGTCCATGGTGGCCACGTTCAAGCAGTGCGCGCGGTATTTGAATCCGCTCTTCAAGTTCTGCAGGAAGAAGGTAAAAGCTCCGTTCTGATGCTTATAAGTCGTATAGGCTTCTTCTGAATAACGTTTTCCTTATCTAGAACTCGGTAAATTATCATTCCACTATTCTAGTATATTAATGAAGTTCTTGCAACTCAGTACGTATAAGCTCTGGGAAATGTACTCCCGTGTGCCTGTGTTGTATATTGACGCCTTTCTGTGATTGAGAAAAGCGAGTTTTATATTATAATGGCCTTGAACTATTGAGGGTCGATAGAATGTCTTGAAAATTAGGCAATGTTGGTTTTGGGAACTTTCTAGCCAATGTTAGGTGAATAGTGAATTGGGAAAGAATTTCAATTTCAACAGTCAGCCCGTTTAATTTACTGGTGATCATTTTTAATCTCCACTGACATCTTTTAGCTTAGGTCAAGGCTTAGAAGCTACAAAAAATTAATCTGTTTTAACATGTTATTCGTAATTGACCAACCTAGAACTATGTGGATTATGGGGCATAGAATGTGTAATTAAGAGCATAAGGTACTATTGAAATCTCTAGCTGCTTGATACTTGCCATAAATACAACATTTTCCTTTTGTGTTGTGTATAAGATCTCCGAACTGGTCAATACTCGTGTAGTAGTTTATGTTTTTGGTTTCACTCGTTTATGACCCTGCAAAAATTGTTGTTTTGGATTTTGGAAATTCAAGGACACCACCATAAGTATGGTCGAATATGTGGATTATGCTCGAGATTTAGATAGTCCTTGACATGGAGTTTGGGGAGGTTTTTTTGTTTCAGGGTGGGGGAGTGGGATTCAATTACACTTATAGTTTTATCTTTTTTTTTTATAGAACAAAATATGTATATCATGTGCTAATTTTTACCCCCTTTAAAAAAAATAAAAAAGAAAAAAGAATGGTCCTTGACATGGTATATTTTCACTCCTTGTGGATGTACTATCAGTTGTAAGGCAACACTGTAATCAATTGTTGCCTTGTCAACTATTGAAGCGGAGTACATTGCAGCAATAAGAGTGTTCTTTTATTATCAAGGTGGAGATTTGTTGTGTGGCTTTAATAAAGCCATGTGTGTAGGTTTAAAGACAAATCATGTCTGTGGCAAGTAAAAGAAGTCATTTTGTGGCCTTCAGGCTATCAACTAAAACAAGGCCACCTTGATCGTCTGAAGTCCTTCAAAGGCCAACACGTATATGGAGATTTAAAATGGATAATATAAAGTAAACACAAAAAAGACCTGGAGATTAATACGGTTTGGCTATTAGCCTTCTTACACGGTCAAAAGTAGTGAAAATTTTCATGTAAAAGTTGAATTATACAAAGAGTTAGTGGCTTACAATCCCTAACTTACTCAAACTTCACATAGAATATAGAGCATTTTACCTGAAATCCCTTTACACTTAGACTCCCTATTCTAAACAAGAACTCGGAGTGTATCACTCAATTGGTTGTGCTTCCAAAGCTGAAGTGCATAGCTATTTATAGCCATAAGGCGATGGCCTTTAAAGGGATCCAAAAGGTTAAATGGTCTTTATTTTGTCTATGAGCCAAAAAGCCACAACGTGGCTTCTTTTATTTGCCACAAACATGACTTGTCTTGAGAGCTACACACGTGACTTTCATAAAAGCTACACGACACATCTTCATCTTGGCAATAAAGAGCACTCTTACAGTTCTTCTCCTACTGCTCTCACATTATGCTCGCTTGGGACCCTATATGTTTTGTACTTCAATTAAGTTCAGCGAATGATGAACTTGCTTATTGGAACCAGTTTGTTGACCATGTTGGTTGGATTATCCATTGTGGCAATCTTCTCAAGTTTTATAATGCTCTGTGTTATCACATCCATGATGAAGTGCATCCTGACATCAATGTGTTTGGTAATGATCCTTTCATGAAACATTTGATTCTTGGTCAAAGGGATGGCACTTTGGTTGTGACTATATATTGTCATTTCTGTATGTGGCAATCCCACCTCATGAACTAAAGCCTAAATATCTTCTTTCACCGATTTAGTCGCTGCAGTGTACTCTGTCTTAGTAACGCAACAATCGATTGTAGTGTTGCCTTCCAATTAATAATGTATCCACAAAGAGTGAAAATATATCCTATCAATGACCTCCTTCTCTTGTCTAAATCTTCAGCATAATTCAAATCCACGCGTCTAACTTCACTAGTGGTGTCTTTGGATTTCCTATAAACCAAACCACCATTAGTAGTACCTTTCAACTAGTGCAAAATCCATTTCACTGTGTGACAATGAACTCTCTCTAAATTTCATATGTGCTTGCCAACAACAATAACGTCTGCAATATCTAGCCTAGTGCAAATCTTGGCACACATGATGCTACCAACTGCATTAGCATAGGGAACGCAAGACATGTGCTCAATCTCTTCCTCAGTCTATCTTGACAAGGTTGTTGAGAGTCTGAAATGAGCTGGCCATAGAGTCCTAGCAAGTTTTGAAATTCTATTCTAAAGCGCTCCAACACCTTCTCTATGTATTTGTTTTGTGATAGAGGTAATGTGTCCACTTTTCTTATCTCTGTAATTTCCATCCCTGAGATTTTTTTTTTTTTTTACAACTCCTAAATCTTTCATTTCAAACGCTCCACTCAACTAAGTTTTTAAACTGTTGATCGCAAACATGTTTGTACGTGCAATCAAACATGTCATCAAGTAAATAACTAAATGACTCATCCATGAGTTTCTCATAATACTCACGAGTAACTCCAAAATAGTCATTTCCAAGCATAAAGGTCAAAAACCGCTTGTACTACTGTTAGAAGACTTTCCAAAGATTTCTTTGTAGTTTTTTTTTTTCCTTTCGTCTGTGCTGCATTGAAGATCTAAATCTTTTAGGATTGAGCTGAGTTCAGTTTGGTCTCCATTAAGCTTAAAATTAAAACATTTGCAGCCGTGATTTTCCTGCATTTATAGGAGGAGATAATTTACCTTTGATATATTCTTTCTGTAGGTTCTTCCAGATGATATCCGCCAAGCATTGCTTGTAGTCGTGGAATGCTGCATGAAGCGAGACTACCTAGCTGCAATGGACCAATACATCAAGCTGGCTATTGGAAATGCGCCCTGGCCAATTGGTGTTACTATGGTTGGTATCCATGAACGTTCAGCTCGTGAGAAGATCTACACCAACAGTGTTGCCCATATTATGAATGACGAGACAACTCGCAAATACTTGCAATCTATCAAGAGGTTGATGACCTTTTGCCAACGACGCTACCCAACCCTTCCATCAAAAGCAGTTGAATTCAACAGCCTTGCAAATGGCAGTGACCTACAGTCTCTGCTAGCAGAAGAGAGGGTTTCTGGGGGAAACAGTAGTCAAGCCGGAGAGGAAAGGCTTCAAATAATGCCTGCTCCAACAGACGGCTAGGCCTATATATGATCATCTTTATATGTATATTCTCAAATTTTCTCAATGCTGAAAATGATCGTGCCTTGTATGGATATTGAACCGTGATTTGTTTCTATGTTGAGACGGAATATTGTGGCAAAAGAATGCAATTGTGTGCCATGGAATTACCAACGTTTTTTTTCCAAAATTTTTCAGAAGATGGATCATCTCTTTGCTTCTCAGACGCTTCTGATTTTACAACTGCTTTTTTGTTTCAAATTAAGGTGGCCGCCTTTTGCTAAATCTCTAATCGGATACATGAATTGCACATGATTCTGATAAAGATGCCATCTATTGTCTTATAACTTACAGGGTGTTTGAAAGAGTAGTTTAAACCAATTATTTGAACTATAAATAGTATAAAGCTTTTAATTGTTATAGTAAAAGGCTACCGTTTAAACTTTCACATGATAGAATTCTCAAACCAAATTTAATAGTTTCAACTGTTCTCCCAAACACTAGTTTAAATTGTTTGGAGGAAAGCAGATTTACTTGAAGTGTAATATTTCGTTCTCGTACTCCTCAAGTGTGGTAATTTAAGAGTAAGACATAATATTAATATTATTGTTATTATTATTATTATTATTATTATTTTGAAATGAGACTAAGACACTCTAGTACATTCTATATACATGTACTTTTTATCGGATATATACGAGAATTTGAGCATCGATTGGGCCACTTTAAGTGTCCTGGTATGTAAAACTAAAATATAGGTACACTTGCATAAATTTGCCAACATATTATTGTTACAATGTTTAAGGGTATCCTCTACCACCCTGGCCTAACAAGAGCTGCTAGTTATATTCTAGTCAAGAAATAGTCATTTTTCATTGAAAATCATTCATTCGAAATCAGCACGTCCATGTTGACGACGACATTGTACAAAGGCAGAAACAATCTGCTATCACGTCTAAATTTTTGGTCAATATCATTGGCTCTTCGTCAAGCCGAACGTGTCTTCAACACCATTGGTCACCCTCCTCCTCCGTTCGGCGATCATGTCTTCATATGCCTAAGAAATAATCGAAAACTTCAAAAAAAGCATAGAATCTCATTGAAATATAACGAACATTATAGTATCGGGGATGAAATCCCCTACAAAGTTCAAACTTGCAAAAGTGAGCAAAACAAAAAAACAAAAGACAGATGAGTAGATAGCGTTTGGGCACACCTTAGGATAAGAATACAGAAATATGTACCACCAAGCGCATATCAGTAATGAAATGACGCTTGTGACTAATACAGAGTGCAAAATCAACCAGCTTAAGGCGATTGCGGAGACCCCGGTCAGTGCAATTGTCCATGGTTGACACCTATATTACAAACAAAGGGGCAAAAAGACATTACAACTTCCGTCTAAAATTTCAGTTATAACTTTTATTTTAAGTTTAAAAACTGTAACATATAAAAGCTTTATATTATATTAATTTTTTGTTTTTTACTATAACTGTTGAGAGTTTTACATTGTTTATAGTTGTAACTGATAAGTTGAACTGTTAAGAGTTTTACATTGTTTATAGTTGTAACTGATAAGTTGAACTGTTGAGAGTTTTACATTGTTTATAGTTGTAACTGATAAGTTGAACTGAGGTTACAAACACCCTTCACCCCCAATAACTAAAACAGTAAATCATGAATTGGGGGCTTTCTCGGCTGAAGAGGGGACCAGACTGTCTAAGCCCATTTTTCTTTTTTAAGTGGAAAAATAAGAGAGGAAATCTTTCCTTAGATTTGATGTGGCAGAAAGAATCAATTGAACTGGATAACATAGTACGTGTGGATGAAATTTTAACAAATTAGTACAAGAAAATAACATGTAAAAAACTTCTAATATAGCCTATAAAGCAATAACAAGCAGAAAAACAAAATGAAGACGAGAAAATAGTGAAAAATCTACATACAAACTTCAAAAACCAGCATCACTAAAGGAACTAGATTTCTAAATAGTAAAATTAAGGAATATTCATGCTTGAAAACAACATTTCTAATCAAAAATTACAAAAGAATTCAGGGGAAAAAAACAGCTTACCAAGATGGTTTCGTGTCCCAAACAGAATCGTATTCAAGAGAAAGGTAGTTGAGATAGCCATCCATATCATCAACGATCCCATTTTCGTCCAAGAACTGGGACTCATTTGAGTCGCTCGAGTTGCCTCCAAACACCACAATTTTGTTCCCAAATCCGATGGATTTCAGAGTAGGAGATGTGATATACGACGAGAAAATGGGACTGAAAACTAGGGTTTGACTTTGGGGAGAGGAAAGACGAGGTTGCAATGGAATCACTGGAACAGAGAGGGAGAGGGGGAGGAGAGCAGGTGTTGCCATTTTTGTCCTTGTGCACACGCTAAAATATCTATGCACTTCCCTCACATTCACTTTTTAAGAGCCTTATTTTTTTTTTTAAGGCTTTATTTATTTATTTATTTATTACTTAAAAAAAAAAAAAAGAAGAAGAAGAAGTTCCCAAGAGGTGATACGGTAGGCCAACTCAACTAGACCATACTACAGCCATCTGGTCATAATCTAGGGACGACAATTTTATTCTAAACTTGTTAATCCATAAAGACGCATAAGCTGTCTAATTCTCAACACCAACTTTAAATCACACGAAAGAACAATCAAGAAAAATAAAAATAAAAAAAAAAAAAAAACACACAAACACAGAGAGACACAGGCAGGGAGCAATTTTCGTATCTTCCATGCGCTGCAGAACTTGAAATAATTCTTGAGAGTCTTCAAATAGCTCCGAATCACATTAGACAGATACAACAAGTATTTAGTATTATCTACTAATAAAAAATAGGTCTTCTAGTAGCGTGGGACCTACAAATGGGCATATCTTTTATTGATGTCCCCAGCATTTTTCTTGAGTTTAAGGCAAAAGCTTTTACACCGGATTATGGGATGAGGGTGAATCTACTTACCGATCTTATCAGCCGCTTATCCACGTCGTTAATTATATTTTATTTTTGAATCAAGCATAATTTATATAATGTTTTATTAAAGTATTGACTATTGAGTATAACATTATATCCTGTTGCAATGCACGAAAAATGAAAATTGTTTATTTTTTATTTTATTAACATAAAAATCATTCCGAATCAACGATTAAAAAAAAAAGACATCCCACTCTATTAATTTAGTGTTATCAACAGTCCAAGACAAAAATGAATACTGTTTTTCTTCATAATCAGATATCATACCTTCTGTTAAAAAATAATAATAATAATAATCAATTTAATTTTGAAACTCATTGTTGAGTGAAAGTGAAACAATGAATTAGAGAAAAAACTACGGTATATAGAGCTAATTTCATACCGACTCCGCCCTTAAGATGCGAGTTAAATCCTCTATACTCTAAAGAGAGAGAGAGCAAACTGCCAGCTCCACGCCGATTGTAAAAAGGGAAACCCACGCATGAAGGAATGAATTATGAAACAACATCAGAAAATGAGATGACAGAAATATGAAAACGACAACACGTTGAAAAGCAGAATAATAAAAACGATGACAAAGTGATGGACGCAAAATAGAACGACACAGGCAACAAATTATCACGACAGTAAACGACGGGATCAGGAAATGACGATAAACCAAAAAACCCTGGGAATAAACGTGATATAAAAGAAAAGAATCAAAGGTAATATGTAATAAAATAATGAAAAAAGACACAAAAAATAATGAATCAACCACAAAATATGAGGCCAAATACACAAATTACAAGATATAAAACAACCTAAATATAAATAATATCACAGCTGAAATTTAAAAACGACACAAAAATATAAAACGACGCAAACATAAAGACGACAAGAAGTGGGGAACACGAAATAAAAGACCAACCAAAAAGTAATCGACACAAAATAGATCGACAGAAGTGAAAAAAACAACGCCATCACAAGAAACGATAATAAACGACAGTTAAGTAATCAACGACAATAATGAGAAAACAAACAATACAGGATGAAAAGACAATAGAGGAGGCTCAAGAAACGACGAATGAAACAGCAAGTGCAACAATACACTAACGAAAACGACAAAAAACAAGAGAAGTGTGAGAAAGACAGTAAAGTCATGAAAGACAAGATAACGACGACAAGAGCGTAAGCCACAACAAATGTCAACTCCGAGGTTCATGGAATGAACGACAACAAAGAAGAAACAATAATCAAGAAAATAAAACGACATCACGTAACGCCAAGGATATGAAAACGACAAGAAGGTAATAGATAACGTACCTAAGAGAGTAAACGATGACAAAATACCACCACTCGCAACACAGAAATCTAAAACAAGAAAATATCCAATGAACGACAGCAATATGGGGGTAATGAATGGCAACAAAGTAGGGACTGAAAATTTGAAAAAACGACAGTAAAACATTAATGATAATAATGAGGACAAATAAATACGCGAAAAGAACGAAACGACAACAAACACAAAACGACACAACATGAGGAAGACAATGAAATACGGGAATAAAAGGAGAACGAGTGAGAAACGACCGAACTGATATGGAAAAGTAAAAGACAGACAGACAGAACCGTAAGAAAAGACAAAGTTAAAAACAACAAAGAGGAATAACGAATAATAGATGAAAAAAACTAAACAACGACGACAAAAACCAAGTGACACCGAAGGGATTAAAGAGGTTAAACGACCACGAAATTTGAGGCAATAAACAACAAAAGTTCAGAAAACGACATACTATATGGAAACAAGAAGAATGTATAAAGCTACAAGTAAACAGAGGACTAAGACGCAAAAACGACAGCCAGTGAGGAAAACGCAATGGGCACAGAAGAAATAACAAACAAATAACGACGGTGCAAGCCCTGAAACAGTGGAAAGGTTAAAAATAAAAACATAGGGGAAAAAGGAAATTAAAAAAGGAGAGAGGGACATGCACTAGCCGAGGCCGAGGGGGAGATTTTGACGAAAGGGCAAAAAAAAAATTTCTAATTGGGTGAACGGCCTCTCTTGTTTTTGGAACCAAAAAACTGATAAAGGCTTAATTGTACTTATCAAAGCCAAGAATGAACAAAAAGCTTATAATATTATTTTCATTTCATATTGTGATATGAGCATTTACCGGCGGCTGTTGTCAATTTCCTCACAGCTCAAACAGGGAATGGAACTATTGGATTCCTTTAGTTGCGACTTTGCTCCATTTCTATATCTAAACATAAAAGCAAAATAGTAGTTGCAGAGCATGGATCTATGTTGCAAACTTGTTACAACACGATATATGATTTCAAAACTTTCGTCCTAAATCTCAAAAGAAAACCATTCGGACACAAAAAAATTCTGCTAATAGAACAAAATGTTGGACAAACTATACCGAGCAAAGAAGCAACACAAAGTAGTGACGTCCAGAATGCAAATATTCAATCAGTACTGGTTTTCCTCTATCATTTAATGCACCTTAAAGAGAGCAGGGTTGACCATTCACACATGTCTAAGAATCCTAGGTTTCCCAAGTAGTAAGCGAAAATACATCAATAACTAGCTCAAGGTATACAAATCGTTTTGGACATTATACTTTGAAACGATAATGTATAAGTGCAAAAGCTTAATTTCCAGTATCTATATAAGATGAATATGCTTGCTCCTACAATGTCTCAGTAGATTAGGAATCTTGAACCCAAATCCTCACAGATCTATCATTGTCGAGGCCTGCGGACGCAATTTTGTTCTCGGTAGGGTGACAGGAAACCGAGATGACAGTATCAGTGTGGCCCTCAAGTTTCTGAACTATATTTTTATGCTGGAGATCCCACAGGTAAACACACCAATCCTCCGATCCACTAACAATGTATTTGCCATCCGTCACAGAAAATGTGGACTGTATGCAGTATACTTTGTTAACATGACCGGTGTAAACTTTCGAAAATTTCCCGGTTGAGTAGTTCCACAGCTTCTACACGCAGGAAAAAAACAAGGTGGGTGGTTAAGTACTAACAAAAGCCAAGCAATTAGACAACAAGAGTGCAATGAAGAAAATCATTTTTTCCCTGGTTTCCATTCTGTTTGATAGCTAAGCCCACATCACAAAGGAAACAAAGGAAGAGAATCATTACTGTAAACCGGAAAAGTAAAACAAAAGCTCTAGTTTTTGAATCCCAGAAATATAAACAAGAAAGGTAGAATCAAACATTAAGGTATTGCAGAATGGGATGAATTCCACTATCCAGCCATTAATCTACTACAAAATATAAAAAGCAAGTTGAACGCTTGAAACTCAATTAGCAACTACATTATTCCCAAATCTCTAAGTCCTTAAACTAGCATAAATTTCCCACCATACAGTTGTATTCTCTTTCCCCTTTTCAGATAGCTGAAGAGAAACTAATAATTTGAAAACAGAAAGACGAAGACGAAGAAGAATAGGAGCAATTAACCAACCGGACTTAAAAGCATAAATTTCCCACCATAAAGTTTCATTTTTTTTCCCAATTGCAGATAGCTGAAGAAAAATTCATAATTTGAAGAACACCATTTCAGATAGCTGAAGAAAGATTCATGATTTGAAAACAGAAGAAGTTTCCCTCTTTTTTCCCAATTTAAGATAGCTAAAGAAAAATCCATAACTTGAAAATAGCAGCAGCAGCAGCAGCAGAAGAAGAACCTTAATTCAGATAGCTGAAGAAAAATTCATAATTTGAAGAACAACGTTTCAGATAGCTGAAGAAAGATTCATGATTTGAAAACAGAGGAAGTTTCACTCTTTTTCCCCATTTGAGATAGCTAAAGAAAAATTCATAACTTGAAAATAGCAGCAGCAGCAGAAGAAGAAGAACCCTAATTCAGATAGCTGAAGAAAAATTCATAATTTGAAGAAGAAAAAGATGAAGAACATACGAGAGTGTCATTGAGAGTGGCGAGGAGAATGAACTTGCCGTTGGGAGAGAACTTAGCGAAGGAAACGGCAGGGGCGTCATCGTCGACGTGCGTCTTGAGGCAAGCGCCGGAGGTGTCCCAAATCTTGCAAGAGCCATCATGGCTGCCGGAGACGATGAGGGATCCGTCGCGGTTAAAGTTGACGGAGGTAATAGGCATGGAGTGAGCCCTAATCGTGTGGAGGCATTTCCCGGTCTTGACCTCCCAAACGCGAATGGTGTCGTCGAAGGAGCCGGAGACGATGAGGTTGGACTGAGGGTTGAAGTTGACGCAGAAAACGACGTCAGAGTGGCCGCGGAGGGTCTTGACGCACTCGCCGCCGGGGGAGAGGGCGTCCCAGATGCGGAGGGTGCGGTCGTCGGAGGCGGAGCAGATGTAGTGGGAGTCGGAGGACCAGGCGAGGTCGGAGACACCGTCGGAGTGGCCGACGAGGCGGTGGAGGAGGGAGAGGGTGGCGGAGGACCAGATCACGACGGTCTTGTCCAGGGAGGCGGAGGCCAGAAGGGTTCCGTCGTTCGAGAATTTCACGCACGAGACGGCGCGCTCATGGCCCCGTAGGATCTTCAGCTGTCGGTACGGCTTGTACGGCGGCGCCTCTTGCCCGCTGCTCGCCATTTTTCTTTCTTTTTTTTTCTTTTTTTTTATTTTTTAAATTCCTCTCTCTCTCTCTCTCTCTCTCTCGTTGGAGGAAGTTGCATATAAAGGAATGGATTTTAACTCTAAAGACCCTTTTTATCTGTTTAGCTGAGTGCTTTTCACACAATCTTAAATATAAACGGTATAAAACTTTTATATATTTTAATAATAATAAAAAATTATTACAATATATAATTTTTACATATTATAATAAAAATAATTTTAACTAACAATTTACATCATCCTTTCAAACACCCTAAACTAAACTGGTTGAAATTATAATTGAAGCAAGCAGAATTTGAGAAACTTTTGAAATTAATTAGTGATTGGAAATATAAGGAATTAGTAACACAAGAGAATCCAATTGTCTGTTAGAGAATTGCTTTTAATACTTGGCATTTTTGTTTCTCTCTTTTTCTTCCTTTCTCTTTGCTAATAACTGAAAGCGCATTGTTTTTCAAAGAACAAAATGAAAAGTAGTAACTTTTTTTTAGAAATCATTACATTAAGTAGCGTTTTCTTTTGGGATAAAAAATCATTTCTAGTTTACCTTTGGCAAACGAAGGAGGAATTCAAAAAAAAAAACAAAAAAACAAACAAACAAACAAAAAGAAAAGAAAGACAAAGAAAGAAAGTAAGAAATAAAGAAAGAGAACATATAGCCCTTCTTCCGCATCGATTCTACAACGATAACAAATGGAGGAAACGACACCATACTTGCATTCTTTTTACACATTCATAAGCAACCATTTTAGGAACAAATTAGTTACCCCTAGAGCAAGGTTTTATATTTTTGTTTAATTTATCAATAATCTTTTCACTCAGGCGCAATTTTAAATGAGATTTTATCAATTATAGAAAAACTGACTTTTGACCAAAAAAAAAAGAAGAAAAACATGAAATACTTCTATATTTGCAAAAAGCTCAGTGATCAATTTGTTGGCGATCCTTCAAACTAAGGGTGTTCAACGGTCGGTTTTTAGAAATACAAACCGAACACTGACTGTTTGTAGAAAAGAAGTTCGGTTTGTTTTTGACTAAATTGGTTAGTGAATAGTGTAAGAAAAACATAACTAGGAAAATCGTATATAGTAACCCAATAGTAACCTGATCGGTCCCATATGTTTCTTTATTACAAAGCAATATATTAGAGATGGGTTTCAAAAGAAACCCAATATAAACCAAAAAAATTTTAAAATCTAACTTTAAAGTCCAAAATCTTAAAGTTTAAACATTAAAAAAAGGTTGGTCAATAAGTCAGTTTCCATCCGATGTGAAATATCCCTTTTGATAACCAAACCGCTCATACCAAGACTTTGATGCTCTGACTAAATTAGTTGGTTTTGCTATTGTGGCCGACTTTTTTAGTTTTTTGGTTCAGTTTAACGGTTCATTTTGGTCGGTTTTTTGAACACCCTTGCTTCCAACAGGCTTTATTGTACTCTGATAGTCATTGCAAATTTGGTGCGTCAATCCATCCAACAGCAACGAATTATAAACAAAATGCTGAAACGCGCACTGCATGATAAACTAGGATTTAAAAGTCAGTGGTAATGCTCGTTTAACCTTCTCTCTCTCCTTTACGTAGGAGCAAAAAAATTTTGTAACCCCTGCAAGTGCATCATATTTCGTGAACGGAAATGGTAGAAAATATCATTTTTTCTATATTAGTTGGAATAAATGCATGTTTTGAAGAATTTGTAATAAATGTCAAATTTATAATATAAATAATTTATTTATCTTTTATTTATAGTATAAATAATTCTCAATTACAAAGCAAATAAGTTGTTTATATTATAAATATAACATTTACTACAAATATTTTTAAAACCTAATATTTACTTCAAAAGTTTCAAAAATCTAATATTTCCTTCGTCTACCCTTTCGCCAATCGCCGGTATTGAGCCCAAACAGACAGAAAGAAAGTTACTGATGCAAATTGAAAGAAACGGCGGTGAAAAGATAACCGTAAACCTCTTGATTAAAAGGTCTGTAAAGGCAAAGAAAAGGATTAGACAAGCCCTTATAAGTGGCTATAAAAGACATATCTTGGTAAAACAGGAAAACGACTACTCCACAGCTCCATAACCAAGTTGAATATACTTCTACGGCTTCAGACATTGCCCAGCTGCAAAACTGTCATAACAAGGATAATAGAATATGGCGCAATTCGCCAAGAGTCAATCTGTCAAACGCACACGCCGTTGAGTTGAGTTCCACAAAAAGCCTTCTCAGTTCGGTAGAGCACTCTGTCAACACGTGCAGAGAGTTTTAAGTACCATAAACTCCTTGTGGAGAGCACGCACATCATTCAAAATACTCCAATATCCTCTTTAAATATATGAACGGTTTATGAACTGTAGACACCTTCAAGGAATGCCTTGGAAACTTTTAACCATTTTAGTAAATCAGTAAGGAACATGGCAATCTACCTAACATCTTTCTCCTCTGCACACATGCGAGAGATACAGACCGAGTTTTGAAGCTTAAATACTCGGAATTACCAGAAGGAGTGAGAGAGCACCCAATCCATCTGATCACCACAAATTTTAGTCCTTGCCACACCAGGTGCGTATCTCATAAAGCAAGAAAGTCCACCTCATCTGAGCTTTCCTCATAAAATACAAAACCGGCATCTCGACCATCCTCATTGCCACTACCATGGTCACTATTGTAACTGCTCTCCGAGAAACTCATAAACATTGAACCATCTGATGTATGACTGCTCATTTGTGACGGCAGACTGATATCACTATTTATCTCACTGTCAAACATCTGATCAACCTCAATGTAACTGCAAGAATCCAGATTGCCGTATGAAACTGGTAAATTAATCTCCAAATACCAATAGATTTTGTAAACAAAATTTTGAGAGAAAATTAGCATTTCTAATGACATCAACCAGAAATAAATGAAGAATAAACCAACCTTCCTTCTGATGGAAATTCGGCCAACAAACAAATGTCAGGCCTTTCTTCCAACAACTGCTTGATAGGGATTGCACTGCATGATGGAAAATTTCTAGATCGTAAGAATAAAAGCAAAAGATAAAACCCCACCAGAAGGATGCAGATTTAAGAAATTCTCAAATCGCACATCAAATGCCTAAGCAGTCTTCCAAATCCAACAAAGAGGATAGATAATTAATTGAGCAAGGAAGAAACCACTACCTAGTATTATAGCATCTGTCATACCAGTCACTCTCAGAAGCCAAACCCTCCCTATTAGATATGTCCTGCTCCGGCAGTAGTCAAAAGAAGAAAATCAGATACATAATCAAGCACCAAGGTGCAACTTATTAAAAACAGAGATAAATAGTGAACAAACTTTGAAGTTGCAACTTTATGCACGTCTATGCAGAAAAAATTGCAGTCAATTCCAATCCACTTACCAGGTGTTTGAGGAATTTGAAATCCCCTGAAATAATTGCTGTCAAGAGCCGAGCAACTTCCACCTGTAAATGAAATAATAGAGTTATCACTAGAGGCGCGGAGAAAAAGGAGAGAGAAACTTTGAGTCCTCACCTCTTTGAGATGCATGCAATCTCGTAAAATTAAGACTTCCAGCAAATTGCCCCCCATGCTGTTTCCAAGATTCCTAAAGAGAAAAAAACTCTCGATCAACTTGTGAGGTAGAACATCGATAAATAATCTCGAATAGCAAACTGATGCTTGGTTTTTGATGAAGTCTAATTTATAATCCATACAAAAAAAAATAATAATGATAATAAAAACTCGCCTTATAAATGTTCCAGAGATAGAATAGGACGTCGAAAAATCAACGTACTTTAGCTTTCTAAATCCCTGCACAAACACCCACGTGGATGTTGAAATTCTGTCTATATAGTTTTCCACTTACATCCCAAATTATAGAAAGGGATCAACAGATATAGTTATGGAGTAAGATGGAATGTAATACTCCTAACAACAAGTCAAAACAGCTCAAAGCATTAACTTGAAGTGGAATTCATGATTCATTGCATTCCAATTAGATATATGTGTGTGTGTGTATCTTAAATCAAAAAAAAAAAAAAACCAACAACAACAACGACCCAAGCACAACAGAAGGAATAACGTTAAACAACCAAATTTCTTGAATCCAAATGAAATTATGACAAAGTAACAAGACAAAAGTCACAAGACCTGTTGTCATTTGTGATGTTAAAAGTTAAATTTGACATATCACCTACGTCATAGATTCGTATATCACATTAGAGCATCTCGACACAGACACAAAGAAAGATAAAGAGAGCCAGATTCCAGAACAGTATCACACTAGAATAAACAACAAGAACGCATGAACCTTTGGCATATGAATTGTTGAAATTGCAAGACATACCTTAACAAGTATGCGAACTTTATGATCATGCAGCTTAAACCCTCTAAGAGCCAATGAAGTTAAATTAGGACAATTAGTTACTAGATCAAGGCAGGTCTGTGATTTCAAACTGTCATCTCTACCTGGGATGCAAGAAAAACATGGATAAGAATAAATCTTAGGGCCATAGTCAGGGTCCCAGGAATAAGCATGCAGTACCTGTTTTTGAAGATTCAAAGAACAAACGCTCTATCAAGTGACAGTTTGCAATAACAGATACCAATGTTTGCCTCAACTCAACATGTCTAGTCGTTAGAAAGAAAGTTGTCAGTGCAAATATAACAGGCCATGTACCTATTATCTGTGGAATATTTAAAACAATAACATATCTACAGGCAATGTACTCTCGTGCTCCTATAAAGATTACAGGAATCATTATATATTGGACCAGAACAGCAGTAAATCAAGGCATTTGCGATTATAGGAGGCAGGAATTGAAATAAACCATATTCTTCTCAGAAACTTGAAACTAAAAAAAAATAACAAAAAAATAATAAAAAAATAAGGAACGACAGAAAACCCAACTCAAAGAAACTTACAAGCCAACGATTTCCAGATCAAGGAGATGTGGACAAGCTGATAATGCCCCACAAAGTGATGAGTTATCCATTCTTTCAATATTGTAAAGGTGCAACCTTCTCAAAAGAGCCCTTAAAATAATATGAATTAAAATATTAACAGACAGGTATGACAGTAACAAACCAAATTCGTTAATATTGTAAACTCAATTATACCCAGGTGCGCCATTGTCTCCGAGTAAAGGGCTCAAACAGGATCTTGTGAGAATGGATGACTCTTTCCCCTGTCTGGATCTCTTGTCATTCCATGAGAAGTTTGATACCTCTACAGCATTTCTGATTGTATAAACTAACGGCTGACAAGGTCCAAGAGATGTATGTGAGCCTTGAACTACACCAAGCTTAAGAGACCTGCATAATCATTTAAGAAATACACAGAAAAAAGCAAAAGATATTACAGAGTGCAACAGAATCTTAATACATAATCAAACTAATTGCCCTAATTCCCCAGTGAGAAATAGACATCACTCGCCAATAAACCGCTAGCGTAGGAAAAGGATCTTTAAGAAGCCAGAAAAAAGAAGGAAGAATAATTCATGAAAGTACAAATTCTAGTCAAGCAACCCATTGAGGTTCCCATGGACAAGTACAATCAAATGCATTTGTCAACATTAAAGATTTTTTGAGCACAAAGTTCTTACTGAAGGGCTCTCCCTGCCCGATGGATCATCGTGGATACGACCGCATTATTAACTTTTGGGACAACTGTTGTCAAATCAATGTTGGAATAGCACGAGGGATCCATGGCACACTTTTTAAACATGGAACAAGTAGCCGCTGCATAACATAGGCTTTGTGTATCGAGCATCGAAAAGACCTGATCAGACCACATCAAGTAGTGAGATACTTTACTTCTTTCCACAATGCTCACATGTAATAAAGTAGTAGACAATTGATTCTAAACGTTTGGCATACTAAAAATAATTGAGATAAAGCGACAAGTATTACCCAAATATCAAGCTAAATTGGCGATAATCCATCTACCATAATACAGAAATTGAAAGCCTTGCTCCGTAGCTAACGTCTTACATAAGATATATTACAGATATTTCTCCAATTTTCCCGAGTCAAATTTTCACATTACTGCATAATTTAATGCACTAATAGTAGGAGGTACTATATGAGCTCGTATCAGCACCCAAAGATAACAAACAAACAAAGCGTCAATGTTATAAATGTTAGAAACAAGTAAACCACCACCATTTCCCTACATTCCCAAAGGCTAGATGAATCGTATAAACATCAAGCACAATCAAGCCCACTAATTTTGAGGGCAAAATGCAACAAACAGAATCTTATTTTCAAAGGAACACGAAAACCCACCAAAACGCAGTAAAATTCACATACAAATCCAATCAATCAACAACAAAATTGACATGCATAAAGCAAATTTTCCAAAGCTAAAAATTGAATAAATCAAAAACTAACGCAATCAACGTTTCAGTTCCCCAAATCCAACTTTCCAAAAGAGAAATAAATCAAAAAGGAAGCGTACTTTGATGGTGAGGTCAGGAGGGAGAACCCAGGCGAGGGAATTGTGCTTGGAGGCGCGCCTCCTGGCGGAGCGCTTGCCGGCCTCGAGGAGGACGGAGCCCAATTTGAGGGCGCGATCGATGAGTAGGGTCTGATCGGAGTCGGAGGCGGCTCTGGAGTCGATAAGGCGCTCGAAGGAGAGGTCGATGGAGAGAGAGGAGGAATCGGAATCGGAGTGGCGAAGAAGGGAGTCGAGGAGGTGGTCGATGTCGGAGTGGTTGGGATGGGGGATTCTAGGGTTTTGGGAAGGGCAAGGTCGCTTCGCCATGGACGAGGGGCTGTAGAGGGGAGCATCCATAGCTAGCGGAGGGGCGGTAGGAGAGTGGATCACCAATTATTAATTGCTCATTACGCACGGAGAGAGAGAGAGAGAGAGATGCACCCACACACGAAGATGGATAGTTTTGTCTTTTGGAGTTTAGCCACGTGTCTTTGTACATGTGAGTTCACGTGGCCTTTAGAATTAGGTCTTTTAGTCTTCTCCTCACATCATCTCTAAAATTTCCCCTTTTTCTGAAAAGAAAATCAAATTTATTCGGTTTTTTTTTTATTTTTTCTTTCCACCGGCGGGGCAGGGTTGGTGTTTAGAGGCTAAACTAGAACTTAAAATTTAAATTTAAATATTATAACATATGAAAGTTTTATAAGGATATTTAAGAGAGTAGTTTAAACTATCTGAGTTTAAAAACAGTAATACATTAAAGTTTTACATTATAGTATGTGAGAATTTTACTCTATTCATGATTACTTTTTTAAACACCTCATTATACTGTAGCATATTATTTTACGTGAGAGTTTTACATGAACACTTTATAAAAAAGGAAGTTTTTACAAGAGGGATTTATTATTTTTTAATGGAAGTGAGGGGTTTGTTTATGCAAACATTTATCGCATGCTTTCAAATGTTGCATCGAATTAATAGAGTGATTGACAAATTTAATTTCAAATTAAATAATGTAAAGCTCTCACTTGTTGCAATGCTTTTAGTTCTAACTTGCAACTACTCATTTCCTAAACACCCTTTAAAATCACATCAAAATATGCAAGACTCACAAAATGCATCTTTTTAATGCTTATTTTAAACATTTTAGACACACACAAAGTCTCACTGTTTATCAAGCACTACAAATATTGCTTTTGGAACTAATCCAGCACAATTAATATCAATCCTGTTACAATCTTTTCTTTTTTGGAGAAAATTCTGAGCATCACCATACTTCTCATCAACATCAAATCTTCTCCTTTCCTCTATTTTTACTCAAAGGTAAAAAGTATTTTATAAGTAGTCATTACTGCAAGTTCCACAAGTGACATGGTAATGGCTTGTCATACTTGATATAATTAATGGAATAGCCTGTGGTGATATTTCTTAATATTTGTGTTTGGACTTCTTTTTGAGCAAAATGAAAGTAATTGTCTTGATGAGTTGAATGACTATATCAAACAGCACGCATGGGTACTATTACTAAACAAGATTCAACAATACAAGGATGAAAGATTCCTTGTTGAATTTGGTTTTGAAGTTTCTGTTTTCCATGGTCATCTTCTTTGCGACGAAATTGCAAACGTTCACCATGTTGGTAACGAAATTGCAAAGTCCTTGCAATTATCCAATGAAATGAGGGGATATGAAAGTGTTTTTCTCCTGTTCTTTGCAAATAATACAGTCCCAACATTACAACAAAATCAACCAAACATTACAGTAATAGTTGTCAACAAATCATTTGATGCATCAGGGAAAAGAAGTTCATCATCTTGCATAAAAATGTCTGCTTCTTTTCGGAACTGGTTTGATCTTTGGCCGGAGATATTCGAGGCTTCCTACTAACTGATGGAACAGATGAGTGTCAACACATGCAGAATGCAATTCACAAAAACAGAAGTGCAATTTTGTAATGCTAAAAAGAAGGCATAGACGCCAATTGGCGCTAGCTCAGTCGGTACGGGTGAGGTAGGTTAAAAGGGGCATCTAGGGGCTAAGCTCAAATCCTAAGAACAACTAGTTCTATATTTAAATATATATATATATATATATATATGTATGTATACTTCGAGAAATACAAGAAAATATGTCTGACATTATGAGACCAGGATCACAGAAAACACAGGAGCCTAACTCATTTGAAAAAAAGGGCATCTGCATTCACATTACCATACTCCGAAACTCAACCTGCATATTTTGTTACTAGTAAATCGAAGTTCACTTCATGTATGAAATTCAGGTAAGGCTTGTAACGCTAAAATAAACGAAGAGTGGCAGAGATGTATGCCAACTGAAGCTATGAAATTACCACGGAAATGCAGAGAACAACCATGTACTATATTGTATTGATCACATCTTTTTAACAAAAATCAACATTCTGAAGTTTTCATCAACACTCAAAACTGAATTACAAAAAAAGAAAAAAAGAAAAAAAAGTAAGTACATTTCTATTCATTCTTCCACGCATACAATATGAGCGAGAATCCGAGACCTTGCGTTTGGCAATCCTTTATATGCTGCGAGTAAGACCGGGTGAGCACAGAAGGATCAAACACAGATTGGTTGCTCCATAGCTTCTCGGCCGAGAGGGAGGTTTGGAACATGAAAACTGCATTGCCCATATTATTACTATTGCCAAAGAGCCAATTGTGTACATCCCAAAAGACTTCAACGGGCAGCCCATCAACCAAAATGGTGTTGTTTCCTCTGAACTTCCACTTCAGCCTCTTCACTTGCATAACCGGCTTACTATCAATGCGAATCACGAGGCTTGGATCGTTTAACCCGACCGTGTCACACTCAATAGCCACATCATGTGTCTGGCCCTTGTCACAAAATTGAGCCTTGGCTACATAGAACTTCTTCCCAAATATGTGCTCTCTTTTGGCAACAAAAATGGCATTCGAAAAACGAACGGGCTCGGCGTCGGCATCAATCTTCTTAAAAGCTTCTCTTTTCAAGTCACCAAGAAGTAGAATCATTTCTCCATTGAAAATCACAGCTAAATAGAACCCTTCTAGTGGTTCAGGACCAGCACCAAATTTAGCATTGGTTAAGTCCCAATACATCTCAATTTTGCTAGAATCAACCTCCAAGTTTTTGCACCCTTTTCTCTTGGAGAACAACCAAGGCTTTATGTCTACCTTACAGAGGCATTGATGGGCTGAATCATCAATCCCAATGCTAAGGCCTTGACCCATCAAGTTCTTGGTCCACGTTACAGTAATCAAGCATAAACGACCCCTTAATTTACACTGATAGACACATGTGACCAAGTTCTGAGCATTTTTACCAGTAGTACTGGATGATGAAGAATCGGCAACTTGAATACCATTTTCCCCAAAACAAGAAGGAAAATCCCTCATGATCAATACCAAGAAAACAATAAATGAAAAAAAAGTGTCTTTCTTTCTGAACCTACCCTTCTGAGCTGTTTTAAGAATTTTGAGGTTTGCTTCCTAGGAAAAAGGGAATGCAGACATTATAGTAAACTGCTATTTAGAGAGAAGGGATTTCTGATTCTCTACCTTGTGTAGTTGAAAAGGAACTCAAACTGTCCATCCTATCTTATAAATGCATTGCTTCAGTTTGCTCCTGAACCAAGATTTTCTTTGCAGTAAATGAATCAGAAATAAAACAAACAACTCAGCAAGAAAGAAAGGAAAAAGATTAGAAAGTAAGAACCATTTGGATAGACAAGAGAAGAGAAGAGAAGTAAAGAGATGAGCAAGGAGGGAGGGAAGAGTAGAAAAAAGCTTTGATCACATGGAGATAGAGATGAAAGGACTAAATATGAAAAAGAAACGGCAAAAGTCACAATTGGGTATTTGCTGGAAAAGGCTGGCGTATTATACTACGTTACACAGAATGAGAAAAAAAGCTAAAAGCTACAACTTTATTCCCTACCTCTCTCCTTCCTCTCCCTCTCTCTCTCATGGGCAATCTTTTTTTCCCCTAGTTGTCCATAATTAAAAGGTTCACAATGGGCCTCCTCTTTAACTGACATTACACATGCAGTGAAGCTCAAGATTTCAAAGCTTGAATCCTAAAAACACCCCCAACTTTTTGAAATCTCCCTCAACAAAGGAAAGATTTTCACTTCCCCACAAACAACGCCCAATTGGAGACAAACATAATTCACCAAGTGTATAAAGAAAAAAAAACTTTTGGAATCAAATCTTAAACTTGGTCAAAAAATCAATTATTTATGTTCTTTCTGTCTTTGCATGTTGAGAAAGATATAGTCTTTTTCATTTTTCTTTAACCGGTATGAAATTCTATAGCCTCCAAATTGGGCTCCATTAACATGGGCATTAATTAAAAATTGAGTAGAAAATTTTCTGCAAACTTATTGGGTTCTGTTTCCACTTGTTGGTTATTTGGGGAGACCAGAAATCCTGAACTGATGTCATCTCTAGTAAAATAAAAAGTTGAAAACCAGGAATATTGCATATTGGAGGAGTGATTGTCTTTTTACGGCTCACGGGCTTTGTAAGCATTTTTCTTTTTTAATTTCTGTTTACATCGATTTGCTAAAAAGGAGGTTAAAAATGAAAGCATAAAGAGCCAAATGGCCATAAGGACAAATCTTAATGGGTTAATTTTGTCGTTTTATTTCTATGGTGCTGTCATTATAAGCAACAATGATTTGCTATAATAAGGTCTTTGCATATGCTGAATTGTCATGTCTAGAGGGTGGACCAAAACATGGACCACAAATATGACAATTTGGTATTAATCTTGTTAGGACTGAGTAAACATTTTTTTTTATTTCCAAGTTTTTATTACTTGAATAGGATCCCCCATTGACCATCATATTCTGCAAATTAATGCTGCATTATGGAAAATCATCTTTACTTAACAAATTGGGAAAAGCATACCCCACTTGCAACAACTTAATTGAATGCTTATCATGTGTGTCATGAATTAAGTCCTCTCATTGACCATCAAGGCTTGATATGTGTTGTTCTTGTTAACAACAACTTTCTTTTCTTTTCTTTTCAGTTCCTTTTCAGTTTTTTCACAAAATATGAACTTTTTTCTTTTTTTCTTTTTTTTTTTGGGTTTGAGGGGCTCTCATTTTCAGACACTAGGCCATGCTGATTATAATTTATTTCAGAGATAATATCTCAAAAAGTATGGCCTTCAAATATACACCAAGAGAAGATAAAGTTATTTTTGAGAATTTATTAGCTGGTGAAGGTGGCAATTTGGAGTTGGATTGCAGTCCACTTGCCCACAACTTGAGCTTCAATAAAATATAACACAAAAAATAAAATGCCTTGACTATGGGGAAAAGGGATAGTGGGATAAGTTATAAACTACTAAATCTAATAATTAAGCGTGTAAAGTTTGATCATAAAAGTCAGAAAACATTGACATTTACCGTATTGTTTAACAGAGAGCTTCCATATCTCAAACATAATTGATTATAAGTCATCATTTACCTACTAGTAATTTGTTGTCAGTGTCATCAGGAAGTATAATTAAATGAAAATTGGACTCATTGATTGAAAAAATGGAACATGAAGTTATAATAATACTAGTTTAATTAGGTAGACTTTGGCCCCACTAACAACCTTCTCAAAGGACCTATCAAATATTATCCCCTAAAGATGGAAAAATCCAGTAACTGTCCTGTATAGATATAGATAGATAGATAGATCATTATTGTCAAGTTGTCAACAATTAACCTAATCAAAGCACAAAATTGTTCGTGAAAAAAAAATGGTAAAAATAAAAGAAGAATAAGGTTTTTCACAAACCAATTTAAATTAAAATAATTGTTCAAAAACTATTGTACGTGAATACTTTACACTATAACATTTTTTTTTTTCCAGAATAGCTTTAAATGGTTTGAACCGATTTGCCAAGAGCTATTTTATTTGACCTAATGAAATTATAACCTCACTACTAATAAAACAGTATGATTTAATTTTAAAAAATATACTTTATATTAAATTGAGACTTATAATTTATGAATAATAGGGTTATAAAAGAAGGATTCTTTTCTCGAACACCGGAGAATATTTTCACAACGCGGCACTATTATAATGTAACTAACAATGTGTTTCTGTAGATTCCAAGTTCTAAGCAAAATAAATATAGAAAAGAGAAAAGTCCCATTTTCAAAGGTTTTTTTGTTTCTCCAAGGAAAATTGATGGCTTTTGTACTCTTCTCCACGTATAAACTACAAAGACCTGTTAGGCATGGCTTTTACTTGTATTTTTAATAAGTAAAAAAATAAAAATAAAAGTTGTAATTTTTTAAGAAATGTTTAAAATTATAAATTTTAAAAGAGTTTTTATAAGTCAAAATAGTTTCAATTTTTTTAAGTTAAAAAAATGCTTTATTTAAGTTTAAAATGTATTCTTAATACTCAAGTATAAATTTTAAACTTTTTTTAAAAATACTTTTTTAAAAAATTATATTTTATGGCTTTAACAAAAAGTACTTTTTAAAAGTAAAAATACTTATGATAAATTATTTAAATATAGCTTTTGAGCTCAATGAACCAAAACTAATTTTTAAGAATCCCTTCGAATGGGCCCTCATTCAAGACGTGAAGAAATATTGTCCACCACTAAAAAGCCATGGCCAAAATAGTGAAAAGTGCAAAGGAAACCCGTCCCTTTTGGGATTTTAGTATACATTGAAATTCTTGAAATTGAAGGGATTTCTGTCTTCACCATCATACTGCAAATCTCCAAAGATCATGCGTCATGAAAAAAGGGGTTTTAAGTAATGGAAGACAGGTAACTTTATCTCTGTTGGTTTGCCCCCCCCCCACTTAAAATGAGTAAAATTGTGTAACTAGCAATGCATTCACATTTCTGAACAAATAGTTTTGTTGGTCCAAAGAAACAAGTGAATTTTGAAGGTCAAGCCTCCCCATATTTGGGCCCTTTTCCTTTCTCAGCCTGTTTTCGAAA
Organism: Artocarpus heterophyllus; assembly: GCA_025403435.1. NCBI lineage: Eukaryota > Viridiplantae > Streptophyta > Magnoliopsida > Rosales > Moraceae > Artocarpus > Artocarpus heterophyllus. Next base: position 3,263,507 of record CM046336.1, on the reverse strand, counting down.
CCTACATCTCTTTCTCCCCCTGCCGCCCATGTGCCTGATAGCTCCTCCTCCTCCAAAGAGTGACAGACGGGATGATAAATCCAAGGAAGAATTTGAAGAAAGGGACAAAAAAAAAAAAAATTAAATTGAGTAAAAGTCTTCTCTTTTTTTTAACCAAAAAAACACTCAAAAAAAATTGAAACCGTTTTGACGTCTAAAAAGTTTTTTTTTGTGCCAAAAACTGTTCAAAAAAAAGGGTCATTGACCAAATTTTTTTTTTCCAAAAAGTCATTTTTAAAAATCTCTCTAAATCCACACATTTGCCTCGTGTTGATATTAGCATCAACAGCACGGCATTTATTTTCTTTTATTATTATTATTTTATTTTTTTTACACCACACAACATCTTCATTTCATATGTTTAATCACAATTCAAACTTTTCTGTTTTAATGTTTTCTTACAAAAATTTTAATTTGTTTGTACTTTTTATTCAAACCTATTAACCATGAAAGCCATAAATTTTTTATTTACTTATCTAACAGTTTTAGAATATGTTATGTGTTTCAAGAGTAATATATGTTAAGGTTGTATTTTTTATTTTAATGTGATTTTGACCCAATATAATGGTCAAAAATATACTTTTCATAAAATTACCCTACCACAAAAGTTCCTATATAGAGATGTTGACCTTTTTATACTCACAATATGATTTATTTAAAAACTATATGCGTTTGGTTTTTGATCTTATCAGATTTATATTTTCATATTAGATTTAATACACAAATCTATACGTTCGGTCAATAATTGATTTTGACTTTTAAAATTATAGACTATTCTAAAGTAAAAGAGAGAAAAAATTAAAACTTTTAAAAATAAAAAGAAAACAAAAACAGAAACATACAAAAAACTATTTTTTGAGGGTATTTTATACTTTTTTAGGTCAAAACATTTAGTTTTAATTTTTTCTTTTTAAGTTTTTAAACTTTTCTTAGTTTTATTTGATGATATTTTAGGTCAAAATTGAAGGTTCATAAAGAAAAGATATAAATTTATGTATTAAATTTAATCTAAAAATATATATTCGATGAAATGAAAAATAAAAAATATATTAAATTAACCTAAACTATAGCTTAAAAAAAAGGTAAATAATCCTCTTATTTTATGTACTTTTTTTTTCTTCTTTCAACAGGTCAAATTTTACATATGCTCATTAGAAATTAAAGTTTCTTAACGCACCATGTTATGCCGCCCAACACTGTTAGAAACAGTGTCTTATCGTGCTTGGTAACATGGCCCGCTACCGTCCAACGCTGTCAGAAGACAATGATAGGAAACTTTGATGCTACGCAGCCCATGTTCATATATTAACACAGGTGCTCTCAAATATGTTTCATATCATAAGTCGGCTCTATCTCTGTTGCCATGATTCATGTATTAACTCGTGGACAAGAGTCAAGTTAAGAGCAATTTTATTTAACATAGGATTCTTCGCTATTAATAAAATTATACGATCTGGTTTAAAAAATATACTATATATTAAACTAAAATCTATAATTTTATAAATAATAACCTTATGGGATAAAAAAGATTTTTCTTCGAGATAATTGTGCAGTAATAGTTCCATCATACCTTAATTAAGTTCTCAGCTCCATGCTTGCCAGAGCACAAGTTGGATATCCCGGTAGGGCCCTTTTATCTTTTAACTCTACAAAAAGTTAGCTCAACAGAAAGCATATTATTTCGAGTTTTGGACAATGGTGTTGCATAATTCGTTATTATTCAGCGTAATTATGACAAATTCCGGCTGAACCAAGTTATGAACTCGAAACTGTTACGTGAGGTGATTTTGGATCGAAGTTACCATGTAGAGCAGTCCAACGCCATAACAGATTGCGAAACGGACAGCGCAAAGTCTACAAGTACAAAGGGCATGATGCGCTTAGGAACAACTCAAAAATTTGCATCTAACACCATTGAAACTAGGAGTGGTAACATCGTGTTCGTGTCAGCACGTTTACAGCATGATACGTTTAGGCTGAACATGAATAAACGTGCTCAAAATGCAAACACGAACACGACCAGCCTATGACACGCGTAACACAGTACGACACGATTAACACGATTACTAAGCAGGCCGTGACGGGTTGACACAATAACAACACGCATATGACACATTTATGACTAATTAACTAAAAATTTAAAAATTTAAAAAAATTAATAAAAACACAATATCTAATTAATATTAACCCACTACAAATATTTCAAATATTTTATTTTTAAGTTTAAATGTGTTACAAACGGACGGGTAATGTTATGTCGTGTTGACTCGTTTAATTAAACGTATTAAGGCGTGTTAAACGTATTAGCATTAATCCAGCCCGTTTATATTTGTGTTTTAATACTAACTCATTTATGGCCCAATTAACAAACGTGCGATCCAAACTCATCTATCTCATGTCGTTTTCATATCGTGTAATCGTGTCATGTCTAAAATTATCGGCCTTGATTGAAACCAAAGCAAGATGACTCATGAGCCACTTACCGGCACTCCCATACACAGCAGCAAAAGACAGGCTGAAAACCGAAGGGACTCGATATCACCATTGATCGATTCTTCAGCAGCAGAAGGGTTCAAAACAGCAGAGATAACATTGACAGCATCACTCTGGACAACCCTGACAAACAGCTCAGCTTCAAGTGCTAAATAAAGGCCCCCTCTAACAGCAATGCACTCTGCAATGTGAGAAGAAAAAGCACCATAAACTCTCTTGGCCATCGCTCCCAAAACAGTCCCAGAGCTGTTCTTAGTGACAGCACCAATACCATACGAATCCAAGAAGACACAGGCAATACGGTAGCATTGACATTCAATTTTAGAACCCCCACAGAAGGAGGCGAGGCAGCTCCAAAGGCACACAGGACAGAGCATTACCAACTGTGAATTCATTCAGCAGGGAAGCAGAATCTTCAATGCACTTGCCAGCTAACCTTCTAGCACTGCCATGAACTACTTTGTTTCTATCGCTTAAGACATTCCAGAGAATACTACTGAAAAGATCAAAATTTTCAGCATCTGCCACATATTTAACACCCACAAGGCCTGCATCAGAAGATTTGTTAAAGTTCCACCTATTGGTCATGGACCAAACATTCACAACAGCTGCACACGAGAAGAGAGCAAAGGGAGAAGGACTCGGCTTCATATAATGATCCGTCTTCATTATCATTTCCATTGAACCAGAAGTTGTTGAAGTTCTAGATATTATCGTAATTTTAATATTTCACGTGCTTGGTGTAGGAACTGAGTTCACGGAAAATCTAAAAATTACATACCAGTGTGCATTTCCCATGCAAAATGGATGGGAAATAAAAATAAATTATGGAGGAAAATACAGACAATAAAAAGTTTATTTACACAATTGTAACAGTCGATAGGGGTTGATTACTACTCGATTCTTAATGTTGTGGAAAGAGATGGAATTGGAGATAGAAATACTGAGCATGCAGAAGTTAGTCATATCATGTAGGTACTTGAATGATTAGCATTGGTGCAGAGATCATCTGAAAAACTTGGTTGCATGGCCAAGCCTCTAAATCATCCAGTCAAGACGGCAAAAGTAACTCCACTTTCCACAATCAAGTCGCAATATTTTCACTCCCTAAAAGTTAAGAAAACAGGAGTATGGTTCAAAAGCTTGTATTTCAAAGGTCATAAACCAACAAGAGCAAGAATATAATTCTAAACAATATCAGCAACTTTTAAGCGACCACTGAACACTCATGCAAGGAACACAAATCAATTATCTGCTTATAACTATCAATAGCGACAATTGCTGGATCACGTGGCTTATGATTTTTCTTTTACATCGCACACTGGCCAAGGAAAGGATAATTTTCATGTCTTGTTGTAATGTCATGGCAACTTAATGCATTATTGATGTCAGAGAAGTTTACCGACACAAGGCTACAAGGTATCACCCCAAGATGTAATCTGTAATTCCGATCACATATGCATATTCTAAGCACTAAATCCTGCTTAATTTACTTAGAAGTGGTCTTGAAACAACAACCTTCCCTTTTGTTGCTCCTGGAGGCTTACCGAAGGAACAATCTTTTATGTTACTAAACTTGCATAATTCACAACAGGCGACATACTTAGGTCATTGGTTCAGCTGGACTTTATAACTGGTACATTAAAAATTATAATTTAGTTCATCGTGAAAACTAAAAGAAAAAACATAAAATCATTCATTCAAGCCACGAAAATTAACAACAATGACCAGGTCAACTGTCAACATTATATAAGTCACAGAAATAAGAGGGATAAAGAAATACCGGCTCAGAAAACACTAAACATCGACGGAATCAAGCGTCGGCACTGTCGGAGGGCTTCCCACCAAACGGATCATGAGTAGGACCAACATCCTGCCCTATGTGGCGCTGGACTAGCCGCTGCAAATCAGCCATAACTTTATGCTCACGCTTAGCCTTCTCCTCGTAATTGAACATCGCAAGCGCTCGCTTGTCCTCAGCGCTGTAGACTTGGTTTTCCTTTCTGATACGAATGGCATTCATCCTCTGGTGCCTGCTTCCACTCATCACATACCCAAGACTCTCATACTTCTGAATCTCCTCAGCAGAAAGACCCACTTCACCTCTACGGGGAATACGTTTTCCTTGCTGAACATACTGCGCAATGGCATCACCTTCACCAGGCCTAAGCGCCCCTCCATAGCTGATATGCCCTTCAGCTCTTGGCAATGGCGCAGGCCCCACCATGGGCTCGTTATCCAATGCAGGCTTCTTCTGTGCTTCGATCATTTCCTTCAATTTCAGGGCTTCCACATTACCCTCGTCCTTGTTCACCTCCTCCACCTTCATTTTAGCATTGGTGCCAGCTTCAGCATCCGACTTCGCCTCCGAATCCGAACTCCCACTCTCCATCTCAGACCGTCTTTTCTTCTTGTTCCGCTTGGACCGTGATGATCCAGACGACCGCTTTGGCTTCTTCTTTGACTTCATATCATCGTCTGATGATCTACTCGCTTCGGAATCAGAACCCGCGTTTTCACTTCCTTCGGACTCGGTGTCGGAATCGTTACGCCTACTCTTCTTCCTGCTCCGCTTTCTTTTACTACTCCTGCTGCTCTTACGTCGCCTAATTCTTCTATTGCTTGATTTCTTTCTCCGCCTCCGATCATCTTCCTCATCCGATTCAGTCCCGCTCTCGCTCTCTGATTCGCTATCACTATAAGACGATTTCCTACCCTTACGCTTCGAAACTTGGCTCTTCCTCCTCTTCCTCAACCGTGAATCCTCTGATCCCGACTCGGACTCGGATCGAGAATCAGATTCAGTACTTCGAGATCTCTCGGACTCTGATTTGGACTTCGCTATCTCTTTATCGCTAGAATCGCTCTTCTCCGCCGCTTCCCTGCCCGGAATTTCGTCAATCTTGTCCTCCGATTCCAGTTCCTCGTTCTCCTCCCTGGGCGGGCTCGGCGTGACATTCCAAATGCAGTTTCTCAACATCTTCCTCATCTTCTGCCTCTTAAGCTTCCTATACTCCTCGTAGTTCAGCCCCTTCAGCTCTTCATCGGACTCCTCAGACTCCGACCGCCTTCCATTTCGGTACGGAAAGCTCCTTCCACCACGATCCCCGCCGCGCCCGAACCTTTTCGGCAAGCCGTCGGAGAGTCCGTTGGGCCTAGGGCTTCGTCTAGGGTTTGCATACTCGGGAGACTCCGAGCGGTCACGCCGGCGGTGGTCGTCTCGGTCATACCTGTCATAGCTAGGGCTGCGGCGGCGACGATGCCGGTATCCACCGGAACTGTCGGAGTCGGTTTCCTGCCGTCCGGTGTCAGAACGGCGTCGTCTATCGGGCACCTCGATGGTGGACGATGGCCGGCCCATTAGGGTTTCGTCCAATACGACGAAGAGATGAATGGTTTAGATCAAGTTTTTTTTTTTCCTTTGAAGATTAGGGATTGCAGAATCTGAAAATTGGGACTTCCTTCGATTGGAATTTGGATGGACATGGGCGGCTTCTTCCTGCGCGGAGATGGATACAGAAGAGGATAGAAACTACTAATGACGTATGTTTAAGGACAAACAAATTATAAAATACTAAAAGACGATATGTCGTTTAAAGGCATGTCGGTCTATGCTCCAACGACATCAAATATTCCCAACGACATGTCGCTTTATTGATGTAGTGGGGGGTAAACACTCTCCCCCTCTTTTCCTTTCCAAAGCAACGGCTTCTCTCTTGGAACGAACGGCATGCAGTTTATTTATAAACGACATTATTCCTTTTAAATTGCATGTATATGCCTATATATATTGTTTGACAGTAGATTGAAGGCTTCGGTTGGCAACGTTCGTTTGAGGAGTACGTTAAGAGTTCGCTTCAGGTGCATGTTAAAAATAATAAATTTAATTTATTATAGTGTAAAATTCTCACATGCTATAGTAAAAATTAAAAATTTGTTGTAATATAAAAATTTTACATGTTACCGTATTTAAGTACCAATGTGTTTTCCAAACGAAGTCTATATAGTTTTAACTGTCACAATATGAAACTCTTACATGCTATAATGAAAAAGCAAAAATCGACTATAATGTAATACTTTCACATGCTATAATAAATTCGTTCTAATTTTTAGTTCTAACTTTGTTGCAAAACGCACTCGAAATTTGTTAAGAACACACAGTTGAGTCTATTTACGAATGTAGTTGTAACTACACTTTTGGTTTTAAATTTGTGTAAAAAAAAATTTGTAAGAACTTTTATTATAACTATAAAGTGTAATTTCAATCACATTATCAAACGAGGTATGATATAAATTAAAACACTTAAATAAAAAATATAAAAAAATGGAAATCGTTACATAATATGAAAAAATAATGGAGATATAAGAAAACATTTTGAGTCAAGATTTACATTTTAATGCATGCAAACAAATAGTGGTCTTGCAAATTTTATCACGAAATAGAACAACATACGAAGATGTGCATAATCAAAGTTTTATCTGAAAATAAAATATTAAAGAAAAGGGTAAGAAAACACTAAAATCTTAGAGAAAATGCCGCTATTTTGTGTCAAGATTTACGTTTTAATGCATGCAAACAAATAGTGGTCTTGCAAATTTTATCACGAAAAAGAACAATATATGAGGATGTGCATAATCAAAGTTTCTTCTGAAAATAAAATATTAAAGAAAAAGGTAAGAAAACACTAAAATCTTAGAGAAACTGCCGCGACAAATACCTCAAATACAAAAAAAAAAAAAAAAAAAATGAGGGGAAGTATTGCATAGAAAAAAAAAAGATTTTATTTTTCAGTAGTAAAGGTTGTAGAGGATGGGGGAAAGAATAAAAAGAAATAAAAATAACAAGACAAAAGTATCAAATATAGTTATGTCTGAAAATTATTTATACGCATATTATATTTTTCTCAAATTTTTAACTCCTTAAAGTCGTCTTCTGAAAAATTAAATCCATTTTCCTCGACGTGGATGATTTTTCCTTTCTCTATTTTTGTTTTTATTTTTTTAATATAAAATACTGTCTCTGCGGCTAATTGGTGCCTCTAAACCAAACCTGAAAAGTAGAAGCACATCTTTGGCACTAAAACAATGCACAGCAGATGAAAAACTTCTTTCAAATGTGAAAATGTGCCCATCAGATGAGACGTGCATTTTCTACTTCTAACAGTGATAGGTATAATGGTTAGAACTGTAAATACTGTAGCATATAAGAGCTTTATATTGTAACAACTTTTTTATTTTTACTATAACATATGAGAGCTTTAAATTGTTCCTAACTGAAAAATTAGTTAAAACTAATATCGAATAGGCTGGCATGAATTTTTTTTTTCTTCCTCTTATTTTCTCAAATTTGAAATCTTATTCAAAAAGGGTGATCAGATTGGCCCCCTTTTTTTTGTTATAACTTTTTGCGAGGCAAGTATTCACTGGTTACTTGTAAAATTTACGTCACTTAAATTTGTCTAACTGTCTAATACTGTAATACAGCTTGATTTATTCAATCTTTTTGGATAAGCCCTTAATTAACTTCTTTAATCAATACATGATTGATTTGTTACAAGCGGATTTAACATTTGAAAATATACAGCATTTTATAAGATTCTTCACGGTCATAATGTCAACCATTGAAGATTAGGTTGTTGTTTATTTCAGTCACAATTTGTCCCAACTCTAATTAGTAGACACAAACAATTAATTTAATTCCTTAGTCACGCAATGCTAACTTCTGTTTCTACTAAATCCAGCCTTGAAACTGATTTTTAATTTGAGTACTCCACAAAGAATCCCAAGCACCAAACCTTCGTATAGTGCACAAACTGTATAAACTTCTGTGTTCTTTTTTTCTAATCAGCTAGACAGCTCTTGTATGTTTTTAAAACGGTTTTAACTACTTTTACTATAGTATTTTTTTTTCACAAAATTTAAATTATAAAGCAGTTCAAATCATACATAACACCATAAATAACATAAATAACAGTTCAAACCGCTAAACATCAAATTTGTTCAAAATCTCATTTGGGCTAAACATCAAATTTGTTCAAAATCTCATTTGGACTTGTTTTATATCCGATCACTAATATTTTTTTTCACGGGTTATAAGAATGCGGTTGTACCAAACGGTCCAAATCTGATGAAGTGAAATTTGGTTGTTTTATATTTTGCTGAAACTTCCAAATTCATCTCTATATGGAACCTTCAAGAAGAAGACTAACAGCGTTGAGTGTTGTCTTTTCTTGTGGGACCACCACACCTTATCCAGAAGGTAGGAAAGTGTCAAAAAATAAAGAAATTAATTCCACTTATTCACTTGACACCAAAATCCCACAATTTCATTGGTGGAATAGATATACATATGAAGTGATCTAAAGCTTTTTTTGTTTACAAAGTTTGAAAAAAAAATTAAATTCTTATGAAAGAAAATAAAATAGTTAACACTGTAATTCAAACCTACGAAACAAACATAATATTAAAGAATAAACTGCACCTATAAAAAGAACTAAAGTTTTGGAATATGAGCAGCTTCAAAAAAAAAAAAAAAGGGTAATGTTTGTGATAATGTGACAGATAGGTCTTTCTCTCTCTCTCCTCTCTCTTCTTTTTTTTTTCTTTGTTATCCTCTTTTTGTGAATTGTCAAGAGAGTGACTGAGAAGGAGTGGGGAGTATAAAGGTAGTTTCTGATGCAAATTTTGGGTTTAATTAGCTCCTTCTATAAGTGATAAAAAAAAAAAAAAAAAGTGTGTGACAAAGACAAAGCACCAAGAGTCTTGTATTTTTATTGCATGATAACCCCAAAAAGAGTGTCTGAGAGAAAAATAGATGGAATAGTACTATACAAGTCACTCTTGTGCAAGCAAACCCCCTCAAGCCCCTCTCACTTCAGGGCATAAAAACTCCTCCCATTTCCTTCCAAACTTCCACCTACCTTGAACCAGAGCCATTCCTCCTAATGGGGTGGCTTCGGTCCCTCGTCTCCCCGTTGAAGAAGCTCTGGAATCGTCTACATTCTCACCACAGAAAACGTAAATTTCCCATTTCATCTCTCACTTTTTCTTCTTGTTTCCCTTTGGTTTTTTTATTCCATGCATTTCACCACATGATAAGATCTTGTAATTGATACATGTAGATTCACTTAATAATATTTATATGTTTTTTTTTGCTATGAATCTTTTTCAGGTAGAGGGATATATATATTGTACAGAGACGTGAAATCCTGCCCATGTGAGGATGTGCAAGTTTTATGGTCAATACTGGTTGAATCCGGCACAGGTTCTTTGCATCAGAATCATGATGGAGTTTCCCTCGCCTTGTAACAAACAAAAATCACTAAAAAAAGGCAAAAAAAAAAAAAAAAGATTGATAATATATTCACTTGTACATGATTTCACCACATTGTACGTTTACACCATATAAACAATAATGCTTTACTCTTTTTCTTGTTGTGTGTAATAAATTTTGTATCTACGTGGATATCTAGAAGCGACCTTTTTTTAACGTGATAGATTCGAATTTTTTATTTTTTAGTATAATTAGGTGTAGATTTATTATTAAATTATGTCTGTAACCAAATAGACCGATAAACCTTGGTGCTTTTTTATTAATTTGAAGCTCCTATTAGTGGTTTCTCTCCTCTTATATATGTTTGGCTTTCACAAAATAACCGGAAATGGTAAAACAAAAGAATTTTAAAATTTGTCATATAATTTATAAGCATGTGAAAGCCACTTTGCACTAATGATTGTTAAAGGCTATCAAAAGAAACGTCATGTTCATATTATTATTCTTTAAGAATAGCTATCATTGGATTTTGGGGCATTGGCATTTATCAAGCAGGTAGGAGCGGTGGTATTTCTCTATTAATTTATGGCTACTGATAATGATCTACTTACCTATTTAATGAGCTATAAGTATATCGTTTGTTGAACAATATTATAGAGCGTCAATGGTGCTAAACCTACACATTAATAGACGAAAGATCTTACAGTAAAGGACCTACAGGTTAGACCCACATTCTATTAATTGTTATATTTAACATCGGTGTTGGTAAACAATTTTTTTTTTTCTATTGGTTTGTGGGTTACAAATTGTTTCGTATCAAACAAACATTGTTTAAAGAAGAAGAAAGAATATGCTTATATACGTCGTAAAGTTGTTATGTACAAGGACTATTTATTTTCAATAGTCTCTAATTGGAGCTTATGTTAAAAGAAATATCAACTTCACTACATGCTTCTAAATGTCTTGGGTTATACTTAAAAAAAAATGTTGTGTACTATATCAAATCAAATAATATATCTGAAATAAAACTTAATGGAAATACGACGCTTGAAAAACATGCATTCCAATAGTGATCCCAAGCTTAACCTAATATTTATTTATTTTCACAATACTTGAGCTGGTTAAAAGGGTAAAAAAGGTATTATCGCTTTAAATGTTAGTTTTGCAGCGAATCTGAAAATCAATCATAAATTTTTAAAATTTAATAGTGACAATAACGTATTGATCGCATGAGCTTAAAATATTATAAAATAAGTGTATAATGTATAAAATATTAACTCCTTAGGGAGTACAGAAAAAAAAATTACGTATTTTAAGGCTTTAACTTATCATACTTTTAGTATGTAATTCTTTTCATTTTTTTTAAGAATTCATCATTATTTGATAATGAAGAACCAAAACAGTATAGAAAAATAAATTCAGAATTCTATATGTAAACAATTAAAATGAAAATTAGGGAATTTATCCTCAATAATTTTTACATGTAAAGGATAAAAGAATGCAAGAATCGTATAAGTTATGTAAAAGACGTTAAATTATGTGCTTTGCTTCTTAAATTTTCTCTATAACTTGATGGTAGTTGTCCTCCACCTTTTTTAAGTAAAAATCATAGAAGTGACTATTGCGTAATTTAATTTTGTAATATAATACATGAGTATGTTAATAAATTGTTATTTTTAAAATATTTTAAATAAATTGTTGGCGTTAATTTATTTTTTATAAGAGAAAATGACATGTTATGTCACGTTTTCAAAAGTTGTGTTTATTCATGCCATATTTAGGAAAAAGTTATACCATATTATCATTCATATTTCATGTTAAGTCGTATCATAAATAAACATGTAGCATTTATAAAACGTAAATCTTGAAAGATAAGAATTTCAAGGAATTTTTATAAATATGATATTTTAAGATTTATTTTTTTATAAATGTCACAGACAAATTTTTTTTATAAATGTCACAAATATTTATTTGTGACACGACTTAATATGTAACATGAATGATAATATAGTATAAATTTTCTTATAAATAATACGATTTTTAAAAATATGACATAAAATGTAATTTTCTTACCTCGCACATGGGTTATTGGGCTTATTGCTCTCCACGGGCCATTTATTTTCAAGAAATTATATGAAATAGCAGGTTTTGCCATTCTATTAGTAAAGTACATCAGAATTTTTAGAAGTGTAAAAATAATAACAAATCCAAATAAATTAATATTTTACAATAATCAAAATTCTTAAACTGGCCCTAAAATCATATCTTTTTTTTTTTTTTCCTTCTTTATCTTATCCTTGTCGTTCCTCACACTTCCCCTTTATTTCTCTTATTTTTTCTATGCATTTGGCAACTAGGACTGCCATGGCTTGCACATCTCAATCCAGTTGTTGGCAACGAGCATCGAGAAGAGAGAGACTACGAAGGCCCAATGAGGAGCTCACATATCGATTTACCGACGGAGTAGCCATCACAATCGAGAATAGTCTTGATCTGCTTCGTCGGCCATTGTAGCTCCAATAGAACGGCGATTGACGCTTGCTTCCCCAATTTTCGATGGCCATCATTTAGATCTGATATAGAATCGCATCTGAGATTGCATCGCCTCGTCTAGATTGTGATGCAGCCAGGAGTCAGATCGCGACTTCTTTGTCACGTTGGAAATTCCTCGACATTTCATCTTTGTCCTGACTCGGAGAAGTGCACAATCGGAAAAAGTGAACAAGATCTCTGATTTCAATCAGCGAGAGAGAACTCGTGGTTGATTGGATGCGCCATGCTCTTGATCTTTTTCTGCATATGCATCTTTCGACGACGGAACTGGGCGGCGAAACAAAGGAAGAAAGGGAAAAAAAAGAAAAGAAAAACATGAAACGAGTTGATTTTTTTTTTTCTTAAGATCTAATTTTTTCTTTATGTTTCTTTAGAATGAATTTTAATTTTTTTAATGAGATCTGGCTATATTTTCTCTTGTTTTTTAATGGTGTTTTTGTTTAATATTTTATTTAAATATGATAATATGGTATTTATTAGGAAATATGGCATTTATGGTCGCTAGTAGCGTCACTGTTGTCAATGATGTCCACCAGTATAACAAAATCATCGGTGAAATATAGTATTTACACTGTGATATAGTATTACAAGATTAATATTGTGTTTCTCAGCCACTAACGGTTTAGCAAAGTTGCTAGTGAATTTTTATATTTACACTGTGATAGAGTTTTACAAAGTTAATACTGTATTATTTGGCCGCTAGCGGTTCAGCGAAATTGTCGGTGAATTTTTGTATTTACACAATAACACTAATGTTTCAAGTGAAGTACTATATTTTTCAACCACTGGCAGTCCGACGAAGTCATCGGTGAATTTTTATATTACACGGTAAATATGGCTTTGTTATGGTAAAAATTGTATTTCCTGGCTGTCACGGGTGAATTTTTGTATTTATACTATAATATCCTATTTTCACTTGAAATACTGTATTTCTTAACTGTCAATGGTGCGGCAAAACTGTCGGTAAATTTTTGTATTTACACAATAATATAGTATTTCAAGTGAAATATTGTATTTTTTGGCCACTAACTGTCTAATAAGTAGCCAATGAATTTTTATATTTACACGATAATATAATATTTTAAGCGAAATGTTGTATTTCCCGACAATAGATGGCTTGGCGAAGTCATCAATGAATTTTTTGGATAACATAGTAAATATAGTATTTTCTAGTAAATATCATATTTCTTGGTCGTTGGTAGTTTGACGAAGTCGATAGTGAATTTTTGTATTTACAAAACAATATTATATTTCAAGTGAAATATTATATTTCCCGAATCATCGGAGGCCTGACGAAATTATCGATGAATTTTGTATTTACATAATAAAATACGATATTTCCTGTAAATATTATATGTTTTGGCCGTCGATGATCTGACAAAATTGCCTGTAAATTTTTATATATGTATAATAAATATGATATTTTTTGATAAATATTATTTTAACACAGCTAACGACAATATCGACTGAAAAAGAAAGCAAGTGATATAGATAATAAAAAAATAAAAGTATTTTAAAATTTTTGATCTCAATTTTTTATATAATATTATTTAATTTTTTTATATTATACATTACATATTACATATTTTAAAACTATATAATAGTTTACTGAACCCCTAAACATGCTATTTAGCTATTTCTGGCTCTATTGTTAATTGTCCTTAGCCACAGTAAATTTTTTTGTCCTTTTTTTCAAATTCTTCCCCCTATAACCCTTCTCTCTCAGATTCACTATTCACAATCACAGTGAAACGCAGATACGCAAATCCATAGCCGATAGCTCTCCATCGAAGAGAGAGAGAGGGAGAGAGATCGCCATGGCAGATAGCAAGGCTGTAACAATTCGTACGAGGAAATTCATGACAAACCGTCTCCTTTCTAGGAAGCAATTTGTAAGTTCTCCAGTACAAGCTTTGTTTGTTTCCCGGGGAAAAGTAGGAAGAAAACGCTATATTCAGTTTTTTTTTTTTTTTTTTAATAATTCCCCACAGTCTATAGAGCCCAGACGTTGAATAAATTGAAACTTTGTTAAAAAGAAGAAAAAACCTAAGCCTGTTCTATGTATCTGGCTATATATTTCTCAGTATGAGTTCCTCCTTTCGATGCAGGTCATCGATGTTCTCCATCCGGGAAGACCTAATGTATCCAAGGTTTGAAATCCGCATTTTTTCTTTTGGATGAAATAGTTAATTGTTTTGCTAAGATAATTTTAACACATTAAACTTTTCTATTGAAATTTAAACGCTTAATTTAGATAGTTTAAATTAGTGCAGGATTTTGTTTAATAATGCGGCTTTTGTTTAGGGGTAATTTTGTAGGTTATAGAGGATAAGTATTTGTTGACAAGGAACTAAATTAACACCAGTATGATGTTTCTTGATTGATATAGATGCATATTGGACTTTTGTTTTCGTTTTTTATTTGATTAGGTGATTGATCTCATTTGTTCGCTGACACTAATTTATTTCCCTTCTTTTGTTTTATTTTTAATCTCATTATGAAGGCGGAGTTGAAGGAGAAGCTGGCAAGGATGTATGAGGTGAAGGACCAAAATTCCATCTTTGTCTTCAAGTTCCGTACCCATTTTGGAGGCGGAAAATCGACTGGGTTTGGCTTGATTTATGACACAGTGGAGAATGCAAAAAAGTATGAACCAAAGTACAGGCTGATCAGGGTATGCTATCCAATGCTTTGCCTCTTCGTATTCATTTTTGTATTTCATGCATTCAGTCAGTGCATCCTGAAAAAATTAAGGCAATTCTTAACGTTTTGTTTTAAAGCATTTTAAATTGTTGCTATCCTAACTTCCATGTGATTGTAGATGTGAAACAGCTAAGTAGAGTGTTATATATTAAAACTCTCTTCTGATTTTAAAACAATCCAAAACAACAGAGTTTTATTTTGATCATCAATGAATGATTTGTTTTCTTTGATACCCTGCTGACGGGTTTCTTTTTCTGGTATATAGTTGATTTTTATGATTTTCACGAGGTTAATTTTAATCTGCTTTCCACTTGTATCATTAAACAAGATATTTGTGTAAAACTTGATAAGCCATCGGTGCTCTAGGAAAGCAGCAAAATGGCAACTTTTTATTAGCTTGCTGTTGAGACATCATTCTGCATGTACTCTTTATTTTTAACATATGCAAGATATCACTTTTTCCTTCATATTTAGCTCACTGTGAGAACCTTGCAGAATGGACTTGATACAAAGGTTGAAAAGTCAAGGAAGCAGATGAAAGAAAGGAAGAATAGAGCCAAGAAGATCCGCGGAGTAAAAAAGGTATGATGTCTAGTTTTAATTTCCTTTTGCTGGATTAAACAATGTTGCTGTACAATCTGTGCCCTTGTTTTCCAGTCCTTGATTCTCGTTTAACAGCCGGTGAAACCTGTAAATTCTGGTTCTTGATGCCAAGCTGCATCTTCTTGCATACTTAAGTTCTGGAGCCATAGTCATTGATTTGGGTGAGCTGTTGTACAGTTGTTTTTTATTTTTATTTTCTCAATGTCTATCTTTTCTGTTGTTTCTTGCGCAGACCAAGGCAAGTGATGCTGCGAAGGGTGGAAAGAAGAAGTGAGAATTTTTGTACGCTTTGGGGCTCCATGCCTGAGACAGAAAATTTCTTATTGTCAATCTCTTCTATCCTAATTCCGCATTCTTTTCTTTTCTTTTCTTTTTTTAATTACCATTTTATTTGCTTAATTTGCTTTTTTTCCTTTAATCTTAAATTTTGTTTGTGAAACCTTCAATTTTTTGGAAAATTGAGGTTGATAGTTGCGAAATTTCTTTTGAAGTTTTGTAACTTGGGACAGGAGAAAAGTTAAACTAGTAATTATGATGTTTTGAGGCACATTTTGGAATATGAATAGAATATAGATGATCCATTCACAATTTTGAGTCTTTGAGCTATTTTTTTCTTGTTCTCATACAAGTACAGTCTAAGACGTGGATCTTTGATTGACAGTTGGGCCAGCTAGCCAAGCAACCATTCTGAATAATGCAAAAACAAGATTAACCTTCGAACAATGCTAGGGGACTTTATCCGTGCTTAACATTATATACTAATAGAAATAGCATTATATACTAATAGAAAGTGAGTCTTAAAACAGATTCATAATTTGATACTTTCGATTAGTTGTGATGGTTAGTACTCCTAAACATTTTTATTGACCTTTCATTTGTTTAAGAGGGATAACAGCTTTATTTAAAGTTTGCCCTTTCTTTTTGGCTTATGGCTAGAATTGGCTCAACAAGTTTGTAGACTATCTGCGGCCAATTAATAAGACCTGTACCACACCCACAGGCACTTGCAATCTTTGCCTACATACTAAGTTGCCGATTCGATGAAGTCGTTATGGTGGTGATACCACCATGAAAGTCTAGATTTAGAACTATAAAATGTAGATAAAAAATGCATTGGGTTACTAGTTGCTTCTTAACAGCCTTTGTTAAAGGTTGTTTTCTTTATCACCCAATAAATCGATTGGATCACACCAAGAAGAGGGGGTAACATGTATAACACTAATTTTATCGAGGATTCGTTTATTTAAAAAATAAATTGAGGATTGCAAAGTAAAAAGGAGAGCAATGAAAAAGAAGACAAAGCCGCGTAACTATCATGGGACTACCCAGCATGTCAGGTTTATGAGATGGAATATTTTTTCCGAGGAATTATGTGACGTAACCTCTTTTTTTTTGGTAAAACAAAGATATTTCCTTTTCAATAATTGGAAGAATCATACAAAATTTATTGTCAATAATTTTCTTTAAAAGTCAAAATCATATTAGAACAAAATAATATAAAGATTTTACGTTTTGAAGATACTTTAACATTTATTGTAATTTATTTTCCTCAATTTGTTTTATAGAATGTTTGAAAGAGTAGTTTAAACAATCAGTATCAGTTTGAGTTTAAAAATTGTAACATATAAACGTTTTATGTAGTTGTTTTTTATTTTAATATGTGAAGGTTTTATATGATTTATAGTTTAAGTTAATCTTTTAAACGTTGTAGTTTAGTGAATATTTTTGATTTCAAAATCAAAATCCAAAGCCCTTTGCCCCCCCTCAACACAATTTCAAAATCAAAATACTTTTCGTTGACGAATAACAAGCGTTTGTTTTTCTTGGGTTTGGAGACGTGGGTCAATTGTACAAGACGTGGGTCAATTGTTTTTCTTAGCTAGGGAAAGAGCATTTAGAGAGAGAGAGAGAGAGAGAGAGCGGGGAGGAAAAGGCACATTTAGAGTCTTTATTATTGAAAATAATTATTTTCCTTTATGGAGGGAAAATAGGAAATCAGAAAGCACAAACGTGGGTTTTAGTAGAAAAAATTAGGAAAAATGCCGAATTGACGGTCCCGCCCATAATCCCCCTCTCCCCGCCCTCCTTGCCCCTTCCTTCCCCCATTAGTATTCCTACGCTTCTCTTCTTCCTCTCTCTCCCTCTCTCTCTCTCTCTATATGTTTGTACGGCAATCGAAAATAAATAAAATTTCAAGTTATAAAAGCTGTAAAACAAAGCTCCACCGGCGAAAGACCCTTCTCCTTATTTTTCCTCTCTCTCTAGTTTCTCTCTCTAAAGTCTAAAACCCACAATCCATGTCCGATTTCGTGGCCTTTTTCTTGAATCGCCTGAAGCTTCTCGTAAAATCGCAGGATCATCGCTTTTCGCCGACTTCCGCTACATTGTGTGAGCTCCATTTCGAA
This sequence comes from Artocarpus heterophyllus, assembly GCA_025403435.1. NCBI lineage: Eukaryota > Viridiplantae > Streptophyta > Magnoliopsida > Rosales > Moraceae > Artocarpus > Artocarpus heterophyllus. Next base: position 3,245,438 of record CM046336.1, on the reverse strand, counting down.
TTCTTGTCATGTGATCTGGTTTTCTCCTGTATTGTCGCTTTGATTTTGTTTTGTTTTAAATTTCCCTTTTAATTTTGTGTTTTTTTGGGTACTTTTTGTGTTTTGATAAGCGAGGAAAGTGAATGGCTGAATGCTATAATCTGCGGTTAGTTTGGCTCGGCGAAGTTGGTTTGAAGTGAAACTGGGCGTTTTATGATCACGGTTTTTGCGTATCTGTGCGAGATGAGAGAGGGTTTGAGATCTGGGAAGTTAAATGCGAAGGATTGTGTGAACAGTAAGGAGGGATGTGAAGAAAACCGTTTAGGTGCTGATTCTAGGGGTGAGAAAGTTAAGAACTTGGTTTCCGGTGGTCCTGAGACTGCAAGGGAGTCGCCAGGCATTGCAAATTGAGGAGAAGAACGACGAGTTGAGTAATGAGGGATTTGAAGGTGGTGATGAGGGTGGAAGTGGAAAGGTTGGAGTAGCCGATGGTGTGAGGAAGAGGAAGAGAGTGGATGATGAGGAAGAAATTGGCAACGGTGATACTGGGGAAAAGAAAGTGAAGGACGAAGAAGAACAGGTTAATGATAGACTGCCGGTTTGTCGTAGGGTTCTGCGATCAGGTACTGTGCTGAATGGTGGGTGTAGTAAAGTGGGGAGTGAGGATGTTTTGGAGCAGGGGAGTAGTGGTGATGGTGGGTGTGAGAAGAAATGGGTCGAGGAGAGGAAGGAGAAGTGTGATGAATCGGTAAATAAGCTTGGAGGGAAGTCAAAGCAAAAATGTGGTAGGCCGCCTTTGGCAGAAAAGATAGAGAGTGATGCCAGTGGGTGGAAGGCGTTGAATGGTAAGCGTGGTAGACCCTGCAAGGTGGAAAAGGAAGAGCATGACTCATTAGCATCGGATGGTGGGTTGAGGAAGAGGGTGAAAGGTAAGCGTGGGAGACCCCGCAAAGTGCAACAGGGCAGTGGAGCATTGAAACTTAAGCGTGGGAGGCCCCTTAAAGTGCAAGAGAGCAGTGGAGCTATGAAACCTAAGCGTGGAAGACCCCCAAAAGTGAAAGACAGAAATGGAGGCTTGCGATTTAAGCTTGGGAGACCGTTTAAGGTGGAAAAACTAAAGCATAATCCATCGGAATCTGATGATCGATTGAACAAGAGGTTGAAACCTGAACATGAGAGGCCAGATATGAATGAGGCTTTGAAGGGGGATGATGACAAGGAAGGAGAAGTAAGCACTGAAGAAAAAGAACACAATTCATTGGAGTCCAATGGTCAATTGAAGAAGAAATTGAAATGCAAGCTTGGGAGACCTCCTAAGGTGCAAGAGAGCAATGGGGTTTTGAAAGGGGATGTTGATAAAGAAGGACAAGTAAGTAAGGGAAACAAAAGGGGTTTTGAATCACGGAGTAGAATCAAGCAAAATGTGTCAGCTTACTTGCAAGAGAGCAACGAGATTTTGAAGGGGAATGTTGGTAAGGAAGGACAAGAAAGCGTGGAAGACAGAAGGGGTTTGGAATTGGAAGACAGAATCAGGGAAAATGCGCCACCTTACTTTTCATACCACGAAAAAGCTCTTCTTAGGAAACAACTCAATATGAGGAGATTTTCACCCAGAAAGAAGATAAAAGATGGGGCGGAATCGGAGACCAAGGAAAATGACGGCTCATCAGTTATGAGATCCAAGGCAGTCATTGCAGTTAGCCTTGAAAATCAGAAGGGTGTTAGAAAAGGGAAAATTATAGAGAAGACTGGAGATGTTGAACCTGGTAGAAGCGTGATAAAGCAGTCAGTGCGAGATAAGATTGTAGAAATACTTTTGAGTGCAGGCTGGACAATTGAACGTAGGCCTAGGGCTGGGAGAAATTACCTTGACGCTGTGTATGTTGAGCCAGGAGGAAATACTCACTGGTCAATCACCAAGGCTTATAAATCGCTTAAAAAGCATTATGAAGATGGAAATGGTGAATCTAAGGTTTATAAAATTGGTTTCAAATTTATTCCTATACCAGACGAGGAGCTCAATATGCTTAAAAGGGTTATTCTTAAGAAAAGAGAGGGAAAAAAGAAGTTGAAGCCAGCAAAGGGAGATTGTGGAAATGCAAACGTAAATGGAGTTCTCAGCAAGAAAAAGCACAAAAAGAAGCTGGTTGGAAAGTCACAGAGAGGGAGGACTAGGGGAAAATCTTTGCTTCTTGAGCACAAAAGATCAGCTTGTAAGGAGCATAAGGGGATACCGCTTTTGGTCCGGGATCCTAACCAGCAGAACAGACGAAATGGTAAACGTCCTACTCTTTTGGTTCGTAACTCCTTGGAGGAGGCAGATTCAGCTGCTGATGGGTATATTCCATATGCTGGGAAAAGAACTGTGCTTGCTTGGATGATTGATTTGGGAACTGTTTCACTCAATGAGAAGGTGCAGTATGTGAATCAAAGAAAGACACGGGTGTTACGTGAGGGTAGAATTACAAGAGATGGCATTCGTTGTGACTGCTGCAGTGAAACCTTATCAACTTCAGAATTTGAAATCCACACAGGAAGTAAACTCTGCGAGCCTTTTAAAAACATATGTCTGGAGGCTGGAACTTCCCTCTTGCAATGCTTGTTAGAGTCATGGAATAAGCAACAGGAATCTGAACGCAAGGGATTTCTTTATTTAGATGTCCATGGTGAAGACCCAAATGATGATGCGTGTGGTATATGTGGAGACGGTGGAGACTTGATCTGTTGTGACAGTTGTCCATCAACATTCCATCAGAGTTGTTTGGATATACAGGTATATTAATGTCATCCTTATCTATTTTTTTTTAAATGTATTTTTACATTATGTATATTTATACAGAATTTTCTTCTTTTTAAGCACATGCATGGTGCAGTTGCCATTGTATGGTCTTTATAGGTTAAAGGTTTTAGTTTTGTCTTTACAATGTCAACAAAAGCATAGTGAAGTTACCAGTGTATGGTTTTTCTTGCCACCTTATAGATTGCAGGTTTTAGTTTTGACTTTACAAATGTCAACAAAAGCACCCCATGTAGTACCACGGTAGTACCCGACTCTGACAAGTTAATGTCCACTGCACAAACTTTTTTTTAATTAATCTTAAGGACAACAATGGGGTACAGAATAGCGGGATGGGGAGACATTTAAGCTGATTCTAGTGCAACTATACTAGACATGGGCTGAGTTCAGTTTAGAATTGCATGTTTTTATGTCTTTTGTGGTTTTATGTTTGGTAAACTGAGATCTGTAAATAGTTTCGACACAGCATGTTTAATTGAAGTGGAAAGGACCTGTCAAATTTGCTCTATACTAACATGTTACTTAATCAGAAGATGTCTAGAAGCTTAATTATTTTTTTTTTGGTAGTTTGTCCATGAGGAAACTATTAGCATATCGTAGTAGATAAGAGCATTTTCTTTTTTCCCCTTTCCTTTTGCAGAAGTTCCCTTCTGGTGATTGGCATTGTGTTTATTGTTCATGCAAATTTTGTTGGATGGAGGGTCGGAATGAATGCCCAGAGGATGATAATGATAATTTGGCTGCATCCGAGTTACTCACATGCCAAATCTGCGAGGAAAAATGTACAACTCTAGCTTCAAGTCTTGGTCATTTGATTAATATTGTTGCAGGAAATGTTAATAATTTTTAAACTGATGTAGATCATCGATCCTGTAGTAAGGCGGAGGATACTGAATCTGTTTATTCCAATTCGTCCTTCTGTGGGAAGAAATGTGAAAAGGTATTTTTTGGCACTTTACTATGTAACTTGAATTTGCAAGGTAGTAATAGGTGCTAAATCGCCATCCTATGTAATTGGCACTTTCTGTCTGATTGAGGAATGTTTATGTGCATGTTGGAAGGACACCAATTTTTTATTATAGAATTTTCTATATTCTGTGGTATGCATGAATAATGGTGTGATTTCATTGTCATCATAAGGAGTGATTTTCCCTTCATAAGAAAACAATACTTCCCAATGGAATGAATTGTGGATCTAATTTTTGTTCCCCCTTGGCAATGATTATTGCTGTTTTTGTTCTGCCAGCTGTTTGATAAACTGAAGATACTCTTTGGGGTTAAACATGATTTGGAAGAAGGCTTCTCATGGACTCTTGTTCGCAGAGCTGATATTGACCCGAGTATTTCTTTATGTGATATACCTCAGAGATACGATGTAGCACATGAAATCGAATGCAATTCTAAGCTGGCTGTTGCATTGTCTGTAATGGAAGAGTGCTTTTTGCCTCTCGTTGACCACAGAAGTGGGATCAATCTGATTCATAACGTTGTCTATAACTGTGGGTAGGCACTCTTTGTCCTTGTTTAATCTAGATCTTGACTTCCATAGTATACTGTTGTTCAACCTGCTAATTTGTTATTCTCCTTGTAACAGGTCGAATTTTAACCGTTTGAATTATAGTGGATTTTTCACTGCAATTCTAGAGAGAGGTGATGATATGGTCTGTGCAGCTTCTATTCGGTATGTGCTGATATATGCTTCTATTAGTTTGTTATTTCCCTCAGTTAATCATTACTTAATTTCTGGTCTGTTGTTTGTGAATGCGCGATTCCAGCAATTCAATTTCCTTGATTTCATTGCCTGTTACATTGTACAACAGGATACATGGAAATCAATTTGCAGAAATGCCGTTCATTGGGACCCGCTATATGTACAGACGCCAAGGAATGTGCCGTCGGCTTCTGAGCGTAATTGAATCTGTACGCTTATTGATTCTTCATAATGTTATGTTACGAAATCTTGTTTTAGTTTACTGAGGTCAGACTCACTATTTCCTCGTCAGGTCCTTCGTTCTCTAGATGTTGAGAGATTGGTTATTCCTGCCATCTCCGAACTTAAGGAAACATGGACCTCAGTATTTGGTTTCAGGCCACTTGAAGCGTCAAACAAGCAGAAAATGAAAAATGTAAATATCATGGTTTTCCCACACATACAGATGTTGCAGAAACCAATGTTGAAGCTTCAGGCAGAAGAAAATACGATTCTCGTGGAAGGTAATTATCTTATTCTGTTTTCTTGATTTTACGTCTGTGAGTACAAAAACTATAAAGCATGTGATATATGGAATGCACAAACTTACCGCAGGTCCAGAGTCCAATGAACTTGAGGAAGACCAGACCATGGAGGAAGTGTCATGTAAAATTGCACCTCATGGAATTGGGATAAAAGAACCTGTATTCGAATCCAGCTTGCAGCTTCCTGATGGCTCCTTGAATAATACTGATGGAAAATGTTTGGTTGAGTTTGGCATGGCTCATGATAATCTTGAAGATGAAAACAAAACCATTTTGGATCCTTCCAGGAGGTTCTATACGTGGGCTTTGTGAACAGATTGAGGAGACCACTGAATATCAGAAAGCTAGTTCTGGTTCGACCCCTCCAGTTCTTGATCAGGGGGCTGTTGAGCTGAGCAGCCAATCAAACCAGTGTAGTATCTCTGAAAAGGATACCAAGTCTTTTGTTTTGCCTTGCTTCGAGTCTGAAGCTAATGAATGTGAGGCATCAGTTCACTGTGCTTCCAGGGGGGGCATTGAAAGTGCTGATTGTGAGGCAAAGGTAGAAAATCACATTGTTACAGACAATCTTAATTCTTGCAATGAGGGTTCTAGACACCTGTCTACTGAGATCGATACTGATGAACCTTGCAAGGAAGTCCTTTTATGTGGGTTTGAAGCTCCTGTCAGAAATGCCGTTTGCCATGACACAGAGACTACAAGTGAGATATCCAATGGTGATATGGACTTGAAGCGTTGTCATTCTGAACATTCTAGAGACGAAAAGACACTTGAGATTTACAAAATGCAACACAACCATTCGGCTGTTGTGCAAGCATCTGCGACGCTAGGTGAGATTCATTCCACATATACCAAGTGTTCTGTTTATCAAAATCCGCATAGAAGCAAGGCCTCGGTTGAATTGGTTCACAAAATTTCAACCCAAAAGGCGGAAGATTTCAAGGATAGTCAACAAGGCCACAAGCTCGAAACCCAAAAGGTTCATCTTTGCTTCAGTTGACACCAACTGTGAGTCTTCCGGTGTGGCCTTTATTGACAGCAATGGACTTTGCAAATCCAAGGAGGTTATATCCGCTTCTCCCAGTGTTGTTGTTGATAGTGTTCGGGATTGATGGATCTGTTTTGATCCGATTCATTTGATTTACACGTATTATTACTTCCTAGGTGTTGGAAATTGCCGAATTCTCTTGGCAATCCGGCTTTGATCCTTCGATTGATGACTTTTGGCACAATGGAAACCGTTCGGTATGGTTATTGCAGTGTTAATTCTCAAATAGGGGCAAGTTGAACAGCAAAAAAACAGGTGACTGTGACGGTTGATAATGACTGATTCTGTTACAGAGTAGAAAGTCAACGTAGTATTTTGATGGTAAGAGCATAAGCTGCCAGTCGTGGAGGAAATTTTGTTGGTGGGTATTAAAGGGAAAAATCTTTTTTTTTTTTTTGGTGATTGTAGATCGGCTTTAACAGCATTATAACTTGTTAGTCGCAGCTTGTAGCTTAGTACAATTATGACTTGGTGGTTTGTCTATTGTGGTCTCCCCATTCTCATTGTACATATGAATCGATTTAACGACAATGAAAAAATGTGGTTTTAATGTGAAGTAGCATTCTTAATCTCGATCTTTTATTTTTTTTTATATGCTCTTCTTTGTCACTTAAACATTTTTGAATATTTAGTCTCGGTATTTCATACGTATAAATCGACAGGCATGCAGAAAAAGGCAACATCCGGTAAGCACCGGGATGTCTAGAAGAACTATCAAACTAACGACACCTGAAATGGGGAATAACAAAACATAAAGACGGCAGGAGTATAACAGTAAACGACAGAAAAATAGGGCAACTAAAAGTTAAAAAACTTAAAACAGTTACGAACAAAAGGGACATAACGAATAGCAATTTTAGGCTTGGCTTTAGTGCAATAAATTCACATGTTTTGCCGTGTTTGGAAACAAGTTAGAATTTAAAGTTTACTATGTAGGAGTTTTATATTATAGTGTATTTTTATTCCACACTATTAAGACCCAAATCTCAAGTTATAAAATCAATAACAGACATATATTTATCATTTTGATAGAACAAAACAAAACTTTATTGTTGTTCATTAACTTCTTATAGCTGGTTTGACTTTTGGAATATGTAGACATGTAAGCATTTTAGTGGTTCGCTTCTTGGGCAGAAACAAAAACAAATGGCGGTAACGACAAGCGTGTAGAAAGCAATGACAAACTGAAGAAACGTACAAAATATACAAAGCAGTTATACAACACAACATTAAATCAATATCATTATATAAATAAGCGAAATAGAACATAGCAAAAATATTTCCAACAGAAAAACGACGTCAAACTATAAAACGGATAAAATTGACAAAAAAGTGAAACGAAACAAAATACAAGGGCATATGGGATAAGGGACAATATCTAAGAAACGACAAGCAAAATAAAACGCAGATAAAGAGAAAATTTTTTGAAAACGACAGACATTCTCAAACGATAAAAAGTGGGACAAAATTTAAAACGTGAAACTCACAAAAGAAACAAAACAAGAAGCAAAAAAATTAAGAAAATACAGGAGAAAATGGCAGGAGCGAGAAACGACAGAAAATTCAGAAAACGACAGGAACGTGGTAAAAACGACAAAAAAGTCAGAAACGACACCTTAGATGAAGAAGGGAAAACATTAACCAAAATAAAAACCAAATAGATAGAGGCAAAAGCTAGAGCATTTGTACAAAAGCAACAACCGAAAAGCATAAAATGGAAAAAGGCCTAAAAGTTGATCAACAAAAACAGTTTCGAAAACGACAGGCAAGTGAAATGCAAAAAAAACAAAAAAGGGTACAAACGACATCCATGTTCCATAGGAATGGGGCCAAAAAAACAAGAAAACGACGAAGTCATAAAACGAAATACATATCCAGAAACGACAATGTTTAATTTAATTTTCTTTTTTTTTTCAAGAATGTGTAATGGGCCAATTGGATTTGGGTCGATGCATTCGGATATTGAGCCCAAATAAAATGGTTCCTCCATAGACCATGCTATAAATAGGAGTAAAAATTACATAATCTGTCTAATTTTTAAAGAGTAAAGTAATATTTATCTTTATTTTACAAATATCATTTATATGTCTATTTTTTTAAAATTTTATATATTCTGAGCCTCAAAATACCATTTAACTAAATGTTATCATGTATTTAAATTTTTATAACAAATTTCTTTATTTTTTGAATAGTTAAATTAAGAAAAAAATATATACATATATTTTTTATTTTAACATATAACATTGATGCATTATCATTATCAATTGAAGTCTTAAAAAAATAAATAAATGTCATTGAGTATCATTATCTTTATGTATCATTAACTTAATGATAATAAGATACACAAAAAGACTTAATAAATACTATATCATTACATATCATAAAAAAAGAGGAAATATCATTCACTTGAAATCTTAAGCAATGAATGTCATTGCAATCATTAACTTAATAATATATAAATTATATAATCAGTAAGACACATAAAAGACTTAATAATACTGCGTCATTAATTTAATTATAACACCCAAATTTCAATTTGTCAATAAAACTATATCATTAATTTAATTACAACACCTTAATTCCAATTTGTCGGTAAATTCAACTTGTCGATAAAAATAATTCATCTTTTTAGGAAATTTTAAAATGTTATTATAGATATCAATTTGAATTTAAGCAACAAACACCCTAATTTTAGGGATTTTTTTAAATATAATGATATCATAATTCATTTAAAATCTTAATTGCGTATATTATAGTTATTCTAAAAAAATAAATTAAAACTAACAATATCATTATTATGGTCATTAATGTCTTTATACATATACATTGAGACATATAAATAATATTCATAAACTGTAGACATATTTTAATTCTACAAATAAAAAAAGCCACATGTCTCAGTAACCCTGAATAGGAGGAACCCAAGTTTTGTCCCTTCACGTTAGGGTTCGATTCCACCATTGGAGGCTTCTTCACCGACTCACTCACTCACACACACCCACACCCACACCCACACAAGTAGCTGCGTTAGATCCGAAACCCTAGCCATGGTGAGATATTGTATCGTTTTTCTCTACATTCCTCTTTCTCTTTCCATATCATTTATGTTCTTTTTTTTCTACTTTTTTGTTGATTGAAACTGTGCTTGGGAGTGTGTAGTCGCTTGTAGCGAACGAAGATTTTTAGCATATTCTTTGTGTTCTGAACACGAACGTGGATGGAAAGCAGAAGATTATGTTCGGTTTGACCTCTATCAAAGGTATTGGTCGTTGATTCGCCAACATTGTCGGCAAAAAAGCCAATCTCGACATGAACAAGAGGAAAGCTATGTTTTTTTCTTTATATATTCCTCATTTTATAAATTCAATTTTGTTCAATTTTGTTGCTGCCACATTGTTTAAGTGATTAGCGGAATTACGTTAATTTGTTTTAAGGTATATTTTTGCGGATTAGGTTGTTAGAAACTAAGTTACAAAGGTGTTGATTCTGACCTTTTTTTTTTTTTGTCTTTTTATGATGTTCATGTTGTTTTTTGATTGTACAAAAGATTCTTGAAGTTTCATGAGATGACAGATTTGATTTCTCGTTCTTTCATTGGGATTTAAATTGACCAAGTAATTTGATGGGGCAAACATAGTGCAGTATGTTGGATGTTGTTAGATAGTTGAATTTGGAGATGCATTGCATAAGGTAATTTATTAAACATTTATTAAACTTGGAGATATATTGAACTTATAGACTCATTAAATATGTTGGTTCATTGAACTAGATAATTCAATGAATTTGATGATTCAATGTACATGGGTTCAATGAATGTGGAGGTTCAATGTATGTGGAGGTTCAATGAACCTGGAAATTCAAAGAACTTGAGAGTTCCCTGTGGTCTATAAATAGGCATCCCTCTTCATTTCCTCCATCTCATTTTCTATACCGGTCTTGCATCTGACATCATCTAATTATCCTAAAAACATTAGATTCTTTTTGAGGCCTTTCACATGTCGTACCTCCCGGATAGTCCAAATCAAACCATCATGCATCTTCACTTTGATGGTGCCAATACTAACAATCTCCAAGGAATGATCATTCCTTATGATCATAGATCCTTTTGAAATAGGTTCATATTGATGGAACCATTCTCTCCGCGATGTCATGTGCCATGTAGCTCCCGAATCTAGTATCTAAACATCAGTGAGCTTCTTTCTGCCTTCAGCAACTGTCGTTGCCTCGTTGTATTAAACGTCTCCATCTCTTGAGGTACTTGCCACATTTTCTTGAGAAATTTTCTCCACTTTTCTTACTCTAACACTTTTTCTTTGCGTGCCCTTTCTTGTCACAATTGTAGCACTTCACATTCTTCTTACTTCTGGATTTGGATCCAGCATGATTTTGGCTCCTACTGGGGCCACATTCTGTTGATCTCCCTCTAGTCGCCGGCAGGGCCTCCACCTATTGTGAACTTACCAACCTGTCTTCCTTACTCTTGCATTGACTTTCTTCTTCAAGAACTGTAGCTGCATCATCATCAAAGACTAGATACTTGGAGAAGATATTGTTGGTCAAGTTGATAATGATTATACGAATCAGGTAGACTTTGAAGTAGAAGCTCTACACGTTCACCTTCTTTTATCTTGTGATCCATCAAAGTGAGCAGAGAAAATAGAGTATTTAGGTATTAATATGGTCGGTTATTAACATGGACTCCCCAATTCGAAAAGTGTAAAGCCTTTTCTTTAAGAAAATTTTGTTATGCAGTGACTTGGCCTCATACAGCTTCGTCAGAGTATCCCATATTTCCTTTGCTATCTTCTTCTCATCAATACTTGATAATACTCCATCTGTTAGTGCCTGGTGTAGATTAGCAATAGTGTTGCCATCCATCTCTTCCCATTTGCTATCACCTGTGATTTCTTTTGGCCTGTCTCCAATAGCTACCAAACAATTATCCTTTCATAGTATTGCCCGCATCTTCATCTTTCACAATGTAAAATTGCTTCCATTGAACTTTTCTTTTCAAATTTTGTAGCCATCTTGTTTATCGCGATTTCTTGGTTTCTACTCCCCAAAACCTGGAGTGCTTTGATACTACTTGTTGAGGAACAAAAAGGAGGTGGCAAAATACTAGAAATGAGAAAATAAATTAGACGCAGAGATTTTACGTAGAAAACCTAAAAACAGAGAAGAACTATGGAGCAAGTTGGAAGAATTTCACTATAGATAACTGGGGATTACAACCTTCTCTGTATTTTACAAGGAGAGAATATTACACAATCTTTCTCTCTTGAAATAGGAGAAACTCCTTACATCCTTCTCTCTTACTAATAAGGAGAAAATTAGAATTGTCTGAAAATAAGATGGAGGAAATTAAGGAGGGGATGCCTATTTATAGGCCATAGGGAGCCCATGTTCTTTGGAGTTTTAAGTTTATTGAACATCCACATATATTGAACCTCCACATTTATTGAACCGCCATATTCATTGAACACCCATATATATTGAATCATCAGGTTCATTGAATTATCAAGTTCAATGAATCCACATGTTCAATGAATTTATAAGTTTAATATATCTCAAAGTTCAATAAATTACGTTGTTCAATGTATCTCTAAATGTAATACATCTAACAACTTCCAACATTTTGGTATTAGATCATTAACATGTTCAATGAATCTATAAGTTCAATGTATCTCCAAGTTCAATGATTTACCTTGTTCAACAAATCTCCAAATTCAATGTGTCTGACAACTTCCAACACATTATCAATCTTGTGCATTTTTAAATTGGTTGTTCATTTACTATGGGGGCTAAGGAATTGCTCGGTTTGTTTATTATTATTATTATTATTATTTTTGGGATGTTATACTTAGCAACCAAATGAAAGAACTTTGAATTTTCGTTTTTCATTTTTGATTTTTTTTTACTTTTTTTGAGTTTAGATGCTAAGCATTTTTTTTTAATGTTCAATTTGTGTAATTTATTATAACTATGCACCTTGTTATCTTTTGGTTGGTTTCTTAATCAGACCTTCCGGTCTTGTAATTTGATGTGGCTAACCTAATGAAGTATTGGTCTTGTGCTTTTACTACAATGGAATTGTATATTTGTTTATTTGAAACATTAGGTTTTGATTTATATTTTTCTTTTTTCTTTTGTTTTGTAGAGCCGGTGAGCTATCGGCTGTAGAGCTTGATACCCTCATGACGATTGTTCCCAGCCCTTGCCAGTTCAAAATCCCTGATTGGTTTTTGAACAGGAAGAAGGATTACAAGGATGGAAGATATTCTCAAGTTGTATCCAATGCTTTAGACATGAAGCTGAGGGATGATCTTGAGAGATTGAAGAAGATCAGGCTTGCTTTCTGGTAATCGTGGCTCACTAGCGCTTTCCTCTGCAATGTGTTTGTTATCTAATTGGTGATGTTGTTCTCGTGATAGGAACCACCATGGACTTCATCACTACTGGATCTTCGGGTGCGTGGACAGCACACTAAGACCACCGGTTGCAGAGGAAAGGCCGTTGGTGTCTCCAAGAAGCGATAGTTTGGTTTTCCATTTTCTTTTGGCCATGGTTGTTTTGTTATGAGGTTACGAGTTTTACTAGTTTAGCTTCCGGGATTTTTTTTTATGTTGATTGATTGCAACTTCACAAATTTCCTTAAAGTTTTTATGTGAAATGTAACAAATTCTGTCTTCTTTTAGTACCATCTATTGTTACTTTGATTGGAAGTTTGAAAGTTTGTAGAGAACAGCAAATAGCTTGTCATCTTTATGGAAGGAGATTAAAAATAAGGAATGCCTTTTTCTATGTTTATCCTTTCTCTGGCTCCATCCCTCGTGTGTTTTGTGTGAATGAGCCATTGATTAGGATGGAAAAATCATGAAAATAGTTCAGTTAATTTTACAAGATCCATCTACTCGCAAAGCTAGGTCCTTTGCATTTGCGGTGTTTGAACTCATTAGCCCAAACAACTGGTGTATGCTTTTATGATAGTGTGAAAAGACAAAAAAGAAAAAGAAAGCCAATCGTAAATTGCACTCTTATTTGCGTGGAATGCTGGAATCTAATCGTGAACCATTGGTTATTAGTCGTTTAGAAGAATGGTTGGAACCAACAATGTCGGTTTGAGAATTCTAGTAAATAAGAGTTTTACACTGTAATAGCTTTTACATTGTTAACTAATGGTTAGAACTGCTTTTGTAAATAGCCCATATGTTGCATCTACTCAATTCAACTGAGAGATGCGGATTGAAATGGGCTAGGAGCAACTTAGAATCATAAGGAATTTTCATAAATACCAAATTTTAATATTTAGTTTTTATAAATACCATACATGTTTATTTATGACATAAGTTAGCATGTAATATGAATGATAATATGGTATAAATTTTTCCAAGTGTAGCATAAATAAGCCAGTGCCTTAACGTGTAATTTTCTCTAGAATCATGGGCCTGGTCTTGTTCTTAGAGGATAGTGTGTTAAAAGCGACTCACAAGTTTGGGCTTCGCAATAAGTCCAACATGAACAAAGAAAGATCTTTCATGAGTTGTGTGTTAATCTGTTAGGTGACTGTCTTTGATCATATTTCTTGCTTTCACTCGGGAGGTTCGACAGGGATAGCATCAACACACTAGAGCACCTAATTGTGAAACAAAAACAGAGAAACAAAAGAGTAATAGGATGTTTGACAAACCGGTTTGAACTGAAAAAAATTGGTTTAAAAACTGTAGTATGTAAGAGTTTTATATTGTAACAGCTTTTAATTTATACTGTAACATGCAAGACTTCACACTTTGAACCAAGTGATTCGAACCAATTTGCCAGATGGATGCTAAGATGAGTTAATGCAAAACCAAGAGGAGAAATAAATCTAGATAGAGAAAAGAAAACTACTAGAGATTAAAGAGACAAAAAGATAGGAGAACATTAATGTAGAGGGAACAAAATTATTTATAATAAAAATAATAATTGATAATTAACCTATGGTAATTTGAGCCCCACAATTTGAGATTTAAAAATAGAGAAACCCAAAAAAAGGGGAAAAAAAATTGCATCGCCGTCAGCCATACAATAAAATTAATAGGGTATTTGAGGAGTGTGGTTAAAACTAAAACTTTTGAACTAAAAATTGTGGAATAAACTTTACACTGTAGCTTACTTTTTTCTGATTACTGTAGTATGTAAGAGCTTTACACTATATCAACTAAAAATTTTGATTTAAAATAAGACAACATTTTGGACTTTACATAACATATGATCTTATACAAACAAAGTCACCGTCAATGGCGTATAGCCATATGCTAATGTGGAGAAAATTTTTGCGACTGCATAACTCCATACTATTAACAACTTGAGATTTTAAATAGAGAAAAAGGAATTCAAAGAAAAAAAAGAGAAGAGAGCAAGATTCCCTGATCCTTTCTGTGTTTGGCTGTGTAAAGTAAGAATAAGACTTGGCCTCTAGCAAGTTTAAATCTTTGTCCGCATGCAAGTTTTTTTCTTTTCCTTTTTTTTTTTTTGGTTTTGGAACTCTGCCCAATTACAGAAATGTACACACTGATTAATTATATCACATTTAATAAGTTATAACTTGGCATTATTCTCCTCCTTATGGTAATCGTGTCTTGCTTTCCTGTCTTTGTCGACGCACAAAATGGAGCCGTACTACAATGGCATTGATTCTGTCTGCAGGGAGTTCTACAATATCTTAACAGATCAAGCTGGTAATGCAATACGGATCATTTCTTTTATTTTATGGGGAAAGAGGGAGGAAAAAAGTTTATGGATTTCCAATGAAATTCGTTGACACTAATAGTGACACCTAAAAGGTTATTTCGTAAAGTGAGTTAAAATTCATGAGTTCTAACTCAAACAGTAAAAAGCTTTTACATGTTATACTAAAAAGTAAAAAGTTGATAATGTAAAATTCTCATATGTTAAAATATCTTTAACCAAAATTGATTTTAACTACAATTCTAACTCATTTTACCAAACACCTTATGAAATTTAATTGGTACTTATCACAACTCACACAAAGGATGAAACTTGCATGGTATAGTCCTACTAGCGATGACCGAAAGAGAGTTTTATTTCAAACAATAAAATTATCGTTTAAACTAATTTTGTTACCATGTTTCTTTTATTAATTTTAGTTTTTAAACTAAATTTGGTTCAAAAGACTTTCGGTTTAAACAATGTTTCCACAACGCTAGTTTCAGATGTTTAAACCTGTACTTTTCTACTTGCAGTACTTTTATATGAGGCTTTTTCTATTGACAATTTGTGCGAGCTCGAATGGATCTCACACGCGGCTTAATTAAGATTATGGATTTATGCAAATTTCTCATCATGCTGATAATTAAACAGTTAGATAATAGGACTGCAAATTTTGTTTTGTTAGAGACACGCGAAGTTTCCAAAGTACCAGCCAAGAAAATGAAAGCAAATGACTGACAAAAAATTTGAAATTTGTTGAGGCTTTCCTCTTAGCCAACAATTTTGAATTTAACCATTCCTGTTCAAATTTTCTCTTGTCATAATACATCTTCAAGCCAAAATTTAAAACTTTTTCCCGACTTAAAATTAAAACACAATTTCTGCTTTGCAAGTATAAATAATTCCAAATTTATATAAGTACTCCATTAATTCCTTACGTAAAAACTGAAAATTATATATTAAAGGTGTGTCTATTCATACTTTATACTTTTCATACACCCCTATTTAATGATATGTATTTATTACTATATTACCTATTAATAAAATTACTCTTAAGGACAAAAGTGTTTTAAATAAATACTCATTACACACTATATCTTAAAAAATATATATCCCCTTCTAAAAAAATTAGCATATTATTTTTTTTCAAAATAATAGAAATGCATTCCAAAGGAAAGAGTCTCCCATAAAAAATATACCTGATTTATTTCTTTTTCAAAATTATTATTTTTATTACTATTTTATAATACTAATTATAATTATATATATGATTGGAAATTGTTTGATACATAAATAACTATAACTCAGGTGCTCCAGCAAAAGGAACCATTCTTTGATTTTATATAAAGAATACTGTATAAAAAACTATATTTCCTTTCTTGTTTTTTAATAAAAAAATACATTTTGTACGATTTATATATAAACCCTTACGATTCATTATTGATTTTTGTTTTTTTGAATCCAAAGTTTGGTTTAATAAAAAGTGAAAAAATTATATTAAGAAAAAATTAGTATATAAACAGAAAAAAATGTTAGTAAAAAAATTGTAAGTTTATTTGGTGGATGGGTGAAAAAAAAAAAACCAACTAATATTATTTAAGTGAAGGGACTTTTTAGGTATTTTAAGAAGGGTGAAAGAAGTAGAATAAATAGTGATTGAAGAAAGAGTGTGAAAAAATAGAGGGTATCAATATCTTTAAATTCACATCTTGGCCCCCATATATAGTACGCATTTTGATCTAAGAAAAAAATGTACATTGCTTTTAAATTCAAACAATATATCATGCTATATCTATATGACATGCAAAACGTATCTAAATTTACCAAAAGAAGCGATCAAATTTCCTGAAAAGAAGTAGGACCAAGAAGAGTTGGAAAGATAAGGGATCTTTGACATGGCAACAAACAAGAAATTAATTATCTGGGACCAACTTTTGGTTTCCCAATATATGACCTAGGAAAAAAAAAAAGGAAAAAAAAAAAGAGTTATGTCCAAAGCTGAGATAAAAGACAAATCATCATATTCATCTCCCCATATATCTTTATTGGGCCCCCACGTTATGATTTATGACCCCTTTTAATTTGCACATGCATATCAAAAATAATAATATGATCATAATACGTACGGACTACCTACCCGCCATCCTCCCGGCGGCCACCCTCTTCCAGCGGCGACGGCATGAGGCTGACGACGAGATCGGAGAAAGCTCCGATGATGAACTTGTGAGTGCTCTTAGGGTTTAGGGCAAGGTAGCACAAGAGAAGCTCGTGCAAGGACTCCCAATTATTGTTATTAGTATTACTATTATTGTTGGATTTCCTCTCGTGATCCCCACGCGCCTCCAGCATTTCCTGCATGGACCGCCGGAAGTCGACGTAGGGATCCGGAGAGAATGTCGGACACGGCGATGCCCACGCTGTTCCCAAAGAGCGTGATGTAAGTGCCGCCGCCGCTGCGGCGTCGGTCGCCGGCGGAGTCGACGATGGAGTTGGAGCGGCCAGGAGTTGAGAAGAAGAAGCGGCGGGAGGCGAATGCGGTGGCAAAGTCGGCTGCGGAGGAGGAGTCATCTTCGTCGTCGGAGGCGGCGCAGACAGAGGAGGTGGTGGTGTAGTAGTAGTCCTCTTTATTATTATTATCTAGCTGGGCGTCTTCATATAGGGAGTTGAAGTTTCTGATGATCAAGGTTGATGATGGTAATGGACGGCTCTGATCTTCTTGGATCGGCGGACTTGGGTTAGAACTGATTGCAGAGGATTGGGAAAACATGAGTGGAAGTTTGATCTTAGCGAAACAGAGATTAAGGCTTAGGTTCTTTCCTAGTGTGTTTGGCATTCTCAGCAGTACTATAATGAAACTGAGGCAAAGTGAGAAGACAATGATAATAATTATAAGACTATATTTTTGGCCTCTAGAGAGAGAAACAGAAAGACTATTAGTGTCATTAATTGGTCATGGTATTATAGTATTGTACTTTGAGACGAATGGCGACTACACAGTCGTAACTTGGGCACGTTCATCACACGTTTTAATCAGACGGTTCATATTGGTATAGTGATATGAAGATGACTAATTCATCAATCTTTATACAACATATGTAATTAACTTATCCTTTTCGATTAATTACTGATTAACAGGATTTTGAGAACCTATTTAAAAAAACTGCTTTTAAATTATTCTATTCGTGTACAAAAAAGTGAGATTTCGTGTAAGAGCTTCTTGGAAGTAACTAAAGTCAATCAACATTGTACCTACGCCCCTTTAATTTTACGTAACCAAAAAAAAAAAAAATGGGGGCTCAAAAATTGGGTCAGGATAAGCATGCATAATTTATGTTGGGTATCATTTTTAAATTGTAGTTATTCATTTGTACTAGTCTTAAATTTTATTAGGAACATAGTTTATTTGAATATCCTCTCAAAAATGGTATTCGGGCGTGTTTGCAATAGCTTAAAAAAAGTTGTTTTTAATATGTTTTGATAGACCTATGAAGAGTGCTTAAGGCCTTTAATTAAAAGAACTTTAGGCTTTTAATTAAAGGAACTTTTAAGAAATGCTAGCCCTTTATGAAAAGTTTTTTTATTTATATTTTGGACAATATTTAAAAATACCAAAAGGAAAAATTACATCTATATTCTTAAACCATACTAATCTTTATACCAATAAGAGCTTTTTATTTATTTAACTAACAAGTTCAAAACTTTTATAAGATCAAAAAATATTTTTCCATGCATTCTCTAAATACTAATTAAAAAATTTTAATTTATGCTTTTTTTTTCTATTACTTAAAAATAAAAACACAAACTATAGGCCTGAGTGAGCTGTGGTAAGCTGCACATGCAAACCAAGTGAAGAGCACCGTCGAAGTCGCTCAAGAAGAAGGAAATTAATTATATTCACATGAAATGAATTGTCACACCATTTTTTTAACCAAAAAACTTTGCTTCTATAACATTAATATTATAGCACTTTGTCAGTGTTGGTGCACTGTTTATGACACACACACACAAAAAATATATATATGTATAAGGTGATTCAAATAAGAACAATAAATATTGATTGTCCTTCACTCTACAAGATCCCCCAACAGTCCATGTCCTTTTGGCTGATGTTTGCTCATGATATATTTTTTTTTTTCAAGTCTGACATAGTACAGAAAGCAGCATCCAGGATTCCTCTTTTTTTTTTTTTTGTTGCCTACCAATAATTTAATTGGTTTAGCTAAAAATAATTTTACTTCGACAGACACTTGTGAGATTCTCTGCAACATTATGCATTCTTATTTTATTGAATTATTTTTAATATCTGAAACCACTACCAGCTAGCCTATATGCATGCTTCTTCTCAGGTCCAGATTCGTGGGCTAACCTTGGATCTGCAATTAGCATTTTGGGGGAAAAAAAAAGCATATTAGACTTAACTTAAAAATGGACTGCCTATAGGCTATAAGGCTATATATAAATGCATCTACAATGATCCCTTTTGAGTAAAAAAAAAATAAAGGTGTCATACTATTTGATTATTGCTTCTCAGATAGTGGGATTGAGTATTGGATTTTCCCTTTTCTACGAATATCAGGGAAAAATTAAAATTAGATCATACATGATAGAAATTAGAGACATATAAAGTACATTTGAAAAGGATAGCCAAAAAGCTGCATTCTAAACAAAATTGAAAAATCTTTAAATATGCAAGGGTTTTAAGAATATTCAAGGCATGTACATCAACATGCAAACTCAAGCAATAAGGACGGTCCAACCAACTTTGGAAAATGGTTGAAGCAAACCCACATGGTGGGTGCTGCTTAATGTTTCTGACCAAGCTATTATTACCAAACACGATTTTGCTTCTGATAATTTGCCAAATCCAAACAGCCGAATTTCAGTATACACAATTAAAATCCATGAACATTCAATTTTCTTGGGGGAAGAAAAGACAAAGACAAATGTTCTATTTGAGAGGGCTTTCTAAAAGCTGTTTTTAGCTTTATAAATTTGAAAATTGATTCTAAAAGTGTTTAAATAATCAGTTGTACTCTCTCCAAAAGAGCTTTTTGTCAAAGCTACAAAATAGGCCTGTTTGGCACAGCTTCTATTTATGCTTTCCGTCAGTAAAAAAGAGAAGCAAAAGCTATAGTTTTGCGGTAGGTATTTAGAACTATATTATTAAAAGAGCTTTAATAGGTTAAAATGGTTTTAATTTTTTTTAGAAGTTACAAAATATTATTTTTAAGCTTATAATATATTATTAATGCTTTAGTACAAGTTTAAAGTTTATTTCAGAAGTGCTTTTTCAAGAAGTCATATTTTATGGCTTTGACAGGAAGCACTGTTGGATAGCAAAAGTACTTTGACAGATTACCCAAACACTTTCAAAATAAGCTTTTAGAGTGAAGAAGCCAAAACCAGCTTTTATAAAGCCTCCCAAATAGGCCCAATATGTATTTTTTAAAAAACACTTCAAAAATAAACTTCAAAACTTACACCAAAATTTTAAAAGACGTTGAGCTTGTTTGGTTGGAAGGTTCACATGATTTGAACCCAAAATCTTCCATGAACTAGTGTTTGGCAATATTCAAAAACTCAAACCCATTTTAAATCATGATGTGATAGTTTGAAGTTAAGATTCTCTCTAAATTCAAAATTGCCCCTTTGTGTATTAAACCACGCTTTTCAAAACTTTCCATTTGAATCTAAAAAGTTTAAATCATCACGTTTCAAACCCCCTGAAACGAACGGACTTGTTATAAGCTTCATTATAACCTTAATACTGGTAAAAAGATTTATTATTTTAAAATCATTTTGACCCATTTAAATTCCTTTTTAAATATATGATTTCAAACCTTCACTAAAAAACTACCTTTTATTATTATTTTTTATCTTCCCGGCTAAAAACACAAAAAAAAGTTATACTAATAGCCCCAAGACAAACAACCATATTGACATAATCTGGCTATACTAATTAGTTCTAGTCTCTTAAAATTCTTCTCATTATCTCTATCACTCTAATTAATATATGACTAAACAATCATTCGATATGTGATTAGAGAAACAGATGTAGTAGCTCAATTGTGTCAAGCTAACTAATTTCTACGGACAAAAAAAGTTATATCTGAGCAAATACTAGATCAAGAAACAAAAAGAGATACGAAAAAAAAATTAAGTTACAATTTAAAAAGAAGTGACATTTTATCTCGTGGAGAAGGACGTTTCATTCATGCATGGATTAGTGATATTACGTGACAACTGCCAGAGAAAGAAAAAGGTCTTTTTGAGAGAACAACGTGAACTGAGCTGACCAGATCAAGACGAGTCTTTGATCCTCTATTGTATAAATAATTGTCCTTCAACTTCACCTTTTCTCTAACGAATCCCTGAATATCTTTGTACGTTTCACATGATGCCCAAATTATTGCTTTGCTTTATGGTCTTTCACGCAACCATTAATTTTCTCGTATACAGATATTTTTATACACTGGGTCCAATACCTGGCGGAGCCAGAAAATGGAAAAGTTTTCAGCCACAGAAAGATTCTCTAACGAATCCACTTTTGATGCTCCTTTTTTTTAAAGCAGCAGTATTTGATTTTTAAATATTTCAAACAATGTGTGTAGCAATATTTATAATACTAGAGTTACTCTCTTCATCACTTTCTATCTTTTATTATTGTCATATGTCAGCTTATTTTTTTTATAAAAAGCAAGCTTAACTAAAGACCATTATATTACACTTTATTGCATGCCATTCTTCCTTTTTTATTTTTTAACCAGAAAATGTATTCTGAGAGAGATTTTTTTTATGTGCTTTTTCTTCAACTACACCTACTTAGCATCTGAGACACATTCCCAAACCCATCATATTTTCTCTACAAAAGTTCTCGACATTTAGACGACTTATTCGTGAATGTTTATTCCCGAACTGTATATTGCAATATTTTTTTTTCTACAAAAGTTCTCAACATTCGTGTGTGTGTGTGTGTATATATATCGTTATATAGCATGAATTTCTTTTCAAAAAATTATGTAGAAGATATACATTACAAATAGGCACTGGGAGTACTACTTAAATATTAAGATAATCACAAGATAACATTTTAGAGTATCCAAAACAATGTTCAAATAGGAAAAAAAATACCATTTTAAAGTATGAAAGAGAGATAAAATAGTCTCTCAATAAAAGAAAGGTAAAATAGAAAAAGTTAATATTTTTAGCTGACAGATAAACACTTTCCATCAAAGTAGAGTTTTTTCCCCCTGCTCTAAAGTAACGTTGATAACTTACATTGGAGAAAGGATGAGCAAGTGTTGATTTTGGACATTGTAAGAATAAAACGCCCAAGAGAATGCTGAATTCTAAAGCAAAAAGCATTGAGGAGAAAACTGAATTCTAAAGCAAACGCCCAAGTGAAAGTTTTTGTGTATCGTTTTTTCTTTACAGTGTGATTGAAGAAGATGAAAGGTCTTCAATGGCAATTCTCTAAAAACAAAAAATCTTCCGAAAACTGCCTTTTGGGTTAAAAAAAGAAAGAATGGCATGAATGTAATAAAGTCTAAAATAATAGTCTTTAGTTAAGCTTGTTTTTATAGGAAAATGAGCGGAAACATGACAATAGCAAAAGATAAAGAATGACAAAAAAGTGACTCTAGTATTTCTTTATATTTATATATGACTATTCATAATTTCATTTGGTGTCGTATCACTTTCAGATGCGCGTCTTAACAAAAATTGGAAAATGATGAATAAGTTTTAATAATTTATCTTCATTTATGCTATGTTTTTCCCCAGAAAAATGTTAATTAAATCAAACAATAAAAGGGTATTTTACACTATAATTTTTTTTCTAAATTACATAGGCACATCTTTGATCAAAACATGTTACGTTGACACTAAATTTCAAAACACTTTACGTTGACACTAAATTTTCATAAGATTACATATACACCTACTCAATTGGTCAAAGACGACGGAAAAATTTAGATTGACCAGTAAATAATTTTTTAACGATGAAAATATCTCTTCCTACAATACATTAGAAAATAATCCTCACTAAACTTAACAAAAAATGACGTTTACCCCTTATTTAGTCAATAAAAATGATGTAAAGTGATCTCTGAGCACTCACAATTACAACTTGCACTTCAATCGTAAATAAATAATAAAAAAAAAATTATATGACTAAAATTGTTTGGCTATTTGGGTTATTTTACGTTGGAAATTAACAAAGTTAAGGTGAGGGATAACATAAAGTGTTCTCTTCAAAACCATGTCGTCGTTAATTAAAAAAAAATTATCAACCTAGCTAAAACTAAATTTAAAACATTGTGAATATAATAAACATGAAGAGAATATATAGTACTATTGTATTATTATTATTATTATTTGCCTTGATGCTAACCATTAATTTCAACATAGAAGTAACAAAAAGTAATTAAATGTAAATCAGAATCCTAAAAAAAAGGTCTTATAAGATAGTGAAAGAAAGCAATAATTTTTTTTTTCTAATAAAAAGTACTTAAAAAAACCAATCACATGACGAGATCACAATAATTCAAGATATCTTGTTTCCATTACTAATCCTATACCTCTTTAATCGATCTATCCTTTGTTTGGACAATAATGGAACTGAAAAAAAAAAAAAAACCCCAAATATGATGATTGAAGAAAACCAAAAGTACAATATATATATATATATAAAACTTACTCCTCAAATAAGTATTAATGAAGCTTCCAAACGCCTGTACGGACTAGTAATATTAATATTACAATAATTAGGCTTAGCATTACTGCGAAATTGACAGGGCTTCCATTTGGAAGCAAACAAGATCTTAGATCTTAGCTGTTAGTATCTGTATTTGCTGGGTATGATACATAGATATAAAGCCAACAAATGAGTGAGAGTTTTCCCGAATCACAAGTAAGATATTTCCAACACAGTTTCAAGCTGTGCAAAATTATTGGCCTTATTTAATAACATGTTAATATCAATTCGAAGTAGCTAGTACAATTCTTTTCTGGCACTAACTTCAATATCGATCAATCACGGATATAGCTCCACTAGAACGAATAAATGACAATTGTACAGATTCCCCACATGAAAACGAGCTGTGCTTTAAAATTTGTAAGCTTCTCCACTATAGGAACGTCCTGAATTTTTGAAATTAATAAAAATATGTATGAATTAAATATATATGGTTGTTATGTTAAGGTCATTTCTTGGGCTAATAACAGGCCGGATCATTGATTGATTCATTAGATTTCGAATCGGCCTTTTTGCAGGACCACCAAATTTAATGCCCCACGCCAGATTTTAGAACGGCTCTTTGAAGGACATACTGCTACCAAAATTTTGATAGCACAGATCCCAAAGTTTTGGCTACCAAAAAATATTTGAGACCAAATATTTTGATTGCTAAAACATTCTGATACTAAATTATGGGGTCATAAAAATATTTTGCTGCCAAAGGATTTTATTGATTATGCTTTTTTCGTGACCAAAATATAATCTACTTTTAAAGATCAAATATTTGAATTTTAGCTATCAACTTTTCGTAGCAGAACATTTAGCTTCCAAACGTATTTTTGTCTCCAAAACTTTTTGTTACCGACTTTCAAATTTTTTTGTAGCGAAAATCTTTTGCTACAAAAAATAGGGGTTTTTCAACTAGCATGCAAACTGTTAAAATTCTTGTAGTTACCGTCAAATTTATAGCCCGAAATTTGTAGTTTTCCACATCAAGCATATAATGTTGGTCACTCGAAACAGTCGGCTCTGTCAAACATTTGGATAATCGCTAATGGTAACGAAACAACTAATAATTATAATAACTAGGGTTATAAGAAGTGCCAACAATCCAATGTTGCACGTGATGTCAAATGGAAGTATTACACAAGGTGTCCCTTTTGAGCCTATTGCATGTAAATCTGTCTACTTATAAACAGTATTATAATACTATCTTTTTTTTAATTTTGGTGACTTGAAATGCCCATCATAACCTAATGTTTATTTTTGTAAACTTAAACAAGTTTTGGGGTTTTTTATTCATTACCATATTGGTATTATATTTAATGATATGTTGACTCCATTCTTTTTATATATCCTGGGTTAGTTAATTTATTTTTTCTTTTTTTGCTTCATTTAGATTAATTACCCATTGACTTTCTTTAATAGGATTTATCGGGTTTTTTTTTTCTAATGCATATTAAATTCATATCAACAAGTATTTATTCACTTATATAACGGATTTTTTTATAATTTATTACGTTTCAACAATTTTTGATGTTGCCATTGATTTGTTTTTGTTTCACATTCACGTTTAATGTTGCCATTGCCATTGATTCTTTAAGAATCATTCATATTCACATTCACCTTTCATTTATCTTACATATTCATTAGAGGTGTTATCATTCATATTTGTTTCTATCCTCAACAATTTCTTAATCATCATTGTCATAATAATATATAAATTACAGTAATGATAAATATAACAGAAATCTTAAGATATGTTATGTTTTCAAAACTAATTGTAATAAATATCAAGTTTTAAAAATATTTATAATAAATGTCAACTTTATGATAGAAATAATCTATCTACCATTTTGTTTACAGTTGAAATAATTCTTATTTACACAATAAATGAATTTATGGTGCAAATAATGTATTTGCTTCCTAGTTTACAATCTAAATATTCGTTATTTATATAATTGTTTATATTGTAGATTTGACATTTACTAAAAATATTTTCAAAACTTGATATTTACTTCAAAAAGTTTGAAAAATCTGATATTTTTCTCATTCTTCCTTTATATAAGTATTATTATTTATAGTCTTCACAATTTGTCCTAATAGATGTTCTTTTTTTTTATATGAGTTTCTCCCATGCATAAACATACTTTTCATTTTCTAACTCTAAAAAGGAAAATACTTGGAAAAAAATTATGCCCAAATAAGTTCAAGATGTTGTGTATAGAAAACTGCCATGGTCATTACCATAATGACATATAAATTATAGTGATGATAATATAAAGATTATTTTTTAATCTTCAAAATTTCTCCCTAATAGATGGTTTATTATCTGAGTTTCTCACTTGCATAAATTGTACATATTATTCAGTAATCTAACTCCCAAAAAAAAACTTAAAAAAAATTGTGCCCAAATATTTTATAGTTGTCATGCATATAAAGATGTTATAGTTATTATTATAATTACGGGTGGCAAAATGGGTTGACGGGTCGGGTTGAAGTTAATTTTTACAAAATTAGGTCGACACTAACCCGACCCGTGACACGAACGGGTTGAGAATTTTCAACCCTAACACGACCCGTGTCAACCCGTTTCTTATGCACAGTGTCAAAAAATATGACCCGCGACCCGTTTTGACCCGTAACCCGATTGTGACCCGCAACCTGCCTCCATTAATATATGTAATATTAAAAAAAACATAAAATTAGAAGAGTTTCATACCATTTCAACAAGAAGATGAGTGATAAGAGATGTAGGGTTTGATATTTTAAGAGCTTATATTATATATGAAATAATATTAATTTTTTTAAAGTTAATTAATTAAATACGGGTAAAAAACGAGTCATTTTAGTGTCAGATGGGTTGACCCAAACACGACCCATTTTTTGACGGGTCAGTTTCAGGTCGACACTAAAATGACCCGTGGTCAAATTTTTTGACACTAACCCGCAAAAAACCGTGTCGGATTCGTGTCGTGTCGTCGTGTCGCAACCCGTATTGTCGGTCCTAATTATAATGATATATAAATTATGGTAATGATAAATATAAAAATTATCATAGTCATTATTATAATGATATATAAATTACTATAATGATAAATAATTTTCTTGGTTTAATATTGTGAAAAACGGTAGTTTCCCTTTCTTTTTCTCACTATTTTTGTGTTTCTATTTGGTAGTTTCCCATTTTCACATTAATTGTTCTATAAATGAAGTTTGTTATTTTTTTCGTTTTGTTTTTTAAAAATAATTAAGCAATTACTCATTATTTGTTTATTTCCTTTTTTTTAATCCACGCATGGCCACAGTTGCTCATTTATTATGTTGTATTAGTTTGTTTTCCTTAATTGCATCAGTTTGTTTGATTCTCAAATTATTTGCTTCGTTCCTTTTTGTCTGCATTAATTGCTAATTGTATATTTTTGTGTTGCTCATCGTAATCTTCTCAGAACGTTTTTTTTTTAAATGCTGAAACTTTAACGGCCTAAATAAAAGAATCTAAACTACCTAATCAGTATAATTACCTATTAATTATGAAAACATCTGAATTTATTACATTTCAACAAGGAAATTAATATAGATATTGATTCTTTTTTGTTTCAATTCAAGGTCATAGTAGTCTTTACACTAGTATATAATTTGTAATTAAATTAGTTTGTATTAGAGTCAATGCCTTATAACTAGACACTTATGTAAATGACCCATGTCAAATGACCGGTGCGGCCCATTTGATTCACGCCCAAACATGCGTCGCGTCATGCTTGAGTTGACCCATTTATTTATCGTGTCATAATAAGTCTGATCCATTTAATTTTGGTGGGTTCAGGCCCATTCCATGACTCATTTTATTAATGGGTCGTGCCTCTAAGTGCTTGGGCTGTACTCGTAACCGTAACAGTATTCGTGCTTTTTGTTATGCTTTTAGCTCTCAATGTGTTTTTGTCACGCCTAGTGGCAAATTTACAAAATTAAAAAAAAATGAAAACACAAGATGAAAACACAAAATCTTAACAACAAAAAGTGCATTATTGATAAGAATCTTTTTTTTTTTTTTAAAATAACAACATTGTAGAATCTTGTACTTTGTGATTTCTATTATTTAGTTTTTCATATAAATCAAACATGATAAGTTTATATTGACAATTGACAATTTACCAACACCAATATATTTATAAATATTTATAAATATATAAAACATATTAGTAAAATTAGTTTTAAAGTATATGATTCAATCGTGCTTGATATTAGGCTTCATTTGTGCTTTTAATGTGCTTGTGTTTGTGTTCGTGCCTAGCCTTTCCCATGTCGTGCATAAAAGTTACATCAAGCCTAGCCTATTTAATAAATAGGATAGTCTAAGCACATTTAATAATCATGTCCTGCATGCTTTTTAACGTGTCGTGTTTGTGCCTGCCCATTAAATCCGGCCCATTTTGACATCCCTATATACAAATTTATCATATAAAGAAATTTTTGCCACATGAAAAAGTTTTAGTCACACCAAAAAGTTTCCATAACGAAATAAATTTTGCAACAAAAATTGCCTCATCACGTCTGGTTGTATAATATTAGTCGCAACGCTGTGATCGAAAGTATATTTAGCCACACAAAGAGCTGTTTGGTTTGGTTTTTGAGAATTTTTTCCTTTTCAAAAACACAAAAAACAAAAATAAAAACAATAAACTTGTTTTGTTAAATTTTTGACAAAAATATTTCTAAAAACTTCCTCAAAAACCCCAAAAATGAAAAAAAAAAATGTGTTCAATTTTTTTATTCTTTCTTCTTGACCCAGGACTCATCTTTGACATCGCCCAACTGAAGTACGGTGACCACAGTCCGGAGACCACCCCATCCCTTGCTAGTGAACCCATCGTCCCAGCCATCTACTCCAGTGCTGGTAAATCCAGAGCTTCGCCAGCAACCTCCCGACCCAGTGCCTCCCCGCCTGTGAACCCCCTCCATCCCTCACCTAAGCCCAACCACCCTCATCGACGAATCCTAGTGACCTTTTGACCCCACCAAATCTTTGTCAAAGCCCCGCGACGGCAAGAGGAGTGGTGATCTTGGATCTCCGTCGAAGCTCGCAACATTACAATCGCAAGCTATGATGATCTCGCGAGAGGGAAATCGCCTCCGCACCGTCGATCCCAGGGCTATCGATCTTCGCGCCTCTATTGTCGTCGATCTCTGCTTGAGCTGTCGCCAACGTGCTGGCCTCATCGTAGCAGAGGCAGAGGAAGTTTCTTCTTCCTCTCACTTTTTTTTTAAGGGAACCTCTCGTTTTCTCAATAATAATAATAATAAAAGTATTAGTATATTAATAAAATAGTTTTTTAGTTTAATTTGAGTATTATTTATATTAATAATTTTTTATTAAAAAATATCTGTGTTAAAAAAGCATACCATCATATGCAACCAAACATAATTTCAAAAATATCCTTATCACATTTTACAAAATATTTTTATTTTTAAATTTTTTAAAAATTAAAATTAAAATTAAAACATTATCAAATGGACCAAAGTATTACAAATAGATGTTAGTCAAGGCTAAAAGTTTTTCTTTTCCCCTTTTTTCTTTTTTAAATGACACCAATCACTAGTGGTGCTGATTACATAGATGCCTGGGCCAGTGATCAAAAAACGCACAACTATACTATGGAACACCAGAAGCAGCCAAAGATACATGTTATTCGCGAGCAACAGAGGGAACTCAACCACATCATGAAGCAGAGTCTATAATATTCATTGGACGTGCAAGATTAATCATTCTGGTTGATCCAAGCTGTGGCAGCCATTGATGCGGCGACTCCACCACGAGTGGTGTTCATGACAGGCTTATTCCTTATCTCCGCATCCATCACTACCTCCACGTCCTCTCTCGTCACGGCTTTGTCCCCTGGCATCCTACCCGTCGCATTCTAAAAAAACAAAAACAAAAAATTAAACTAAATAAATTGCGCTAGTTTTTGAAATTTTTGTTATAATCACCGCCAAAACATTCGAGAGTTTAGCCTTGTCCTCATCGCGGGCCTTGCCAACGTTGAGATTGGCAGCAGCCTGCGCGGCGGCTGCGAGACCACCGGGTCGGGTTTCGTTGATCCCGGTGGCTCTCATCCCGGCTGCTTGTATTGGGGCCGCGTCACTTTGATCGACCGGTTTGTCACCTGCCGAAATGGCGGTGGCCTCAAGTGCCTCACCAATTGCGATCGGTTCATTGTCAACAAGTACTGCTCCTGTGAATCTTCTCTCTATTTCGGGTTCCACAATTTGTCCAAGAACCTATAAATTGAAAACCCACAAAAAGAAAGTACGTCTAGACCCCACGTTGAGTTGGGTACGTACCCCATTTACATTTTTGGAAATTTCATTTTTCATCATTAAATTATTTTCGTTTGTGTCCCTACTTTGCAAAGGAAAAAAAAATTATATGCCCTTACTCAATAAAACTTCCAGCTAACTCCGTCGCTGATAACCAACACATATTAAGGTATTGAATAATCTAGTAATAATTTCACACTTCCTCATTCAAAGTTAAAAAAAAAAAATTACACGTCGAAGGTTTTTAGAACAAGAATGTTAACATTGCTCACAAGCGGTGGCCTTGGAGCGGAATGTCTTGTGCGACGTTTGGCTTTCAGATTATTATTTTTTTAATTTTCTTTCCAAAATTTAGTTTATACAATCGGTTTTGTCTCGTAAATCATAAAAGTGAAAATCTTTTTTTATAGTCTAATTATTAAGCTTTTAAATCGAAAAAAATCCTTATTTATTCTCTTTGCGAGTAATCTTCATATCGATAGCTGTTTCCATTTAGTTTAAGTAACATTATTGTTAAAGCTATAATTTATTAGTAAATAAATGAAAATCTTAAATATGAAAAATTATATCAATAAATGCAGCGTTAATCACTATATTAGATAAATCTGTAACTTAAACCCCCTTTATTATTCTTTAAAGAGTTTTTTTTTAAGTACTATCTTTTTTGCTATTCTTTAACTTTTTTTTGTTTGAAATAGAAAAAAATTATTGTTTTCATTTTTTCCTTAGTTAAAATTGTTTCCAAAACGGATAATAAAATTGAGATGAAGGTTGAAATTGTGATGAAAGACTAGGGAAAAATTATAGTCAGTTGATCGAAGTCATCAAGAATAGGATTGAGATGAGATATAAATGTCTTGTTAAAGAAGATAATAAATACCACATAAAATCATTTCCAAAGATATACCCTCAAAATAAAACATGTAAGTAAAAATTTTATAGTTCATTTAGAAAATCAATTGGAACGAATTTACACTATAGTCTATTTTTGCTTTATATTGTAACAGTATTTGCAACTAAATAGATGAAGTGAGGTTGTGAAATCAAGCATTAATAAACACCCGTTTTTCTTTTTCTTTTTCTTTTGGAAGATATTCCTTTCGTTAATATTCACAGTCACGCAAGATCATGAGCCTGCACCTTTTAAATTAAAGCAAAGCACAAACTATATATAACAAGTATTATAGCTACTATTAGCTTATCATCCATCACCTATACTGGAATACTAATTAACATATAATATATGCACACACGGAAAATCCAAAAATCTTTTGGGAGCTTAAACCAAGTGACCTACTCGCAGCACAAAGCCATCTCTTAGAAACCCATTATATACAACATGATGTCACTTCACGTATGTTCTCGTTGAGCCCAGCCGCTCCAGCCATTGACGCGGCAACTCCACGAGGCGTGGTACTCTCATCACCCGTGCTCCTCACCTCCGCACTAATCACTCTTTCTGCATCTTCTCGCGTCACGGTCTTGTCGATCAGCAGCTTCTCAGTCGCATTCTATACAAATTAAAACAAGACATACGGAGGAAAAAAAAAGTCAAACGATCATATTTAAAATCATTTTAAATAATGTCTAATCAGTCATTTAATAAAGTTAAACAATGAAGTATCCTAAAACATATAATAGTGATCAGTTAAAATTTATTTCAAATTGAACCCCTATAACATCAGATATGGTCGTCTTGTACTCGTCGTCGATCTGAAGAGCATTAAAAGTGGCAGCAGACTGAGCTGTGGGCCCAATACCGTCAGGGAACGTTACATTAATCCCAGAGGCTCGCCCCTCGGCGGCTCGTATGGCAGCAGCATCAGCTTGGTCGACAGGCTTGTCAGGGATAGAAAAGGCACTGGCCTCAAGTGCTTCCCCAATGGTAATTGCATCACGATCAAGAACTGACCCCGGAGTTCTTGTCCTTCCCTGCGGTTCCACATACTGTCCCAAAATTATATAAAAACACACCTATGCATATGCATGTCCCACTTTATTTGAAGAAAACACTTTATTTTTTTATCAAGTTTATAATTAAAGATTATATTTTCTGAAATATTTTTCCTACTAGAAAACATTCATACGCCAAATAAACTTTTTATATATATAACATGAAAGTTTATTGTATAACAACTAGAACTATAACGAGAAAAATAAGTGTGAAGGAAGAATAAATGAGCGAACAAAGCGTATACTTTTAAATTTTGGGAAAGGACAAATTTACCAAATTTAACAATAAATTAGGAGTACGTTTAGAAAGAGTTGGAATCAATTAGTGAAACAGAAATATGATATGTTGCAGATATAGTGTAAAACTATAATATGACTATGTTCTCAAACACTTTCTATATATTAGTATGTTCTCAAACGCTGTCTATATATTAGTTAGATGTGTGAGAATATATATTGATTAACCTGCCCACCAAGGGCTTCTGTGACGATGCCGTCTCCATTGATAATTCTTTGGGAGAAAGTGACTCCTTGCTCTCTACCAACGTTTGTGGCATCACAGAGGCCTACTTTCCCCAGCCGCTCGTTCACCGAAGCCGCCGATTCCATCACTGCGGCAGGGTTGCCAATTGGATTGTGGCCCAAAACCACGGTTTCGGCTGCCTGCATGGCAGCTGCGTCCTTTGGCAGGGAGACGTTGAAAACGTCGCCGTATTTGATCTGTTCCCGTTCTTGGAACCGGTCGGCTCGAGGTCTCAGTGGTTGTCCGTGGTTCATTTTCTAAATGTAGTCTTATCGTTTTCTAGTACAATGTCCGTACGTACTATGTTAAAGTAGTACCATATATAATATTTGGGATTCATCGAGAAACTGACGGCAGGGTTTGTAAGATTTACATGTGCGGGATGAAAACAGGACTTTGGTACGCCAGTTCACAGCTGGTGGATGGTTTTGGGGTCCAGCTTTGAAGCAAGACATATTATATGGACATTTAATCGGTTTTGGATATAGTTTGTGTCGTCATATTGATGTGTATGATATAATATAACTTATCTCGATGTATATCAGACTGCTATTTCGCTCAAAAATATTTATTTAATTAAATAAATAATACGTTTTGCGGTTCCTTGAAACAATTGCCAAAAACAAACATTTTCTTCCCAAATCCAATAATTGATTAAAGGACGTGCAGTTGGTGATTTTATCATTACATGATGTCGTTTCTGTTATTCAACGGCATGGCGTTTTACTCTGTTCCCATGTTTCTTAACCTTAATTGGGACCCGTGGATGTGTCCCCTTTTCCACTGATAGCATGCCAAGAAAAGGCACGGTTCAACTTGGTGAGCGTGATCATTAAACCTTCTAATAAAGAGCAGGTACAACTCTTTATTTAATTAAACCTTCTAATAAGGAGCAGATACAACGCTCTAGAGTTCATTTAAAAAACACATGGAAACTAAGAAGTTTAAAATTAAACACTGTACGAGGGTTTTAGATTGAAGTAAATTTTTACTTTTCAGTATAAAATATGAAAACTTTACAACATAACAAACTAAGTTAAAAATTTAAAAACAAGTTAAAAATTTATTGTCTCTAACATGTTTCTTAAATGAACTCCTGTTTAATTAAACCTTCTAATAAAGAGGAACTGTAAAATTAAGGTTTCAACCTGTTTTCTTGAGTCTTCTTGAGAAGATAATTGAGCTATTTTACCCTAGTTGGAAGAATAATTCTATGTTAACGAAACCCTTTCTTCAACCCCTCGGCAGCCAAAAAAAAGAATTGAGACAGAAATAATACCCCAAAACCTTGTAAGTGTTAGCCGGTACTTCATTCCGTTTGAAAGAAGTATTAATTACTAGTAATTAAACTAGTTGAAAGGAAGAAAAGAAAGGATAAAGGCTTCCCATAACATAATTGGGATTGGCTTATCTTGATCTAAGTACTATTAATGGAACAGGCAAAACAAAACTACTTTCAGAAGCTCAAAATCAGCCTCCTTCAAACGGGCTCAAAACCATGCCTTAAACATATGCAACCATAGATATACATAATTAACTAAACATTGTGTTTATAAGACACCATAAACGTATTTCACTCTTCTTTTTTTTTGGCAGAAATAAACGTTGTTTTCACTTGTTTTCGTTAATCCTTGCCGCTGCAGCCATTGACGCTGCAAAGCCACCAGGAGTAGTACTCATTATCAGGCTTGTTCCTCACCTCAGCACCAATAACTCCTTGCGCATCCTCTCGCGTCACAGCTTTATCCGCTGTCAGCTTCTCAGTTGCATCCTACACAGACAACAAAGAACATTTAAAACAAGTCACCAATATCGAGCACCAGAAAAAAATAAAAAAAATAAAACAAATGTGACATCGTTACCAGGATAATTACCAGCATAATCTAATGGTAAATCCATATCCGATTTCATCGACTCCACTACCTTCACTATAAGGTGAAGGATTCACAAAAAAAAAAAAATCTTTGCAACATACTTCGATGAAAATACACCCTACGAAATTAACAAGGTATGAAGAATTTATTTACCCCTAAAACAACGGAGATAGTTGTTTTGTATTTGTCGGCAATGGGGTGAGCATTAAAAGTGGCAACAGACTGAGCCGTGGTCCCAACACCACCAGGGAATGTTAGGTTAATCTCCGTAGCTCTCACCTCGGCCGCTTGAATGGCAGCAGCGTCTCCTTGGTCGACCGGCTTGCTCGGAACAGAAAGAGCGGTGGCTTCGAGTGCTTCACCAATTGTGATCGCGTCACGGTCCAGTACTCCTCCTGGAGTTCTCGTCCTCACTTGCGGTTCCACATACTCCCCCGCAACCTACACACCCCCACAATCCAATTTAAGCCGTTTCATGATCCAAGTGTTAAAAAATAATCATTGCTTTTTGAGCAAAATATATTTATAAAATGATTAATTTTATTTTTTTTAGCTTTTAGCAATTGTTTCACTTTCACCTCTAAAGTATTAATTGATACGATAATAGTAATATTGCTAAAAACTTATGAAAAATTGACCTGTCCCCTGACCGCTTCTGTGACAATGCGGGTGCCTTCGACAACTTTTTCTGAGACAGTGACTCCTTGTTCTTGGGCGACGCTACAGACGTAGCGTCGCCATGACCAACCATACCAAGCTGCTCATTGACCGTAGCGGCCGCCTCCATCACTGCAGCCGGGCCGCCCTTCCGAGTCTGCCCCAAAACCACGTTTTCAGCGGCCTGCATGGCGGCTGCATCCCTCGGCGCAACCGGCTTGGATGCCAACGAGCCCGAAACGTTGAAAACTTCGCCATATTTGATGGGTTCCTGCTCTGCTGGCAGCTGATCGGCTCTAGGTCTCTGCGGTTGTCCCTGACTCATGTTATTCCCTAGGTCTTGGTTTGATGACTCGAATATTTGTTTTTTTTCTTTCTTTTTTGGTTGTTACATGCAATAAAAAAAATAGTGCTTCTACAGGAGTTCCATTGAATTGAGGGGTGCTATAAGTATGGCATAAGCATCAGTGAGAAATTGACAGCAGGGTTTTTATAATTTACACGTGTAGGATTAAGAAAATTAGAGCCACTCTTGGTTCGGTCGTTGGCAGGTGGTGGCTATAGATTTGAGGAGACTCACTTCGCAAGACAGGTTGGTATATGGCGTCAGACTTAAAGGAGTTTATCCATGTGTTAGCATACTTACATAGCCTCAGAGCTCGACACAACAAGACATGGGTCAACTGGCTTTTGTTGGAAATTTTGCCTGGATTGATCACATCCTGTTTCAGCTTTTCTATAAGTTTCATGACTTCCTTCAATCCTATGCATATACGTGTATATATATATATGAAGACAATTTCTAGTAAAAACTGAAATTGACGCCCTCCGATAGTTAGATCTATCAAAAACAAATTTTAAGTAGATCTAACAGTTTTAAAATGAATATAACCGATAAAGTTTTCATCAAAAAATATATACAATATTTATTCCCGGGTTTGGGAAGGAACACATGTATCCTATATTTGTATAATCTTAGGCATAAAATATAGTATAAGGGTTGCTAACATAACATACATTTGATAGAGAATGAATGGAATATTTAATAAAAAAAAATTACTCCTAAGAGAAATGCATTATGTGATATTGAATTAAGAGTCCCAGAAGTAAGATAGTGATCACACTGAGCAGTATGCATTGATGTAGCCAACCGGTATAATGTTATAAAATAGATAATTAATGCCATGGGAAAATTAGTAATAAAATTCAAACGTGAATGGACATAAAATGTAAAAGGTAGAAAATCAATTTGATTAAACATATAAAGTAGTAAGTAATTTTTATACTGGAAAGTGGACCAGTCTAAATTACAATTACACGTTTGC
This sequence comes from Artocarpus heterophyllus, assembly GCA_025403435.1. Classification (NCBI taxonomy): domain Eukaryota; kingdom Viridiplantae; phylum Streptophyta; class Magnoliopsida; order Rosales; family Moraceae; genus Artocarpus; species Artocarpus heterophyllus. Next base: position 3,209,283 of record CM046336.1, on the reverse strand, counting down.
TCGAAATAGTACCAGTCTTAGATAGATGTTGGAGAATTGACCAGTCTTTAAACATTGGAGAATGATTAGTTCAAACAAGTACAAATAAATAGTGGAAAGTTACTAGTCCAAAAATATATACATATACTAAAGAATGGCCAGTTGTTGCATGAATAAATTAAGTAAATAAATAATTACTAAAAGATAATCAGTCGATACAAGAATAATCAAATACCAAAGAGTAACCATTCTAAATAGGAATAAATGAATATATACTGGAGAATGATGAGTTGATATAGAAATAAATAAATAGAAAATGAACAGTTGGTATAAGAACAAAAAAATACTGGAGAGCGACCAGTCAAAATAGGAATAAATGAATACATTATTGGAGAATGACCAGTCGATGCATAAATAAGAAACTAGAAAATGACCAGTTGATACAGGAATACACAAATATTGGAAAATGATTAACTGTAAACAATAAACAAATGCTAGATAATGACCAGTCTGTATGCACTGGAAGATGACTAATCGAAAGAAAAATATACTGGACGGTGACCAGTTTTTTTATTTAAATATACATATACGTGTGTGTATATATTTACATATGCACTGAAAGATGACCAGTTTAACTTGGAAGTCAATGTATGCTAAAAAATGACCGTTCTGTACAGAGTATATATACATATACATATGTACGTGAGTGTCTGTGCATGACTAGATAAGTAATAAGATATGGATATGACAAATATACCTGTTTATCAAATTGATAGTTCAGTGAATAGCGATTCCTAATACAGGAGTAATGTCGCTGGTTGTTTAGGAAACGCACAGTTCCCACAAAACAAGAATCTAAATTAATAATATTTGGAGATAAATTTCTTTCTGTTTATGTTTCTCTCGATTTTTACCCGATATCTCACTCTTTTTAAGGACTTTCAAGTACCCCTAAGGCTTTCTTTCATGGCTATTCTATAGACCACTCATATTTTCTTTTTCTCTCTTCTTCAATTTCCCACGTCTATTCACTACTTTTTGACCATCTTTCTCTATTTGTCTTTTCTTCTTTTCTTTCCTCCATTAACTCACTTCCAGACCATACTTTCGTTTTTTTTCTCCTAGTTTCTACAGGTTTCCTTTTTTTTCCCCCCTCATGCATTGCATGAAAGCCCCCTTTTATAGGCATAAGTTCATGGAATGCCATGATGAAGAGCTGTTCTAAGCATGGGGACAATAGTCCTTTATAGTACTCTATTGTTCATTAGACGGGGTCCTCAACAAATTGTTGACATCAGATTGATATTTTCCTTTTCTGTAGGATAATTTTCTCGTTCCTCAAGTAAGTGTAGGTTGTTTGAGAAGACACCCAGTCATCTAATCATCCTTTTCAAGGATATCTTAAATTATTAATTGAAATATCTTGTTATGGGTCTTATAAGCGTTATCGTACCCAATCTCTCGAAGCTATTCCCACGTGTAAACCAATTTCCATCTCCAACCTAGTATATGTTGGAACGATATTACTTTGCATTTGTGGGCTTTCGAAAAAAAAATTGTGCTTTACGGGGAATAGCACCGAATGATCATAACACCCTATACAGTCACTTGTAGATCCATATCTTTAATTACCTATTTGGACGTTGAAATTCCATAACTAAATAAATAAATTCAAGGAAACACAATATTTATCATATGCAATTTAATGTTTTCGTTTTACAAATGTTGATCATCATGTTTTGTTCTATGACGCGACGTGGCAACTTTAATTTGGTGAAAGGTACCTACTAGTATGATAATTTCTCTACTTATACGAAATGTCACGGAAAAAATAAACTTGTAATCCCAACATAATCACTATTTTTAAAATTAAATGTCACTTTAAGCCTTGTGATTGAAACTTATGGCTAATATGCATACATTTAGTATAAACTTTTTTCTGACGCAAAACTTTTGAGTTGAAAGTTTTAAATTTTTCATGTAACATATTTACCAAGGACTAAAAACCTTATCAAATTTATAATAATTATAAAATTGTGACCACCATTTAATCTCACAAAAATATTGGGACAAAAGTTTCCTGAAACCTCTCCTTCTTTTTGTAGTGTGTTTATTAATTACTGCCTACTTACAGTCCCATATTTTACGCATTGGCGAATGATGTTGGTTGTTGTTGCCAAATGAACCTATATTCGTTGGTTGTGAGACATGCCTAATTCAGATGGAAGTGCCGCCAAAGAGGACGGAAACAAAAGAGCCGACTAATTAACTGAGCAGCAAGAAGATTGCCGTGAGAGAGAACACACTCATTTGCTACCGCTAATATACATAATATGTTACATATATATAACAACGGACATATCAAGCTAAGCTCGGACATTCGTTTGGGAAAAAAAAAAGAAAAAAAGATTAACCTAAACACCAACGATTTCTTAGCTAAGGATGCTAAAGCATTTACCATCATACAATGAACACCAAAACTACTTTCATAAGCTCCAAACCTAGCTAAGAGCTATTCTTAACCACCGATAAAGCTATATATCCCTAACGCATTATGTGCTCAGAAAACGCAAAACCCCATAGAAAAATTATATTCGTGGTCTGCTCTGGTTAAGCCTAGCCGCTGCTGCCATTGAGGCTGCGACACCACCGGGTGTGGTGCTCATATCAGGCTTGTTCCTCACTTCCGCACTCTTTACTCCCTGCGCGTCTTCTCTCGTCACAGGTTCGTCTGCAGGCAGCTTCGCAGTCGCATCCTACACCCATAAAATATACACTAATAATCGGACCCGTGATTTATATGCATAGGTTGAGCCACCCACAGAAAAGAGTTAACAATCGCCCTATTCGATTTTTTTTTTTTTATAATTTTGTACTTAAAATTTTATAAAACTTGTTGTGTTTTGCTTCTCGAAGATTTTATTTTACTGCTTAAAATTCTATCACTTTTATCTCATCCCTGTCCTAAATAATTTTTATGACTCCACTCTTGTATATATCAATACGAATCAACATTTTCATAGAAGATTAATAGTGAAATTGAAAAAAACTATAGAAAAGAACAGCTCAAAACATCCAACAATTAATTGATTACCGTCAAAACATCATAGAGAGTTGTCTTGTCTTCATCGCGCAGAATGCGGTTATTGAGATTGGCAGCAGACAAGGCTTCGATTCCGACACCCGCCGGGCAGTGTGATGTCAATGCCAGTGGCTCTTATCTCGGCGGCTTCTATAGCAGCAGCGTCGCTTTCGGTCGATTGGTTTGTCGGGGATAGAAATAGAAGTGGCCTCAAGTGCTTGACCAATTGTAATTGCGTCCCGCTCCGGTAGAATTCCTGCCGGAGTCGTCGAAGTGATCACCTGTTGTTCAATGTACTGTCCCACCACCTACTCACCCACATGCACATATTGCACAACCGTTACACAGATATACATATATATATATATATATATATATATATATATATATATCTTGGCGGTCTTAAGGAAAATTCGGCTTTATGGATACAATTAATGCAAGGAGAGGTACGATCGTGATTTTGTATACATTGTGTGTTTGATATATAACGACTATGCTATGCCAAAAAACCGTTAAGATGCCAAAATTGTTTAATATTTCAAACGTAACATAATATGAGTGTGTGTGTGTGTCCGTATGTATGTATGTATGTATAAGTCTACACATCATAATGTTTTTTACTTTCATAGTAAGTCTATTACACGACTTTTTTTAAGCCACGCAATGACCTGTTTCCCATATTATAGCTAGCAAGTTATTTGACATTCAAAAAAGCAAAAATTAAAGACTTTTAATCTACACTAAAAGACCATATACAGATCACATACCCTCATGTAACAAAAGTACGTACTGGCAAAACTAATTGGCAATGTTTAATACATGATGATATATAAGCCTAGGTTGAAATAGTTAAATTAAAAGTATTTTAGTTCAAATGTCTCCCTCAATTGTTTTTAAGTGATTGAAGAAAAAGAAATGCTCAAGAAAAATTGTTGATCATGAAATTGCCTGTCCACCAACGGCTTCTGTAACGATGCGGTCTCCATCGACAATTCTTTCGGTGACAGTGACTCCTTGTTCTCTGGTGACATCCGTGGCATCAAGATGACCAACCTTCCCTCGCCGCTCGTTCACCGCCAGCTGCGGACTCCATCACTGCGGCGGGGCCTCCCCTTTGAGTCTGCTCAAACACCATGTTTTCAGCTGTCTGCATGGCAGCCGCGTCCCTCGGCGCAACCGGCTTCGATGCCAGCCCGCCGGAGACGTTAAAAAGTCTCCGTATATGATCGGTTCCTGCTCGGGAACTTGGTCGGCCCGAGGACCCTGTGGTTGTCTCTGACTCATAATATCCTTCTTCTTGTTTGTTACAGGACTTGGGCTTTTTTACATATTACAGAAACATATGTATCACTTGATGCATGGGTAGTACCATAAGCAAGTACAAATGAGGATTGATTGAGGAATTGACAGCCTTGGTTTGTAACAAATTACACGCGTAGGTTTGGAGCAACAAAATATCTGACACTTGGGTTTGTTTAAGGCGTATGACTGGAAAGCAATTCATCCATGTGTTACATAGTTGGAAAGCTCATAGCTAGACACGTACACAACACCGACCGGTTAATGTCTTTTCTGGCGTGAGAAGATTATTGTCGTAGAACATTTTCGCCTTGCCAGGGATTGATGGGCTAATTTCGATTTTGAATTCTAACCCGAATCACTCCTTCCCGTGCACAATACATTGTCATTTGGGCCTGGATTCAGTCACCAAAAAGCCAAATGCTGATAGCCCATATGTTCCCTACCTCTAGAAAATTCGGGTTAATGAGAATATGGCTCTTTTTTATGTGTGGACTTAAAAATATGTCCTCAGTTTATAAATATTATTTATATTTTAATATATATGTATAAAGATATTAATAACCTTAATAATGATATTATTTAATTTAATTTATTTTTTTAGAATAATGATAAACGTACTTAAGATTTCAAACAAATTATGATATAATTATATTTTAAAAACAATCCTTAGAATTAGGATGTTTGTTGCTTAAATTCAAGTTAATATTCAAAATAACGATTTCCAAATTCCCTCAGCGAAAAGATGGATTTTTTTATCAGCAAATTGGAATCATGATTTTATTGACAAATTAAAATTTGGATGTTGTAATTAAATTAATGATATAGTATTTATTAAGTCTTTTGTGTGTCTTAAAGTTATATAATTGATATATCATTAAGTTAATGATACGTAATGATAATGTTTCGTAATGACACTCATTTTTAAGACTTCAAATGATAATGATATTTCTTTTTGTAGTGATATATGATTAAATTAATGGCATAGTATTTGTTAAGTCTTTTTCGTGTTTTATAGATTATGTAATTGATATATTATTAAGCTAATGATATGTAATAATGATATCTAAAGACATTCTTTTTTAAGACTTCAAGTGATAATGATACTTCTTATATAGGTTGTGGTAACATTATGAATTGGTAATACAAATAATATTACATTAAGTAAATGATATTTATTTTTTATTGCTTTTTATATTTTTTTAAATTATATTATAAGTAATTTAATGATATGGATGATTTTTTTTGTTTAAGTTATATTGTAATTAATCAGGTGTCTCTGTACTTTTTTATATTAATTTTTTCAATGACTTAACTATGAGAAAAATAATAAGATCTGTTTAAAAAAATAAATACATGTAAAGTCTATTTAGAGGGTATTTTTGATATTCTCAATACATATAATTAAAAAAAAAACATATAAGTGATATTTGTAAAACAAAAACAAATTTTATTTTATTTCTTAAATAAAGATCATATTGTGTAATTTTTACTTTTTATTTTGATCATTGATGTGCCTTATTATATATATGATGATGATCTAATGGGGCTTTAAAAGCAGTAGAACATTTTACCCAAAAAAAAAGGCACTTAGAACACTTTCATCACTATCGCTAGCTGTTATTCTTTCTTTTTAACTTAGAAGCCGAAAGGGAACAATGTTTTCTCCCTTGTCAATTCGAGGGGAAGAATAAGGTTCCATGTGGAGGACAAATGTAAAGGAAAGCAAAGCAAAAGTTGGATCCTCTTTGTCACTTTGCGTCGAATATATTCGATTATACAAAAATAAAGGAAAGAACAAACTTTTTTGGATAAGGAAAGTAACCAGTACAATGTATATCGTGCCCATCAACACCTTTGATCCAAAAGGAAGCAAAACGACGAAGTTAATGGGGAATTTCTATTGACCACGTGTCGTTTTATCAGCGTGTCCGAAGGATCACAAAACTAAGGAAGTTTTGCCAAAATTTTGTTTTCTATTAGGAGCACGCTTGAACTTGGCAAGGATCTATGTAGCTTAGGTCTTGATTCGGAAGTGTTTGAGTCCGTTTATTAGGGTGCACTCGCTACAACAAATAAGATTATTAGCGATCACAAAAAGTCATCGGAAAATAGAAAAAGTTGTCACAAAAAAATTATTTACAATGACAAGTAGTCACAAAAATATCGTTGCAAATTGTTAGTCACAAAAAAGTTATTTACGACAACATACGTTGTTGCAATTACATTAGGGATGACAATCATTACAAAAACATTGCTGCAATTATGTCGTCTACGGCTTCATTGAACTGACTTAATTTCAATTTTTAGCAACGACAAAAAAAGTCATAAATGCTTATTTAGATGCTGACTTGACATACTTTTTCAAACTGTCATAAAATATTTTTGATTCATATATATATATATATGTATTTTGCAATGAGAGTATACCTTCCTTTTTTAAAATTAAATAGTTATAATATTATAATAAAGTTATTTCTAATATTTTTTATTAAATTTGTAATTTCTTATTTTTATTAATAGATTTTATTACAATATATTTAAATTCAAAATTAAACAAAACTAATCGAGTTATAATAATAAAAATAAATTAATTTTAAAAAGACAAATGATAATAAAGTGTTTCATTAATAAAAGAAAACCAAGCATAATGTGTAAAAATATTAAAAATTGTAGATAAATAAAAACAAAATACAATCTAATCCCCTAAATTTGTAGCATCACCAGTGTCATTAACAGCATCTGGAGAAGGTGGAGGACCTAGAGGGACGTAAAGTTGAGGACAAGTCAGAGGCGAGAATTGAACATTAAGGTGCAACTGGGCCAGCAACTTCATCATCTTCTTCTGGGTCTCGCACATTTGCATGCTTTGCTCATATGATCTTCGCAAATATTCTTCTACATTCGAATCAACACACACTTAAGATGTTCCTTCTGACCAGGAGCTAGAGGATGAAGTAGTGCTAAAGTGAATCCTCTGCGGGAGTGTGGGGCTTACTCCAATCCTCTATGTGTACCTAGGACCTACTTTAAAATTCCCTCCTCGTTAAGCGCATATGCAGATGAACCACTTTTTGCGACGATATTTTTTTAAAGTTGTCGCAAATTTTTTTTTTTGAAACAGTCAAAACCACTGTGAAATTTTTTGCCAAAAAAATAAAAATTCAACTATTTGTGACGACTATCTTTGACTCGCCAATGCTAGTTGTATTCCACTAGTATTTGCGACAATCTATACGTGTGAATTGGCACTGAAACTACTAGTGCCATATTACTTTTTGGCATCATTAGGTAATTGCCACATTTTGTCACAAATGTTTAAGAATATTTTCTATTTTGCAAAGACTTGTCGTTGCTAATTCTGTATTATCTGTGACAACATGTCATCGCAAATAATAATAGTGACGACATACTTGAGGTAAATAAATTCAAGATTATTAAGGACAACAAGTGTCGTCACTAAAAGCCTTGTTTGTAGTAGGGACTCACAAATTTACAAAAAAAAAAAAAAAAAAAAAAAAAAAAAAAAAAAAAAAAAAAAAAACCTCAAAATGAAGGTTCATATAAGTATCATATAGGGTGGATTCTTAAATTTGGTCCTAACTGATGTTTAAAGAATTTGATTGAATCTCTCCCATCAGTTACAACTTTTTGAGAGGAATATTTACATAACTCCTATTTCATTTTTAAACAAATTCTAGAGGTTTACAATGTCCACAACTGTAGACACACTTATATTTCGACTAAAACCTATTTTTATTCTTAATCCTTTATTCTTGCTGGAGATATGTGTGAAGTTAATATCGACTATCTCCTACTAGGATATCGTGCCTTTTATTAGATTTTGTGCAAGGCATTTCCTAATACTTACAAATACGATGTGATGACATCTATAGGAAAAAGAAAAGAAAAAAACTCTCCTTATAGGGAAATTTTAATAAATAACATATTTTAAGATTTACTTTTATAAATGCCACACATATGTATATAAATTGTAATGACCGAGAAAACGTCATCAATAAAACCTAATATTTAATTAGGTTTAATTAATGAATTTATTCTTAAAAATGTGAAATTGTGTAAAAATTGTAATTTATGTGAAAATTACAATAAAATATGAATGAGCAACATTGATTGCAAATTTTATGGCATATGTAATGCAATGGTGGATATTATAAAATACAAATTTTATGAGTTTGATGACTCAGAGATTTGTGCATAATATCCATAAAATGAATTTCATGTCACAATTAATTGTGAAATTGTGATATAAACGAATGAATGATTAGAATGTAAATAGGACATAGAGGTTGTCCTAACCCTAACCGGGGGTAGAAAGGAGGCCAGAGCAGTATAAGAATACTGCTAAATAAAAACACAGATATGAAAAATGTTATGATTGGCCTCAAAAAGTAAACGAAAAGTAAGTTAAATATTTTTATACAGTCTAAGGATAGAAAGTACACTGAATTGGCCACGGCAGTATAGGAAAAATACTGTGTGGTGAAAAATTACACAGTATAAATTTTTAACTCCATAAAGTGGACACTTTTTGCTTTTCTATTGGGCCACATGTCAAGAAAAGTGGCCCAATCATTTTGTGACACCTAGTGGTGTACTCATGGGTTACCATGAGTCACTAAATGAGATAAACATGCATTTATGGCAAGTTTATCAAAGTTTTCTTTTCTTTTCTTTCCACCAAAGCTTCGGCAGCCATAGTTCTGCTCCCAAAAAAAAATTTCTCAGCCCCAAATCTTGCAAAAATAGCCCCCAACAAATTTTACAAGCAAGAACAAGGATTTTCCCACAAGTTTAAGGTAAAATCCTAAACTTTTAATGGGTTTTCAAGGGATTTTTCATGGGCAAAGGACAAGAGATTAATCCATGGTATTTTTGTATGGAAAGGAAGCTTAGGAGGGAGTCTAAAAGGATTTTGAAAGCTTCAAACCAAAAGGGTGTTATTTTGGTAAGTTTTAAGCTTTAAAGTTTGAAATTTTATAGATTTTGTTTTGATTTTTGTTCTTTCAAACCCATGAGGGGTTTTGAACATGTATTTGATGGAAGTTCATGTATATATGGTGTATGATAAGTTTGAGTTATGGAAATTTTTGTTTTAGTGTAAATCGGCAATTTTTGTAAAAGTCGTATTTTTGTAATTTTGAGGTTAAACTTTGCAAAGATGATGTTTGAGCATGGGAATGTATTGATTAAGGTATGAAATGATTTCTGCAGGGGTAAAATTGCAAGTTTGAAATGGATTTATGTAAAAATGCCATAGGGACTAAATTGAAAGAAAAAAATTCCTCTCGGCAGAATTGGAAATTAGCCAAAAACACCCCTGTACAGTGATATTTTGGAAAAAGTTAAAACACAAAAGTTGTAGATCTCGATGAAACTGTTAGGCATCACGGACGGTTCATCAAAAAACTGAATCGTTTATGAGATTTTAATTTTTCAAGAATTTATGGAAATTGTGAAAAATTTGAAAAAGGGGCAAAAACGTCATTTCTCAAAGGATTTTGAATATGGTACTTTGAGCAAAAATGATCCTTGACAAAAATAGAAAATTCTGGTGCAAAGAAGTAAATTTTAGTTTCGGGGGCAAAAACGTCAAAATTTTCGGTTTATGGACTAAACCGCAAAGTTTAATGAAAATGGGGCATAATTGAGAAATAAAGAGATTTGACCCACTAGGATGTTATTTTAGAATGAATATATGGTTATTTTATAAGAATAACGAAATCGAGCTCGAGTAGGTTAGTAAACCTGCGGAGGGCAAAATCGTCATTTCTGCCCAAATAACCCGAACTGCTTTGAAATGTTCCCAATGGGATAAGAAAACGACTAGAAAGGTTTCCACCCTTCGTTAGAAACGATATGGTGAAGTTAGATAGAAATAAGAAAAAACGGTGGTTTTTAGAGTTAAACATAGTAATGCAACTCAATTTATTAACTAACAAATGTTTCGTATCGAAACATAGTAAAATTTGGCTAATGGCTTTGTAATTGGCCAACAGGATCCTAGGAATCTAGAAGAAAGGATATCGTGGTTAAGTTGCCCGACAATTGCATCAAGTAAGTACCCATCCCACCTACAGTATGAAATTGTAGGATTAGAGTGTAATATGTATATGTGTATACTTGTATGTATATCAAGGTGTATACTTGTATATATGCAACAACATGAGTATTGATAAAAAAAAAATGAAAGGGGTATACTTGTGAGTATATGGAGTATATATATATTTGAATGCATATAATAACACATACTTGAGTGTATATGATAATGTATACCAGTGTGTATATTTTATGTTAAGTACATGTGAGTATATTATGCTATATACCTGTGTGTATATTAATGTGTACCAGTGTGTATATAAAGTATGTACCTGTATGGTCTATATCGCACAAAAGCATTTATGTAGATTATGTTATGTATAACATGTACTCATCACTTCATGCATGGTATGTTAACCATAATAAGTGAATTGGTAATGAATCACCAAAAGTTAAGAAAAGTGTCGTACCGACTCCTGACTCAAGGGGAGTTTAAGGATTACAGGATGGTCACGGTGTTACGTAGACCTAAGTGCGCAATGGTACGAACACTTGGGCCCTAGTTAAAGATAAGAAATGATAAGGATAATGAAGGATTATAAGAAAGCATAATATGATCATGCATTTTATTGAATGTGCATGTGGGTTTATATGGGACTTACTGGGCGTTAGCTCATTAAGTTTTTCATGCTGTAGGTATTCCGACAAAAAGGTTAGAATAAATCATAATGATGAGCTGGCGGACGGATGATGTGTGCAGACTGGGTATGGTTTCCGCCGCAGTATGTTTTCCGCTGTATGATATTTTAAATTATTTTGAAAGTAATGTTTGATAAGCTATATTGTAAGAGAAGGATGGTTATGTAAACACAAGTATATGTATGTATCTCACAGGTTATTAAACAATATATGTACAGTATTTGTATTAAAAAAAAAATTTCCTAAATTTTTGCCCTAAAGTAATGAAGAAAGAGTTTAATCACAGCCCGAAAAGGCGGGTTGTGACAGTTGGTATCAGAGCGGAAATCTTGCCATCCTACTGCACATCGTCGTCTGCTCCATTGCCATCGCTCAAGTAAGATAGTTTGATTTTAAGTATAAGAATGTTCAGTACTAATTTATATGATACTGTTATGTTAATTACGACAATAAATATAGTATATGGCGGAGCCGCATCATAATCGTGATATAGAAGCTGATCAAAGAGCCAACATTGCTTTTCAAGAGGAGATGCCACCGCAGAATTATGGGAGTCGGCAGCCAATGGTGTAGACCGAATGGCTTAGTTAAAGTGATTTTTAACGCTTGTCATATGCCACCGCACCTTCTAGTTTTATTGGCCTCAGGATTATTGATGAGGGAAGCCTTAGTATATGGTTAAGGATTGAACTTGACAAGCAACCACGAGATTGGTAAGGTTTTAGAGGATAAATTCTAGCTAAGTTGCACCCATACCACCAGCAAACGTTATTCCAGTCTAGGTGATTTCGATGTTATGGGCGGACGGGAGACATCGATTGTACCTGCAAGTAGAATCGATATGGGGAAGATACGTAGGCGAACCGATAGATCATTACATTCTTAAATTTCGCCGTACTAAGATACCACTGATTCCGCCACAATTACCTTTATGGTGCATTTACTAACTAGTTTGGAGAGATCTTCCCAACGTGGTCAAGCAGCGAATGCAGTATCCTAGAAATTACCTTAGTATCCATGATTCTCTTATGGCGACATTACATGCAGACTAGAATGTAGCCGCACCATTAGAAGATCCTCCAGTAGGTATGGATGATGATGATGATGATGATGCTGATGATGATAATAATGATAACATTGATGAAGAGCCTGTGCCTCTAGAGCCTATAATCGCAAGTGATGATAAGTCGATTGATTCGGATATGGAGGAAGAAGAGGAATCCTAAGGAGGGTTCCGAATATAGTGGCATGTTTAAAGTCGAGTTCAACAAAAAAAGAAAATCTTTGTGTATTATGACATACATAGATGAGATATTAGTACATATTTGGGCTTTGATGCCTTTGTATATGCATGTATGTTGGTTAGTGGTGTCCTTCTTGGCAAGAAGATATATGTAGCCAGAAGTGATAATGGCTCTCGGAGATGATATGAATAGTTATGTATGAAAGGAAAGTATGTATGTATGTATGTTAGTTATGCATATAATGTTATGGAGAATGTAAAAAGGAAATGAAAGAGGTTTATGAAATGAAATGTATGAAGGGAAATGAAATGAAATGTAAGAATGCTTATGAAATGAAATGTAAGAATGCTTATGAAATGAAATGTATGAATGCTTATGAAATGAAATGTATGAAGTTAAAGGAAATGAAATGTATGACGCAAGATATTGAGTTCATGTAATTGTGTATGTTTGCATGTATTTATGTTGTTTGGAATACATGCAGTTATTGATTGGATACTATTAAGTTAATAGTATGTACTAACATAGTAACGAAAATACACGATAGATATATAACGATTGATATCAATGGCTGATATACCAGCTGCTATGGCTGTTCCGGTAGTATCCACTACTGAATTTTATGAAAGATTCCAGAGAATGAAGGCCCTGGAAATTAATAGATCTACAGACCCCATAGAGGCCGACGATTGGCTTACAGGTATAGAAAGGGTTCTGAAATTTATGGTACTTAGTGACTATGAAAAAGTCCTATGCATTTTGTTTTCTCTCACTAAAGATGCTAGGAGACAATGGGAGTCGGTAGAGAATAAAAGCAATGTAGACAAAATGACAAGGCCAGATTTCGTTGAAGAATTTGGCAGGGCTTATTTTAATGTGGAAATTATGGCAGCCCAACAAGAAGAATTTAATAATTTTAAGCAAGGCAATATGTCCGTAGCTGACACTGTAAAGAGGTTTATTCAACTAGCACGGCTTTGTCCCGAGTTAGTACCCACTGATCGAGAACGAATAAGACGGTTAATGAGAATGTTTAAAATCGACAATGCCCTTGTGGTCGATATTGGAGGGCAAGCTCCCAAGGATGTAGAGGATTGCATCAAACGGGCGACCAAAGCTGAGTTTAGAATTGCCCGTGATAAGGAAGAAAGAAAAAAAAAATGTTCAAGACATAGAAGGAAAAGAAAGCTTTAGCCAAGCAAAGTCGAGCTGTACAAGTAAAAGGACAAGAAAGTGTTCCAAGTCAAGGGTCGTCTTAGAACGTTCAAGCAGGACGCAACTACACTGCTAACAGTAAGAGGAAATGGAACGTGAATAGTGCAAAGAAATCAAAAGTTTAACCCCATAAGAGGATTAAAGATGTAGGAAATAACAAACCCCTTTGCAGTCAATGTAGGAAAAGACATGTAGGGGAATGCAAGGCTATCACGAACAAGTGCTATACCTAGGGAAAGAAGGACATTATGCCAAGAATTGTTTTTCTAATTCCCAAAGTTAGAACAGTTATGCTCAGTAGAGGTCTCAAGGAAACCAATTGCATACGGTTCAAGTTCAGGCACAAATTGAAGTCCCTAGTGTTAGTCAAGGGCGATTAGAAGCTCCGGAACCAAGTGGGCGAATTTATGCCTACATGAAGAAGGAAGAAGATGCAGGAACCTCATCGGTGGTGACATGTTAGTTTTCTGTTGCCAACACTGATATATATATTTTATTTGATTCCGGAGCAACATATTCGTTTGCATTGCTTAAGTTTGCGAAACGAATAGGAAGTAAAAGAGATAAGATAGAGTAAACCTTTAGAATTGCACTACCCTCTAAGGAGGTATTAAGTGCTGATTATTGGTTACGTTATGTATCGATAGTCATATGTGGAAGGGAATTGTATATTGATTTTAGAATAATCGATATACAAGATTATAACGTCATCCTAGGAATGGATTTCCTAGGGAAAATACCCGGCAAAGATTAGTCATCGATACCGCAACATTACGTGTCAACCTTCCGGAAGTGAGAAGTTTATGTATTTAGGGAAAGTTCCCAAAGCTCTCAAGGCGTTGACTTCTGCATTAAAGGCAAAGAAGATATTGGAAAATGGATGTACCGGTTATCTGGTGAACCTACTAAGGAAAGATAAAGAAGCTCAGTTAGGACCAGAGAAGGTCCCCATAGTGAAGGAATTTATTGATGTGTTTTCGGACGAGTTGCAGACTTACCACCAGAACAAAAAATTTCGTTTGAAATCGAATTGACCCCCGAAACAGCCACAATTTTTTTTGGGCGCCATATTAAATGACTCTTGGGAAACTCAAGGAACTTCAGGTGCAGCTAAAGGAAATATTGGACAAGGGGTTCATCCGACCAAGTTATTCCCCATGGGGAGCACCTGTTCTATTTGTTAAGAAGAAGGATGGAATGTTATAAATGTGTATTGATTATTGGGAACTAAGCAAGATCTCGGTTAAGAACAAGTATCCACTCCCAAGGATCGATGATTTGTTTAACCAACTTAAAGGAGCGTCAGTATTCTCAAAGATTGATCTACGCTCAAGATATCATCAACTTCGAGTTAAGGAAAAAGATATACCAAAGATGGCGTTTCGAACACGTTATGGACATTATAAGTTCTACATCATGCCTTTTGACTGACCAATGCTCTAGCAACTTTCATGGATCTCATGAATCAAAGAGTACCTCGATAAGTTTGTTATTGTCTTCATCGACGATAATATACCCAAGAACGACAAAGGAACATGAAAAGCAACAAAGTATGAATAGACTAGGAAATGCGAAGAAAGTTTCCAAGGATTAAAAAGGACGACTTACAAGTACACTAGTACTGACAATACCAGATCCGAACCATGGAACGTTCGTGATCTATAATAAAGCATCAAAATAGGATTGGGAGCCGTATTTATGCAAAATGGAAAAGTGATTGTTTATGCATCCCAACAGTTAAAGGATTATGAAAGGAATTATCTGATGTATGATTTAGAGTTAGCGATGGTTGTATTTGTATTGAAGATATAGTGTCATTACCTATGTGGAGCTAAGTACGAAATTTATACAGACCATTAGAGTCTGAAGTGCATCTTCATACAGAAAAAGCTCAACATGAAGTAGCAAAGGTGGCTAGAGTTAGTCAAAGACTACGACTGTAAGATTTTGTATCACCTGGGAAAGGCTAATCAAGTAGCCAATGCCCTTAGTCGTAGAACAACGTCCTTGCTAGTAATGGTATAGATGATACCAAAACCTCTCCAAAAAGGATTTGATGGAAGCAGAAATAGAGCTAGTCATAGGAAGATTAGCTAATTGATCCTTTCAACCAACTATGTTGGAGAATTTAAAAGAGCGACAAGAAGCAGATCCGTCGCTACTTAAAGTTAGGAATGAAGTTCTTAAAAACAAAGAAACAGAATTTAGCATTTTGAAAGATAGTATCCTCTGTTACAAGAGTAGGATATACATCCCCAATGATGAAGGATTAAAGAAGCAAGTATTAGAAGAAACTCATGAAACACCATATGTGGCTCATCCAGGAGCTACTAAAATGTACCAAGATTTGAAAGAACACTATTGGTGGAATGGAATGAAAAATGATATCGCATAGTGTGTTGGCAAATGCCTTACATGCCAGAAGGTGAAAGTTGAGCATCAATGGCCAATAGGCGAATTACACAAAAAAATTGAAATCCTAGAGTGGAAATAGGATCAGATAACTATGGACCTGATAACTGGGCTACCCAGAACTATGGGTGAACATGATGTTATATGGGTAATTGTTGATAGATTGACTAAATCAACTTATATCCTACCCATTAAACTCAACGGTTCTGTAGAACGACTAGCTGAACTATACGTAACCCAAATAGTTAGATACCACTAAGTTTCAAAGTTTATCATTTTTTTTTTCTAATGGTAGATTCACTTCCAAGTTTTGGAGAAGTGTTCATCAAGCAATGAGAACAAAGTTGAAATTTAGCACAGCCTTCCATCCATAAACGGACGGTCAACCAGAAAGGACCATCCAGACTTTAGAAGATATGTTAAGAACATGTGTGCTAGATTTTAAGAGAGGATGGGATAAAAAGCTTCCTCTGATCGAATTTGTATACAACAATAGTTATCGAAGCTCCATTGGTATGGTTCCATATGAAGCTCTATATGGAAAGAGATGTAGACCACCTTTACATTGGTACGAAACCCAAGAAAAGGCGTTGTCAACCATAGATTTTGTTAATAGAACAACGGAAGAGGTAAAGTTAATTGGTCAACGAATGAAAATGGCTTTTAGTCGGCAAAAGAGTTATGTTAATCGACGACGGAGACCTTTAAAGTTTCAAGTAGGAGACTTGGTCTTTTTGAAGATAATGCCTATGAAAGGAAATAGTAAGATTTAGAAAGAAAGGAAAGCTTAGTCCAAGGTATATTGGACCATTTGAGATCTTGAAATGGATAGATAATATAGTTTAAAAGTTAGCCTTACCCTCTAATCTAGCATTGGTATACAATGTATTCCATGTGCTCATGCTAAAGAAGTATGTGCCAGACCTTTCACATGTTCTTCAGCAGGAGGAAATTGACATACAGGAGAATCTGTCTTATGAAGAAAAACCAGTTCAAATTCTGGCATAAGAAGAGAAGGAATTAAGGAACAAGAAGATATTTCTCGTCAAAGTTTTATGGCGTAACCAACAAGTAGAAGAAGCAACGTAGGAACGAAAGAATGAAATAAGGAAAGACTACCCCGAATTATTTTGATTTTCGAGGACGAAAATTCTTAAGGGGGGTAGATTGTAATGACCGAGAAAACGTCATCAATAAAACCTAATATTTAATTAGGTTTAATTAATGAATTTATTCTTAAAAATGTGAAATTGTGTAAAAATTGTAATTTATGTGAAAATTACAATAAAATATGAATGAGCAACATTGATTGCAAATTTTATGGCATATGTAATGCAATGGTGGATATTATAAAATACAAATTTTATGAGTTTGATGACTCAGAGATTTGTGCATAATATCCATAAAATGAATTTCATGTCACAATTAATTGTGAAATTGTGATATAAACGAATGAATGATTAGAATGTAAATAGGACATAGAGGTTGTCCTAACCCTAACCGGGGGTAGAAAGGAGGCCAGAGCAGTATAAGAATACTGCTAAATAAAAACACAGATATGAAAAATGTTATGATTGGCCTCAAAAAGTAAACGAAAAGTAAGTTAAATATTTTTATACAGTCTAAGGATAGAAAGTACACTGAATTGGCCACGGCAGTATAGGAAAAATACTGTGTGGTGAAAAATTACACAGTATAAATTTTTAACTCCATAAAGTGGACACTTTTTGCTTTTCTATTGGGCCACATGTCAAGAAAAGTGGCCCAATCATTTTGTGACACCTAGTGGTGTACTCATGGGTTACCATGAGTCACTAAATGAGATAAACATGCATTTATGGCAAGTTTATCAAAGTTTTCTTTTCTTTTCTTTCCACCAAAGCTTCGGCAGCCATAGTTCTGCTCCCAAAAAAAAATTTCTCAGCCCCAAATCTTGCAAAAATAGCCCCCAACAAATTTTACAAGCAAGAACAAGGATTTTCCCACAAGTTTAAGGTAAAATCCTAAACTTTTAATGGGTTTTCAAGGGATTTTTCATGGGCAAAGGACAAGAGATTAATCCATGGTATTTTTGTATGGAAATGAAGCTTAGGAGGGAGTCTAAAAGGATTTTGAAAGCTTCAAACCAAAAGGGTGTTATTTTGGTAAGTTTTAAGCTTTAAAGTTTGAAATTTTATAGATTTTGTTTTGATTTTTGTTCTTTCAAACCCATGAGGGGTTTTGAACATGTATTTGATGGAAGTTCATGTATATATGGTGTATGATAAGTTTGAGTTATGGAAATTTTTGTTTTAGTGTAAATCGGCAATTTTTGTAAAAGTCGTATTTTTGTAATTTTGAGGTTAAACTTTGCAAAGATGATGTTTGAGCATGGGAATGTATTGATTAAGGTATGAAATGATTTCTGCAGGGGTAAAATTGCAAGTTTGAAATGGATTTATGTAAAAATGCCATAGGGACTAAATTGAAAGAAAAAAATTCCTCTCGGCAGAATTGGAAATTAGCCAAAAACACCCCTGTACAGTGATATTTTGGAAAAAGTTAAAACACAAAAGTTGTAGATCTCGATGAAACTGTTAGGCATCACGGACGGTTCATCAAAAAACTGAATCGTTTATGAGATTTTAATTTTTCAAGAATTTATGGAAATTGTGAAAAATTTGAAAAAGGGGCAAAAACGTCATTTCTCAAAGGATTTTGAATATGGTACTTTGAGCAAAAATGATCCTTGACAAAAATAGAAAATTCTGGTGCAAAGAAGTAAATTTTAGTTTCGGGGGCAAAAACGTCAAAATTTTCGGTTTATGGACTAAACCGCAAAGTTTAATGAAAATGGGGCATAATTGAGAAATAAAGAGATTTGACCCACTAGGATGTTATTTTAGAATGAATATATGGTTATTTTATAAGAATAACGAAATCGAGCTCGAGTAGGTTAGTAAACCTGCGGAGGGCAAAATCGTCATTTCTGCCCAAATAACCCGAACTGCTTTGAAATGTTCCCAATGGGATAAGAAAACGACTAGAAAGGTTTCCACCCTTCGTTAGAAACGATATGGTGAAGTTAGATAGAAATAAGAAAAAACGGTGGTTTTTAGAGTTAAACATAGTAATGCAACTCAATTTATTAACTAACAAATGTTTCGTATCGAAACATAGTAAAATTTGGCTAATGGCTTTGTAATTGGCCAACAGGATCCTAGGAATCTAGAAGAAAGGATATCGTGGTTAAGTTGCCCGACAATTGCATCAAGTAAGTACCCATCCCACCTACAGTATGAAATTGTAGGATTAGAGTGTAATATGTATATGTGTATACTTGTATGTATATCAAGGTGTATACTTGTATATATGCAACAACATGAGTATTGATAAAAAAAAAATGAAAGGGGTATACTTGTGAGTATATGGAGTATATATATATTTGAATGCATATAATAACACATACCTGAGTGTATATGATAATGTATACCAGTGTGTATATTTTATGTTAAGTACATGTGAGTATATTATGCTATATACCTGTGTGTATATTAATGTGTACCAGTGTGTATATAAAGTATGTACCTGTATGGTCTATATCGCACAAAAGCATTTATGTAGATTATGTTATGTATAACATGTACTCATCACTTCATGCATGGTATGTTAACCATAATAAGTGAATTGGTAATGAATCACCAAAAGTTAAGAAAAGTGTCGTACCGACTCCTGACTCAAGGGGAGTTTAAGGATTACAGGATGGTCACGGTGTTACGTAGACCTAAGTGCGCAATGGTACGAACACTTGGGCCCTAGTTAAAGATAAGAAATGATAAGGATAATGAAGGATTATAAGAAAGCATAATATGATCATGCATTTTATTGAATGTGCATGTGGGTTTATATGGGACTTACTGGGCGTTAGCTCATTAAGTTTTTCATGCTGTAGGTATTCCGACAAAAAGGTTAGAATAAATCATAATGATGAGCTGGCGGACGGATGATGTGTGCAGACTGGGTATGGTTTCCGCCGCAGTATGTTTTCCGCTGTATGATATTTTAAATTATTTTGAAAGTAATGTTTGATAAGCTATATTGTAAGAGAAGGATGGTTATGTAAACGCAAGTATATGTATGTATCTCACAGGTTATTAAACAATATATGTACAGTATTTGTATTAAAAAAAAATTTCCTAAATTTTTGCCCTAAAGTAATGAAGAAAGAGTTTAATCACAGCCCGAAAAGGCGGGTTGTGACATAAATGATGATATGGCATGAACTTTTCTAAGTGTCGCATTGATGATACTGTGAGAATGTATATTTTTTAAGGCTAAAATCAATTATTTTGTATTCATATTTCTCATTAAATCCTTTAATTACACTATTGGTGTGATAAATAAGATTTTTGTGTCTTAGTATGTAAATATGTTTAAAAATGTGTTTTTAGTGTGTTTTATATTTTATAATATTTTTAGTAATTTTTAGAATCATTTTAGTGTGTAAAATAATTGTTTAATTTGTAAATAATCAAACCTTAAAAATAATATCGTGTGATTTTATTTTAGGTCTTCCAGCATTTGTAAATAAGTTTTTAGTTTGCAAATATGTTTTATAATATTTCTAGTAATTTCTAAAAATATTTTTAAGTCTTAAATAATATATATGTTAAGGTTTGTTAATTTTAGAATTATTTATTTATTTTTAATGTGTTTTATGAGTTTTATTATAAAATAAATATTTTAAAAATTATTGTAAATATTTTATTTGTAAAATAATTAATTTTAGTGTGTTTGTAAATTTTAGATTTAAAATATGGAGAAAAAATAGAGCAAAATGACGTGAAAACGGGCAAAAAGAACTTCAAATGCACAAGAAATTAAAAACCAAAAAGAATTGACATGTGGTAGATTATGGACCGTCGGATCAAGCCGCTAACTCAATCCTGACCATCCGTTCTGTGCCAGCAATCCCACACTATCTCAGATTTAGTCTTAGATTAGGTGTGGACCATCCCACGTGCGCGCGCTTCAATTGCCATCCGATCAGAGTACCTTGACCGATCGAACAGTTTGAAGACGCTGATTTACTTCTTTCCGTGTTAACTTGATTGCAACCGCATCTCAACTCAGGCTTGCGCCTTGAACGCTCTAGATTGCTTGCAATCAGTGCTGGCGAAGAACTAGATTCTAATGCCAGATTAGCATATTAACAAACTGATTCTCGTGTGAAAAAATAAATAAATAAATGAAACAACAATCCAACCTAGATTCTCTAGTGGGTGGCGTGGCTAAATTAAAAAAACAAAAAAGAAGAAAAAAGAAAAATTAATAAATAAAATAAAATATTAATAAAAACTACGTAAATAGTATTTTTCTTTTACTGTAAATGGGTGCCTCCTTCTCCCTTATTCAGACCTCTCATGGCCATTTTGACCTTCCTCATCTTTTCTTCGTTATTTTTCTCAAATGTTGAATCTTTGACTTAATAGTATCCCTTTTGAGAGGAGATGTTGTTTGGGTACTCTCCTGACCCTACTTTTAATATTAAAATAATGCCTGAATTAGTGTAGGAAAGTTTGGTGAGGCAAATAGATAATCTGGTATGCATAGTTTTCCATATAGATTTTAACTATATTTATTTTGTAATGTTTATATTTTTATGGAATAAATTATATTTTTAAAATTTTTAGTAATTATTGTTAATATTGTTATGCTGCCCGTTTTTAAATAAATTCAGTCATGCTTTTTTATACAATTTAATTGTGTTGAATAATTAATATTAATAATAATGAAATAATACTCAATTTTGTAGAATGTCTTTTATTTCACTATGACTTTTTATGTTATCAATTTTAGATATTTCATAAGACGAGGTTGTGCCAAAATTAATGTAAAAATTTATTCCATTTAAATATAATAATTTTGATTTTTTATTTTTTCTATCTTAAAATTATATTAATTATAATTGTGGTGACCACGATTATAATTTTTATGATTAGTGCGCCAAAATTACTAGTGAGTGATAATTATTTTGCTACTTTTTATAGGAAAAACTTTATTGCATTATAGCTTACTATATTGTCATTTTTGGTTGACTTGTAAAATAAGTAAAAGTGCTTGCAATTAATGAGAAAAGATAGAATAAATTAAATGCTTTAGATAATTTATTTAGAGTTAAAATTCTATACTAGTCATGAAACAATCAAGGATTCTCGAAGCTTTACTGTTTTAATTTTATGTTTCAAAATCTTCTTTAAAATTTTCAAAATACTTGTTTTCTTTTAAGTTTTGTTTTGAAAAAAAGAACCTTTGCCACTTTAAACCTAAAATTTTCAATATTTCAAAACCTACCTCCTTGAAGATACGACAACCTCTCTATACTACAACGTTCGTATTTAAAGAGCCATTTTGGGTGATACAACATAAATAAATGGACACAACTTTTAAAAGTATAACATAACATGTTATTTTCTCCTCCTCATAGGAGTGAGGGAGCTCATCTCACCACCAACAGAAGCCTTGTCCATTGTTACATACAAGGGAGCTCGCCTAGCCTTGTGCGAATCTTCATGGAGAAGATCACCTTACAAGTGTGAGACTTGCTTAAATTTCAATTTTCATTGAGCTAACAACACATGGAGAACAACGTCTCATAAAGCAGCACCACACGATATAGTGTAAGAACACTAGATCTCTATTGTAACAATAAAAGTTATCTAAAAAGATGCCTTGATAAAAATTTAGTGAATATAATTTTGAAAGGCATTAAAAGTGTTTTAAACTATCAAGACTTTCGTGCTACGTATGTTTTCATTTTAATATGATCTTAAAAAATGTCTCTGACAAGTGAGGGCATTTAACACCCTAAATTTAATTAAGTGATATTAGTGTATAAAATGGTGAATTAGTGTGTCATGAGTTATTTTTAAACTTAATATGACTATTTTGTGATATTTCTTAATTAATGTTATTTCTAAATATTTTAATCATTTTAATTACTTTTGATTATTTTAATTTGTTATTTTGAATTTTAAAACAAAACAATTTGTCAAATACTAAACACGTCCCGTTTGGAACATGTGTGTTGCACACGGTTTCCTTATTGAAAACCACCTTCCCTTTGTTTTATTTAATCTCTCCTCTCCCTCTCTCTTTCACTCACTCTCGCTCTCTCTCTAAGCATACTCTCTCTCTTTCTCTCCCTCTCACTCGTTGCCTCTCCGTCTCACTCTCACTCGCTGCCACTCTCTCTCTTAAATTTTTATTCAAAAACTCTAAGCCCGAGCCTTCCTCTTGCTTGATTAAAGTTAAGAAACTAGGATTCAAGCCCCGAATCTTCCTCAAATGTCAAATCCAAGGTTAGTTTTTAAAAGTTTAAAACTTTGTCCAATTTTTCTATTTACTTTATATTTTGAAATCCGAGCTTCTTTGAGCTTAGGAAACCTTGAATCTAAGTTAGTGGAACCCAAAACATCTAGAATATAGGCTTGGTTTGATGAAAAATGGATTTGAATCAAGTTTTTCTTTTTTCCCTCTATTTTTTCTATTTTTGGATTTTCTTGAATTTTTCTATGCAAATTTTGTTTAAACTAGTTTAAAGGTGTTCTATTATATATTTTCTATCATGTATGAGTGTTTTGTATGCCTGGGAATTGATAAAACATATTGAAAATGAGGATTTGAGCCCGGGGAAGCCGAGACTCGAATTTTGAAAAATTCTAGAATTTTTCAGTTCAACAGGCCGGATTCAAGAGTCTGGCAGGCCGAACCTGGAAACAGTTCGATAGGCCGGTCTTAATTGCTGATAGGCCAAACTACACAGTTCAGCAGGCTGGACTAGGGGAAACGACAGGCCGACCAGGTTTTGCAAAAAATTTGTTGCTTTTCACTGTTTTGAACCTTGAAAGAGATTTTAATCTTGTAGTATGATTTTATGGACTTAAATGGCACACTAGGACATCATGGGGTAGTTTAACAATATAGAATATCTTATGCTAGACACTGATAAACTTAGTTTATATTTAAGATTGTTCGTGGTTTTGTACAGCTAATGTAGAGTGGATCAAGACTGCGGTGTTGGACATCGGCATGGATATTGAGGTAAGACTTTTACCCCCTTCCTTGGTAGCCAAGTTTTAAAAAGATTTTGGCCTCAAAATGATTTCTTTCAAAATATTTTCAATGAATGATTGAAAAAAGATTTTCACCAGTTGTTTTCATAAATAGCAGAATGAGGTGATTTTCATAATGAATCGCATAATGAATGTAAATGAATAAACTTAGTAAAATGAGATTTTAATAACTATAGAAATGCATAGACGGGCATGATGCAATACTCAGAGATCGAGACGTGTAGAGTGTGACCTTAGGAGCAGGTTTCAAAACCCAATTGGGCCACTACGATGGTGATACTTATGGTTTGCCCAAGAAAAGATAATAATATCCTTTCTAGTTGAACAATAAATGGTTTTTGGTAAGATTATTTTTATTGAATTTATTTACCTATTTATTTATTTAATTATATTTTCTAAATATTTTCTCGAACAATGAATTTTATATTCAAGTTAAATGTTTTTGTAACCTAGTCTTATTGAGCCATTTGCTTACTTTTTATTTGTTGTCAACCCTTTTTCCTTGGTGAAATTCAACTTAAGATTGACGGAGAGTCCACTGACCAGACTCGCGAGCAGTAGAAGACCCCAAATAGGTTATTTGTATTAATTAATTAAGGCATGTATCATATCAATTTCTTTTTATTGAACTATGGTTGTAAATTTAATTTATGTTGCTACTATGTGTGTGCACAAGTTGTGGGTCCGGTGGAACCCAACACGTATTTCATTTTCTTTACCTTATTTTTATTTTATTTTCTGCCAGTCTGTTTATCATTATAATAATCATTTTAAAAAGGTTTTAAATTGTCACATTTTTTCTAATTAATCAATTTCTTTAATATGCGTTTTGAATTAAAATTTAACTTAATTAATCCGTCACATCACCTCCCAGTCTACGGGGCACGACAGTGCAGCTTAGTTGGTCGTACATCCCTCCACCCCAATCATAGCTTGAGGGTTTGAGTCACGCTTAGCTCACCTCAAAAGTAGGTGGCATTCTCCCTCCTTATATATATATATATATATATAAAATTGTCTCCAATATGAAAATCATAAGAGTCAGACTATACTTATAACTTTTTTTTGTCATTATAATAATATTCCAACAATCGTATGACATTCAATTTATCTAAATGTAATACTTAATGAAATGAAACATAGCCAACTACGTATTACATTCAAATTGGTTTAATATTATTTTGTTATATCAAAGTTTCAAATTTATACAAGACAATCTACGAGTATTGGACTGTACGGCCCTTGGACTTAAGACTTTTGATCTTAGACAATTGGCCAAATTACGTTTATTGAATTAAAATATGACTCTAATTTATAAAAATTCTATAAATGTCTTATAATGATATCATTAAAATTATTTATATGTAATTACATAGTACAATATATAATATCATTAAGGACATTTTAAAGATATTTTAAATATTATGTTAGATTTTAATTTTATAACAATAATTTAGATACATATTATAATTTTTTCTTGAATCTTAATCTAATTTCACGTTAAAAAATGGCAAATTTT
Organism: Artocarpus heterophyllus; assembly: GCA_025403435.1. Lineage (NCBI taxonomy): Eukaryota > Viridiplantae > Streptophyta > Magnoliopsida > Rosales > Moraceae > Artocarpus > Artocarpus heterophyllus. Next base: position 3,183,660 of record CM046336.1, on the reverse strand, counting down.
ATAATAAAAAAACAATTTTGCTCCACTAGTTGAGTATTAATATTTTCGCCGTAAGATTAATTTTTTAATGGACTGATTTACGATTGAAAATAATTTTATATGACGTGCATTGTAATAAAAAATTATAATCAAAGTATTAAAATCTTAATCTGATAGTTAAATCATCATTTTCTACCGGTAAAGAAAAAAATTAACAAAACCATGGTAAAAATTCTTTAAACAAATAAGCACTCTTTGTAAAATATAGTGTGCAAAGCTCGTGTAATTCCCTGGCAACGGTAACATGCTGCAAAAATTCATACCATGTCGCGTCACCGATGTTTTTTTCCCCAAGCAAATCATAACTCACCAACTTTTTTTTTTCGAAAAAAAAAGCAATATAGTCAGTCACCAACTTTATGTCACCGCTTACAAGTTAATGCGCCACGTGTAAAGTTCCAACAGAATTATGGAATATATGGTTCCACCGGCCTCTCTCCTACCAGCCTGTTATCCTTTTGTCTGGATTCTGAGCATAGTCCCCGTTTCCGTGACTTTTTCGGGGCCCACCTTTGTGGGCCACACTTACAAAGCGGCCTCACTGGGACCCTTCTTATCAGTATGGGGCAGACATTCCAGTAAAGAAACAGAAGAACGTTCGCCATAATGAGGAAAACTTTGGTTTTTTCTTTCTTTAAAGCCGGAAAATTTGGATTAAAATTTGGAAAAAAGGGCCATTTCATTGACTAAAATGCCCTATGACCGTTAACCCTTTTTTTTTTTTTAAGGCTAGTTAATAATGATAGTAAAAGACTGGTTCATATATTGTTAAAGAAGGAAAATATTCAGAACCGTAAGTTTAGACCCTCAAATGTGACTTTATTAAGATTTAATATTTTTTTAATCTCATGTAATTTTGATATAATTTAACATATTAAACTTGTGCCTTATCGGTAATTTCTATTACCGAATATTAAAATTTTATATTTTTTAATCTTATATAATTTTAATGTAATTTGACGTATCAAACTTGTGTCTTAAGGATAATTTTTTTTACACTCTGTAACTTTATTAAAAAATTCTCTTCAAATGAGATTTCTTTTGTAAATTAGTTTGTATATAAATAAAATTCCTTATTAATTGACTAACGACAGGAAACAAATTGTGAACATAGACTTTGAAATTTTCGTAAACAGATAAAACTAGCTCAAAAAGAAAATTAAAGACGTGCATTAAAATGGGATGTAAATGGTGTACAATCCTGGCCTTCACGATCAAATTCAAACGTTACAAACTTAAAATTAGCCTCCATTGAAAGAATTAGCCACGTATTTCAATGATTTCTATATTATTCAAAAGGAGCATATTTGTTTACCATTCATATTGTTTACGATTTTTAAGGAAAATTACGATGGCATTCGATTTTCTCTCAATAATTACATCCAGATTCTTTTAACCAAATTCGATTACAGTGAAGCCTTGTTGGCCATTAATATTTTTCTAAAAATTAAATGCTGCTCAAAATGATAGTAAAATAGCTACTAAAATATGTATAAAACAAGGATTATTTCCATAACTATCCTAATCTATATACTCTATTTTACTTTACCTTTTAATTTTTCAAACCCACGACTCCAGAATTATAGAAAATTGATCACTTTGCTCCCTCCGTTTAACTCTCTATGTGTTCTTAACCAAATTATTGACATGACATATAATTAAATATTTAAAAATATTATAATTAAATATTCAAAAATATTTAAATACTAAAAAATTATATTTTATTTTTTCTAAATTTTTCTCTCTTTCTCTTTCTTCTCAATCTTAAAACAATGATTTAATGAAAATAGAGTATATAGGTTAAAATAATGATTTTATTAAAATTATACAAACAACTCATTTCTAGTTACAAATTTGTATGGAAATTGCAAAGGAAAGGTTCGAGAAGAAGACAATTGTGAATAATAATGGAGTAAATAAAAACCAAACAACACAAAGTTGCACAAAAATTAAAATTTCCCTTAAAAATATGTTAATTTTGTAGTGATTAAGGTTAAATTCATCTTATGCACAATTTAATTGCTTAAATTGTTTTTGCTTTTTATGTAACCAGGTATTTCCAAAAATTGTAATGGTTAAAAACAAAAAAAGATGTTATTATAAATATGCAATTAAATTTGGTGAAAGCCGTGTTATCATAATATTGTTGTAGCAAGAGTTGTTGGTGTAATTTTTTTTAGTTGATATTTGTTTTTTGCAAGCTTTTTATGGGAAAGTTCTTGTAACTAATGCATGTTAATATTTAATATGATCAAAATCAGATTAAATAAAAACTTATTCAAAACCGAAAAATCAGATATAGTTTTGACAATCTAAAAAGAGAGTTTATCCGATATTCTCTTCTAGAATTTCTATCTTTTTTAGTTTTCTTTATAGGAAAATTGTACCGATATTCGTTTGGAAAACTTCTTTAGTGAAAACTTCACCAATAGAGTTTGTTTCGCATATTTAGCCAATTCTTTTGATTTAAATCTTTGAAATCTTTTAAATTCATGTTTGTTTCCTCCAAAACTCAAATCAAATGAATCATTTGAATTTAAGTTTTCAAAGTTCTCTCCTAACCTTGAACTCTTTAAACTCGGATATGTTTGCTATAGTAAAAGCTAAAATTCTCTCTCCATATTTGTAGGAAAAAATCATAACTTCTTCATTTGATATCTGATTAAGACAATTATTCTTTCATTGTATTCTCAATAAAGAGAAGAATAAATTAAGATCTATATTACATATTTTTTAATATCATAGACAAGATTTTTTTAGATCTATAAATAAATCATTAACTTTTTCTACTATCTATTCAAACATAAGTTTCAATTTGATTCCCTATTCAAATTAATACTTTAATGCACATCTAAACATAAATTTAGATAGCAATTTAAATCATTCAACTTAAATTACAATAATTTAAATTAACATAATATGAAGCCATTTACCAAACAAACCTACGTATTAGAACTTTAAGAAACTTTTTCAATGAAAACTTTGTTGATTTATATTATTTTTTTATATAGATATAACAACTGAGAAATAGACATCTATTAATATGACCACTAAAAACCTTTTTCTCCGTCCTTACTAATAAAACTGCTATTACTTTAGCTTTGTTTAGATTTATTTTGAAATTTTTTAAACATATTTTTTCATATTTTTAAAACAAAAATTTTAAAAATATTTTTAATATAAATTTTAAAAAATTATTTTCATATATTGTAAATACCCGAGGGTTCAATTCCAAGCCCTCTCTGCTTTTATTTTTGAAAAATAACTATTTCCCTCAAATAACTGTCCAGATATTTCCGAGGTAAAAGAAGGGGCGTAACTTCAGGGAAATCAAAATGCCATTCTCGTAAATATAGTGAAATCCAAGCCTAGTTGTAAAACTCCAATGACGCACTCATTGTCTGTACGATATTTAAATATGACAGTGAGTCATTTCAGATCCGTGAACACAGGTCCAAACCCTCTTAGGGAACAACTCCTAGTTCCTCATACTGATTTGATCCCAGAAAATCACCCAAAATCTTCTTCCCCAATACAAATCCCAGATCTCAAGAAGAAAATAGATCAGCATTTTGATTCTCTCTCTGTTTCTCTCTCCTAACGGGTCTATACGGACCTTTTCTTTCCCCAGATCTCCATCGCCGCTTCAGTTTCAGAGCTTTCTTGCACTAGCAGGTAATTTTCTCCCTGTTTTCCCTAGAAAATTGGACTGAAAATGAAATCTCTGAACTTTTATTCCTTTCGATGGTGTTTATCTTTCATTTTCATTTTTGCGCATGTCTTTTGTGAACATTTATGTAAAAAAAAAAAGAAGAAGGAAGTGCTTATTTATTTTTGTGTATTCGTCGGTTTTCTTGTACAGTGAATTTTGTGAGCTTTTTGTGACGACGTGTTGTTGTGTCTGAATCTAACCGCTTTCTGGTCACCGAGTTACTGGCTGAAATCGACAGTGTTTTGAGAAATTTTTGGTCGTCGATGTTCGATTTGGTTCTGTCATGGAGAAGATCTAGAAATTTTAGTGCTTTTCGGTGATATTAAGCCATGAATTTCTGATTTTTAGCATGTTTTGAGGGTTGAGATTTGAGTTCTAGAACTGGATCTAGCGAGTCAAACTTAGAGGTGGAGAGAGGAAAAGAATCAGATTAAAGACTGAGAATTGTGGATTTGACGGTCTTGTTATGGAGACGCTTGTGGTAGTGGCTCAGCACAGGAACCAGTATTGCAGTCGGGTCAAGTCTCACGGGCCTGGGCGTTTTGGGTCGTCGCCCTCGAGGGACTTTCGAGGTATTAATTGCCGGACTTTCCAATCCGCGGCGGGGATACTTCCATCCCCACTGAAGGCTAACACTAGTCCTGTATCCAAACAGGCATGTTCTTCTCCCAAAACACCTTCAGCACCATGTGTTGGTTCAGCCTCTGAGAGCAAAACATTGAGCAGGACAACCCCGAAAAGTGCTCCGATTGCTATCGACCCCAAAGCCTTTCACAAGAAGAAGCATTTCAGTGAGGAAATCTGTGATGAGGGTCTATCATTTTCTGAGCTTTGGGCTGGACCTGCCTACTCAAACTCACCGCCCCCAAGTTCTTTGCCGATTCCGAAATTTTCTGTCCGGCCAAAGAGAACCGTGTCGCTTGAGTTACCTGGTTCGGGTCCTGATGTTGAAATCCACCCAATTGCCAAGTCAGCACCAGCATCCCCTACTAGAGAGCGTAGCCCCTTTACGAGAGATATTTTCCACAGTGCTGATTCCGCGACCGAGACATTGCGTCGCATTCTCAATCTTGATATTCGCGATGACTGAAGGGAGGGGGCATCAGGCTCCTGTAAATAAATCTTCTATGTCAGCTTTAGGTTGTATATAGAGGGAATAAATCAACCTGTAGTGTGTTACTTTTTGAGTTATTTAGCTTTTAGTAGTGGGGCTAGAAGAAGAGGGCTGTGGTTCTGGTGGTCAACGATCTCAGGAGGTTGTACTTGAAATTGATGGATGTGGAGTTGGTCTTAAGAAGATGGGTGTTTATTTTAACAAGATGGGCGTGATATGTGTTAATGGAATATGAAGTGTGGATGGATCTGACCCAAAAACTTCACGAAGCGGAGGTGCATTAGTTGAAAGGATGATGCTTTTGAAGTGAATGGTTGTCTGCATTCTAGCTAAGGATGGAACGACCTGACTTTCTATCTATTGAGGCTGAAGGAAACTTTCTTCTAATTCAACTTTGAACTTATTATATTAACTCCTTAATATTCTCTCTGAAATATTCGTTAGTTTTCGCTAACATGCTTTAGATAAAGTTCTAGGATCTTCGTTCCTGTCATTGGTGTGTATATTCTTTTGATTGTAGCATCCTTTGCTTATAACTCATACTAAACTCTGTAGGGCTCCTTTACGTTTCTTGCACCTAATTCCTTCACTTGTTTTCAAATTTGGCCTTTTCCTTATACATATACTGACATTGCTAAGTGCTTAGTCTCTTTGTTTCTTAATTTTGCTGTTTTGCTGCACTCTCTTGCCTGAATTGGCTATTCCTGATCAACCTTCCATACTTGATTCGACTTTCTTTCCTTTGTTTCATGACAAGCTGACTCCGTTTGCTACACTCTTTGAAGGGTGTTTTTCCCGTTCGCCATCTTTTCTGGTTTTTGAGAAGGAAAAGTGGGAATGGGGTAATGTTGCTTCCTCTGCTTCCTCAGTTTGTAGGGTCAATCCATATTTTTCTTTATCCTCACTGTTTATTTAGAAGCCCCATTTCTTGTTCTGGCAAAGTAGGTAGCGCCACTTTCCTCATTCCTCATAAGGTCACTATTTCTTGGAGATCGTTGACTGTTCCGGGCCATTTACAAGGTAAAGCCATTTTCTTGTATCTGTTAAATTTACATTTCATTATTATTGATCTTGTTTTACATGAGTCATTGGGTGCTGATTTCTTCACACTGCGGATGAAACAGGATGCCGGTGGAAGAAGTCCTTGAGGAGGCTGTTTTATGGGACATGTTCAAAGCGGTTTTATACCGTAATTCCTGGAAGGAGCCAAGTGCTTTTCTTCTGTGTCGTCACTTGTGTTTGATCATGTATCTAAGTCCTTGTATTGCTTTTACGTTGGTGTAATAGGTGTTCATCGATGTAATAGAGTTCAGTAGAATCAATTGTTCTTGGTGGCTATCAAAAATTAGTATGAACTCTTTTAGTAGTCAAGACCGTCGTCTCTTAGATCCGAACCTTTATGTTAGGCTTGGTGCTTCTGGTATTAGTATCGATATTTTTAGCTTTATTAGCAATGTAATATGGTCGTTGTTTCCTTTAAATTTTAATGGCGTTTGTCAATCATGGTGGCATTACCTATGTTGGACCCTATCCTTTTTCATTTTCTGGATATAGATAATGGACATTAAAATTGGTGTAATCGTAATCAACTAACCGGTATGTGTTATTGAGTGCTGAAGATTACGAGGATTGATCGATGCTGCATAACCTTACCTTCAGCGGTCTTGCGAAACTCAAAATTGTTTTTAGATGGGTTTAGTTTACAAATTTTCCTCGAACTTTATCCCAATTTTATTTTGGTTCATGACTTCTAAAACTTCTCATATGTAATTCTAATTACAGTTTGTTTAATATTTTTCGTCAATTAGAGTTTAAAAGAACGAGACATGGATGATGCCCTGTTACTGTTAATCTTTAGTACATTGCTCTCTCTGGGCAACATCACGTGCATATTGTATACCGTTGTAAGATTGTTATTTTCCGTGCCTTGTTCACCAACCATTATAAGATTGTTATTTTTCCGGTGTATTCTATCCTCCTATAGGTTAAAACTAAAACAAACTGATAATTAAAGTTTAATTTGAGATGCTTTCGAAGCCAGTACTATGGGTTTGTTTGGTGTGTAGGTTCGGAATAGTTTAGTTTAAAACTGTATGATTTAAACTATCGGTTTTAAACTGTGTTATTTAAATGAGGGTTTCAAACTAGCATTTAGAATGTAAAGGTTTAAAACGAGAATAATGGTTTAAAATGAAAACTGGTGTTTGAAAAACTATAATTTATGAAGAAAAACGAGAATAATAATGATTTTGTTGTAAAAAAAAAAGGTTTAAAACCGCTTAAACTTGAGGGAGGGGCAAAGTTTAGATTTTGAACGCTTAAGCCAGTTTAAAACCGTCTCAGTTATTGTTCGACCAACATCCTCATGGCTTAAAACTGCCCCCATAGTTTAGAGTATATACAAAATAGCACATAAAATGCTGTTGGTGATAACGTTCAAAGACCATGAATGTGTCTAGCGATGTAGTTAGAACTAAAAGTTAAAATAATTTACTAGATGATGTTACATTATAGTAGTTCCAATTGTGGAATTGAAACAGGTTGTCAAACACAGCATAAATTTTCTTTTAGATTATTGGGATTGTGTCTTTTTGGTTTTCGTTTTTGCAAAAGAAGGCCCTATGTCTATCTATGGTACACGGTTTTTGATTTTATCTGTGTTAAAGTATGGTGATCCGAATTCAGTTTGGCCCAATCTAAAAAGCTCGCGGTGCGACAAATTGTGGTATAAAACAAAAGTGAGATTTTTCATGAGATCTATGGTAGTAGCGGAGGGACCGGGTTGATTTAGTTTATGTTTTTGGCCCATAAGGTTTTACCTATACCTATATATATGTGATGTATTGCGTTAGGGCTTGATCATTAGGAATTTTGAACCTCTCTAGCGTCTCCATTGTAATCTTCATAAGTTTAGTAATTTTTTTCTCTATCCGTAGTTTTTTTTTGTTTTAGGTTTTTACGTAAATTCTTTGCGTGTTTTTATTCTTTATTTCTATCGTATTAATTTTGCAACAATCTGCATAGGGTGAATCCGACGTGTTGTGACCTCTAGCAGCTAATTGGTTATTTATCTTCCTTTCATTGACAAAAACTGCGAATATGCTGACTAAAGAAAAGCAAACAATTATAAAGGACTGGTCATCGTCATGGTTTGTTTGGTTGTCTCATGTCACTCGTTTTCAAGTACTCTTCAAAGTTGAAAGCATCTTATAGGTCCAGCCATACTTTTTATCCTTCTTTCTCACGCGCACTGGGGCCTTTTTTTTTTTTATTGCCCTTTTTCTAATTTTGTTCCTTTGGAAGACAATAATGGAAATTGAAAGGGAAAAAGGATAACGATGCGGTTGCGGATAACATTTTGTGATGGAGCCTTGTAGAGAACAACACATGTTTGGGTTTTGGTTGTGACATATGAATATTGGTGTTATGTGGTAAAAAGATCGAGAGAATCACTGCTAGAGTGCTTAAACAATTACTTCACTATAGCAAGAACTTTCGAACAGAGAGCATTTGTCACAATCCTTGCATATTCTGATATTGTTTGGTAGTGCAATATTATTATTGTTGTTGTTGTTGTTATTATTATTAATGAAAAGTCTGGAAGGAGATGACTAGCATTAGTATACTTTCTCTTTCGTTATGAAAGAGGCCTTTTAGGTATTAAAAAGAATGTTCGTTGAATGCCTACTAAAAAGGCTGTATCCCTCGACGAAGAGGGAAAACCTTCTAACATTTAAACCTTTGACTTTAGACATACCAGCAGCCCAATAAATTAGGCCACCCTACTCGGTGGTGTTTTACTGTTTTGTGCTGTGATTAATAATAAGGTTAGACTTAAATTCCACTATATACTAAGAACTGAACTCAATGTGGTGGACCAAAGATTCAAAATAATGAGAGCAAAAGTAGAACTCGAGACAGGCTAATCCTCTAGATTTGAAGGCAACAACAACATATTTCTGAAGCGAAATATGGAATTGCACTTTCACAGCATATATTCTCCCAAAAGCTTCTATTCTATAAGTGAGAATTCCATTTTCTTTTTCCATGGCAGCAAAATGGCATCCATAAAAGCGCACTATTACCTTTCACTCTCACAAGGCGTAAAGAGAAAGGCAAGGCATGAAATTATAAGCTTTTTCCAATCGCCACATAGATAATGATTCATTGAAAAAACAAGCTTTGAATTTTATGTTGTAAAACTTGCATTGGATTGTAGATTTGGTGCAACAAAATCTAACCTTTGCCCCTTGGTCTTGAGTACTTTATTGTTATGCTAGCTTTGGGACTTTACGTTTAACAAGTTGGTTTGAATTGAAAAAAATAGATTTAAAAATTATAATATGTAAAAGCTTTAAATTGTAATAGCGTTTTATTTTACACTAATATATGAGACTTTACGTTATTGGGTCGAATCAATTTGTCAAACCAAAAAAATGAAACTCAGAAACTGAGAGAGATTTCGTATTCGAATGAAATCCCAAAATGTCACATATTTCCAATTTGGTGACCTTTGATGATCATGACCCCCCAATAGAATTCCATTTCTTTTTACCCCCTTAGTTTTTATTGTCTTTTGCAAATAAAAATATTCAAGAGAGATGGAAGATTGGGTTTTCCTTTGGTTTTGGCATTCCAATCAGTGTAGACTGACCATGTAGCATTGATTGGAGTAGATTAGGTGTCGTTCTTATCTCGTTTAAAAAGTGAAAACTTCAACGTCAGCTTGTATAAGAGAACACATTATACGTTTTTCAATATATATATTTATATAATTACCAAAAAAGGTTTGTTTTTATATAGTATATATTTTATTAAGAAGATAAGATGTAGTTATTAATATTAATGAGATAAATTATAGTATTTGCCAAAGCCAAATAATTGACGAGCCATCGATCCATAGATCTCGAGAGGATGACCTTTTTGTTAATATAATTATTTAGGAAATAACTTCTAAACTTTAAATTCTTTCTCATTTTATTTTATGAACTTTAAAACTACCACTTTACATCTTTTTCAAAACTTCTTACTCTATTTCTTAAATTTTCAATATCCTTTCAAACAAATAGGACTATACCTACATGATTCACACATAGGTTACTTGAAAGGGATAAAATGAGATTTTATCGCTTTTAAACTATATTTCACATTTACAATCTTACTTGAAGCCTTTATTTTTTTTTTTTTATCTAAACTCTCATTTAGAGAAGGTTTGTCTGTATATTTCTTCTCAATGTGTAACTCATTTAATGTCGATGTTGTTTGCTGATATTTGAATTTGAATACTAAAGAATATGAATTATGCATTAAAGATAAGAAGATATTGACAAACAATATCGAGAAGAAATATACATACAGACTCTTCTTAAATGAAAGTAGATTAAAAAAAAATAAATGAGATTATAAACGTGAAACAAATTCTAATAGTGATATAATCTTATTTTCGCCCTTAGTGGCCCATATGCTAATTACGTAGGTTTAATTCTACCTATTTGAATGGAAAATCAAAAAATAGGACAATAAGGAGCTTTGAAATGAGGATAAAATGATGATTTTTAAAATTCAAAAGACAAAAGGATGAGTTTTGAAAGTTCAAGGGCTAAAGTAGTAATTTTTCAAGTTTATAGAACAAAATTAAAAAAACCTTAAAATTTAAAGGTCATTAGCGTTAATAATCTTAATTATTTAATAGCCAACTTACTGCTTTAAGCCTTTTAGAACATACAAGAACCTCTTTGGTTATCTTTTTTTTTTTTTAAAAAAAAGCTTTATTTAAAATTAAAGTCATGGCAACTTGGTCCATAGTGCAAGGTCCATATACTTGCACCATGCCCACGTATCCAATGCGAGAATTATGAAGGTCTAACTTATAATTACTCTTTTTAAAAACCCAAAAAAAAAAAAAAAAAGAAGCAGCCCTTCTCAAGAGAATTCATCTGACAAACGTTCAAACTGATATGAAATGCATAATATTTTGTTCTAGTGCCAGAAAACCCATTTAGAATTTCACCAGGAAAAAAAAAAGAAAGGAGAAAACCCATTTAGAAATTTAACGACCTCGATACGCAATTATATTTAAGTCATCACAAGTTTTGTCCGGATATATAGGTGCCAATTTTTAATTTATAGATTATCTGAGAAGAATAGTCAAAACCACTACTTTAGTTATAAACAATGTAAAACTTTTACATGCTACAGTAAATATAAAAAAAATTTAAATTATAAAATTCTGATATATTATAATAAAAACAAACATTCTAACCCGCGTACAAACACCCTTTTAATCAATATGTCGCCCTGTACGTATATTATTCATATACTGAGACACTATTTGCATACGTTTGAGAACATGGACAAAATAGGCACGAGCAGAAAGGATAAGCCACACAAGAGAGAATCTGTGTAGGCGGAAATTATTGACTCTTTACTCAACCGTGTTAATTAAATTAAAAATAGAAAAATCTCCAAAGTCCCACACTCATTATCCAGGAAGGAAGAAAAAAGAATATAGCAGTTGTACGTTGTTTGATGATTATATATGTGTTCATACATTTACATATATGTACGTATATATACATATAATATAATCGTCTACCAAAGTCCAAAAACTGAGGCAAAAAGGTCCAGAAGCGATCAAATCATTTAACTTTGAACAAACAAAAACAAAACCAAACAAAACAAAAAAAAAACTCTACAACATCCCATCCTCTCGTATCTCTGTCCGCAAGGGGAGAGGGTAAGCTAACTAGCTAAGAGGCACAAGAAAATATACAGCAAAACTTTTCCCAGAAAGAAAATAGAAAATATTAATCTAACAGCTTTTTTTATTCCATAAAATGAATTAATATCATCGGAAATATCAAGAATTGGAAGCTCCATGATATATTGTACTCTTCAGAAACTAAAAGCAATTCCTTATGGCAATATCATCAAACTCTGCATTTCCCACCCCATCTAAGAGCATTTCTTGGTAGCGACATTCACGGCTACAAAAAGCCTTCTCACCTCTGCATGACCCAAAAAAAAGAAGATTAAGAATGTTTTACAAGTAATTATAATAATAATATCACAAAACATTAGGATATTTTTTGGGATCAAACCTGTAAATGTAAATGTCAATCTTCTGCTCAAGATTCTTGTTGCAAGTGTGACAGAAGCTGAGGAAATTATCTGGGCAAGATTTGGGCTTGTTAATATTATTGACCTTAACATTATCATTATTGGATAAACAACAGTAAGTCTCCACAATGCAATTTTCAAATATGTGAGTTGTTCTGGGGACAGGTCCATGAGAGATGACGCATGTGTAATCCTCGGAATGCTCAACATCACTCACAGAGAGCCAACCCTTGATTGATCTTGGAGAAACACCCTTGTTTGTTTGGCCACAGGAATTGGCAGACCCACATGTGGATATGTGGGAATTCCTTGTCTTGATTCCGAAGTCCGCTGGGGATTTTGGGGACTGATCATGATATTGGTCATAATCATCACTTGGGTAATCAATAGTTGATGATGAAAAAGGTGGGATTTGAACTTTAAGCTTGTTTCCAAACAGAACCTTCCTGTTACAAGGCTTGGAATGTTTCTCTCCATTAACACTATTGCTTTTCTGATCATCAAATGGGTCAATAAGAACAAGGCTTATGCCTTTGGGGATCATCTCTGGTGATTTGTCCCATGAAGGGCGTTTGTTTCCCGGGAAAACTTTGGGGTTGTTTTTGTATGAAATTGGGTTTGTGAAAGAAGAGAAAGTTTTGGTGTCTAGGATTGAAGTTGGGCTCAAAAGACCATCATTTTCAGAGAAAAAATTACCCTTTTTGGCAGTAAAAGCGGCCCTAAACCTTGGGGAAACAAAGAAAGGTATGGGAGTAGTTTTATCGTGGTTTTGGGTGTGGGAAGAAGGTTGGGAGCTGTGATCAGCCATCAAACCTTGCTTGCTGGTCACTGCTCTAGATCTATTCCTCAGCATAATAGACTCTGTGTGCAAAATTTTTCAACCACCCAAACAAAGCAAATAAGTCTGATATCTCAAATATAATCAAGTCCTGCCAAACAACAAGAGAAAAATTAGACCCAGATAAACCATTGAAAAAACAATGAATAAGAGAGAAACTTTTTAGTATTATTACCTTAAAAATAAATAGAAGCAAATGTTAATCAGAAAACGCCATGGATTGTTGTGAGTGAGGTGTTACAGGCTAAAGAAAGAAGAGGGCTTTTTGTGTTTTGAATTTTTTTTAATTTTTTATTTTGGGGCTAAATCTCTGCGGCTTCCATGACTCTGGACATTAAAGAAAAGCAAAACAAGAGGTGGGTTTTGTTTCTGAGTAGGAGTTTGTTTTTCTGTGAACTAGAAAAAGACTAAATTCCAATCATAACAGCCCGCATGCAAGCCATGTGATCAAGAGCAGAGCTGTGAAAAGGCCCTGCCATTTTTACAGCAAAAACAACTGTGTGTCTCTACGTGCTCTTGGTTGTCTCGGTGCAGAATTGGCATAAAATGCTTTGCTAATTCCCATGAACAATTGCCATCATTACCATGAATAAATGAAAAGAGAAAACAAAAAAGGAAATAAAGTTTTTTTTTTTTCCTTCTCTCTATTTTCTGGCTCTTTCTCACGTATGTGATAAATCTAAGCTTCACTCTCTGTTAGTGGGGATTTTTTTTTTTTTTTTTTTTTTCACTTCATCCACGCCAATCAAGTCTCACTCTGTCAATTCCTCTTTATTTACTTCCCAGTGCCGCAAAATGGCCACGAATTTGCAACTTGGAAATGAGAGAAAGTGAGACACGGACGGAGAGAGATGAAAGATATAAAGATAAAGGCTCTAAACTTTATAAAGGAAGAGCTTTGGTTTTTAGTCTGAGCGGTGCCCCTTTTAAAGAGAGGAAAAGAAGATGGCCCCCTGTTATGCATGAGAATGGCTTTTTTTTTTTCTTTCTTTTTTTTTTTAAATTAAATATTATGTTATATTTAAAAGAAATATACTTATAACACACTTAAAAAAATTATATCACATTATTATTTATAATATTTATTTAAATTATGTTATACTTAAATATGTATGATATTTATAAAGAATAAGTTTGAAAAAATTACATTTATGAAAATTTTTTCTTTCTTTTGAATAATAAACTCTCATTGATGGGCCTGTGGTTAAAAATTTAAAGTGATTTTATTTGGGGTAACCTTTAGCAGTAATTTTGGGATTAGGGATCGCGTCTTCAAATATACTTAATTGTTAGGATATTTTATAAGACTAAAATAACACGGTCCTCGTTAAAAAAAATAAGATCTAAAAATAAAATTTTTAACGAATATTCTTATTAGTATATGATTTTTTTGAAATATATGCTAATGTGGATTGTCTCATTTATAAACCCATTTTTAAAAATAATTTGGAAAACTGAACATTATCCAAATTTCAATTTCTTTTTTTTTTCTTATTTTATTATTATGTGGCTAAATATGAATAAGAGGGACACGTGCCCCGGTTTAATTTAAACCTTTAGGTTTTGACCCACAAAATGTTTAAAAAATTATGAATTTATCGTCATTTTGTAGTAAAAAGTGTTAACCATATGTTCACTAAATAATCGAGATTTGTTGTTATTCCTCCATTTTATAAAAAAAAAAAAATTACGAACTCTCGTCTCAATCCATACTTTAAAATGTATAATTATGCATTTATTTAAAAAAAACATTATATCTAACTTTTTGGATTGTAGCATTGAACTACTATTGGAAAAACTTTCTGGTTCCGTCATTAATTCATTATTAACTTCTAATTTGTTTTCCATGCTCTTTTTACTTGAACCGATTAATGATTGTCGTTTTTTGCGAGGAGGTCAGGCTCTCTTCAATCCTACCTAATGCTTGGTTTTGTCGTGGAGCATCACATCACATCACATTTGAAATTGTTCACCTGCAACAGTCATGAATGAGGAAATAGACGCACGCACTTGTAGGGGAAAAAAAAAAAAAAAAAGAGAGAGAGAGAGAGAAAAATGCTGATATCACTCTACGTTCTCTTTCTTTCTAATCTAGAGGGTGTTTCACAATGATAAAATCACTTAATTTTTACTACAATCTTAATTATAAACAATATAAAACTTTTATATGCTATAGTACTAATAAAAAAATATTACGATATAAAACTTTCACATGTTATAATAAAAATGGTTCCTATTATTAATTTTACTACCCTTCTAAACACCCTGTTAATGTTGTTCTTGATTCCCTATCTCCACGTGCTCCCTCATAAATATTAATTTCAATTTTTTGGTACAAATAAAAAGACAACATTTGGCAGAGGATTTTTTATGGTATTAGTATAGTACCTTTGACAGAGGATTTTCTATTTTTTATTTTATTTTGAATATTTTGGGGATTTGAATCCTTTGCCTCAAATGTATGAGCAAAGTTTCCTTCCACGTGAACAGTAATATTTATAGGATCTAATGTTAGATGGTAGACTTAAAGGTTGTGCACTTTTTTTCTTGAACTTATATCTAGAGACTCACACAAGTCCAAACTGTTTTTTTAACCTGTTAGAATTAATAATAATAATAATAAATAATAATAATAACAATAAGTTTTTAACTTCATCAAGGCTAAGGGCCAAGCCTAAATTTAGATTAAATAAATGTCACGCTTGAAATAATGAGAGAAAATTCATGTTCTTCAGTGATATAACACGGATGCCAAATGACTTGGTGAGCGTTTCTTTGGTTGGAGTTGAACATTGATAGGAAGAAATTAGAAAAAGGCCAAAAGGATAGCATGTTAAATTGATGTATTAACGATACATTTTCATATTTAAGTGTAAAAAACTCCTACTATAATGCTATTTTTATGTCAAATTTGTTATATGTTAAATTTTATGGTAAATTTAACTCTATATATAACATATGATAAATTTGACATTTGATTCCTATTAGTTGATCCATTAACTTTTTCTTTTTGATCATCAGTTTTTTTTAAAATGTTTTAATATCAAAAGTTTATTTGTACAATTACAACACTTAATAATTATGACAAAAGATAAATATAACATTAAAAATATAGTATTAACAAGCCATTTCAAAAATATGTTAGAATTGAAAATTTATAGTAAAACATGTAAGAGCTCCGTAACTCATAGCAGATTTTAGGATTATTTTTTTCTTGAAACTCAAAGGACAACTCTCAGGATTTTAGTTCACCCGAAAAATAATGGAAATTCCTTTCAAAGAAAGAAGTAAAAGGAAAAAGTCTCAGTGTGAAATTTCTTTTATTCTTTTACTTTTTCTCTTAAAAGAAAGAGAGAGAGGAAAGAAGAAAAGAAGCAGACTAGCAGGTGTTATGGACAAAGGTTTTTAGGCCCATGCTATCTGCTTGCTTTCTTCCTTATTTGTACATTGTCATTCTCCGGGCTTGGGTGGCCCAAGTGGTCACTGGTCGAGGGACACTTTGTGGGCCTTGGTTGTTATCCAGCAAGAAAGTCGGTGATAGCGGTCCCACAGAGAGAGAGCGTGCCAGGTCGTGGGCCCATCGAAAGGAACGGATAGCAAATGATGCGGGGACGGTGTCTTGTTGATGGAGTTAAAGAGACGTGCACTTCACATCCCTTAATGGTTATAATTTTTTTTTTTTGCCAAGGAATCCATATTTAGTTATTTATTACTCCGCCCTCTTCCCAAATTAAACACTTGGCTGGACCCACTAAAAAAACTCAACTCAGATATCATTTCATTTCAGATCATGGGGCCTACGTTAGGGCGTGTCGTTTTCGGATAACCTGGAGGACAGGCTCGTTTTCGTCTTCTCTACTCGCTTCTAATTGCAAATTTTCAACCGAACCATATTCTCAATTCTTACATGTAAAAAATGTTGGGGAATTAGGCATATCTTAATTCTAAGGATCACAAGAATGAATAATTGCAGAAAAGAAATTGAAGCAGATAAGAAAAGAGAGACACCAAATTTTTATCTAGGTTCGTCTAAATTTGAGACTACGTCCTGTTTTTGCTGTTTGCAAACTCCACTATGATGAAGGAGATTACAGATTACAAGAGAAATTTCTCACACACTTTTAAATTGTGTTTACCAAAACTCTCTTCTAGTTAGCACCCTGTGAAAATTTTTCTCTCTCAACAATGGAGCTCTCACAAAAAAATATGCCTCACATAAAATACTGTCACTCATAATGTTACACACACGACCCTAGCCACCTTATGTCTATTTATACACTAAGGACGAGAAAAATAGCAACTAATTAGAAAACCCTACTAGTTTCTCTTTTTTTGGTCCAAAAACCTGCAAAAAATCACACAAGATCGTGCCTCGGTGCCGCGGCGCTTGAAACGGGCGTCGCGGTGCTTAACACCAAGCGCTTAGGAGCTTTTCCTCTAGCGCCGCGTCACTCTCCTGGCAGCGCCGCGGTGCTGTTTCTCTGCCTTTACAAGCGTTACGGTGCCCAATTCTGGCGCCACGGTGCCTAAGTTTTGCCTTTTTTTTCTCTTCATTTTTGCTGAGTATTGACTTGATTTGGCTCCACATTGCAACAATCTCTCACGGTGCCCAACTGCAGCGGCAACAACTTCTCACGGCTCATGGAGAAGTCCAAATGAAGTTGCACAACTTCAGTTGCTCGATTGGAACTGTCTTAATGAGCATATTGTTGGATTCTTTTACCACCCGCCTTGCCTTATACTATTTGCTGCCATCACTTTTATCTTTTATCTGGTATATCCACTTATTGTGCAAGGCTTTTTTGCCTTGTGGTAACTTTGCCAGTTGCCATGTCTGATTGGACATTAAGGAATTCATCTCATCCCTCATGACTAACTCCCACTTGACCAAATCTTCAGCCTCCACGGCTTCATCATAGCTCTCTAGCTCACCCCTGTCAGTCAACAAAATATAATGCAGAGAAGGGGAGTATCTTTGTGGCGGTCTGATAGTCCTACTAGACCTCCTAACTGGTGTGGTAGGAATATTTTGGTTTCCTTCTGGAGCAATGTTTTCTTGGTCTTCAACCTTTGGATTTTGCTCCTCCATTTCAAGAAGATCCTTCAATAGAATCATCTCAGGCTTCTTGTCTTCAGAACTGAACCCTTGGAGTCAGTGTTGTCTCTGTCCTTGTACAGAACACCTTCATTAAAGATCACATCCTTGCTCCTAATAATCTTCCAATT
Source organism: Artocarpus heterophyllus (assembly GCA_025403435.1). Lineage (NCBI taxonomy): Eukaryota > Viridiplantae > Streptophyta > Magnoliopsida > Rosales > Moraceae > Artocarpus > Artocarpus heterophyllus. The sequence continues at coordinate 3,165,612 of CM046336.1, read as the reverse complement.
TTGGTCATCCTAAAGATGATAACGAAACTCAAGTCCACCATAGCCAACTAGAAAACACTTCTTTGACTTGGCATCCAATTTACTTTTAGCAGCAGGATCAATATGAACATAAGAAACACACCCGAAACTCTTAAGTAAGAGAGGTCAACCTTTTTGCCGCTCCATACTTCTTTTGGTAGCTTGAACTTCAGCGGTGTAGATTCATCCTCTCAACTACCCCGTTCTGTTGTGGTTTTTCTTAAATGGTTTTCTTCATCTTTATTCCATTCTCAGCACAATACCGCTTGAAGTCATTATCTAAATATTTTCCCCCATTGTCAGACTGCAAGCACGTTACCTTCAAATCTGTCTCGTTCTCCACCATGGCTTTCCATCTCTTGAAAGCATCGAAGACATTAGATTTGTTTTTCAGAAAGTAAACCCATACCTTTCTACTTGAGTCATCTATAAACGTCACATAATAGTTAGCGCCACTGAGGGAAGTCACCAACGTAGGCCCCCACATATCAGTGTGAACTAGCTCCAATTTCTTGGACTTAGGCTCTCTACTTGTTGTTGAGAAACTAACTCTCTTATGTTTACCAAAGATGCAGTCTCACATAAACTGCAATCAACAATTTTTAATCCTGGCAGTTTTCTTTTATAGTGAAGCACCTTCATTCCCTTCTCACTTATGTGACCGAGCCTATAATGCCATAGCTCAGTATTGACACCAGAATCAGCAACTGCTATGGTATCTCTGCAACTATAGTTTATGTAGAGAGTTTCAGTCTTGCGTCCCCAAGCAACAACCATCGCTCATTTAGTGACTTTCCAACCTTCACAATTGAAGGTCACTTTATGTCCTTCGTCATCCAGTTGCCTCATCGAAATCAAGTTGTGCATTAGTTTGAGAACATGTCTCACCTTATGAATCTTCCACACAGACCCATTAGGCATTTTCAAATTGACATCTCCAATGCCAACAATATCCAGAGGTTTTCCATCAGCAAGATAAACCTTACCATGATTTTCAACAACATAATTCTCTAGGACATGACGGTGTGCAGTGGTGTGGAATGATGCTCCTGAATCTATCACCCACGAATCAAAAGAATTGTCAACAGACAAGATTAAGGCATTTTGTGCCTCTTCCGTGGCAGCATTTGCAACGTCGTTATTCTTGTATTCATTCTTCCTTGGAGCCTTGCAATTCTTTTTCAAGTGGTTGGTCTTTCCACAGTTCCAGCACTCCATACTCCTACCGTTCATCGACTTACTTCTTTCATTCCTCGACTTGCCTCTCCTGCCATTATTCCTATTGGAATGTCTCTCAAGTTTCCTGCTCTTATTATCAACATTAAGGGCCAAGTTTGACGTTGAGGCTTCACTCGAGTCCTTCCTGCGAACTTCTTCCGCCAGAATAGAGTTTTTGACATCAACAAACTTCAGTTTTTCATTCCTAATCGAATTTGTAATGGCCACCCTCATGGGTTCCTAACTATTCGATAACGAGGCCAAGAGGATTAGGGCATTGATCTTATCATCAAATTTAATCTCTACCGAGACCAATTGGTTCAGGACGGTGTTGAAACTATTTAGATGCTCTACCACTGAAGCACCTTTAGGCATTTTTAAATTAAAGAGCTTCTTCATGAGATGTACCTTGCTATTGGCTGAAGGCTTCTCATACATCTCTGACAGAGCCTTCATCATCCCTATTGGAGTATTCTCATTCGCAACATTGTGGGCCACGTTCTTTGACAGGGTCAAACGAATCACACCCAGCACCTATCTGTCAAGGAGATTCTACTCCTCATCGTTCATGCCTTAAGGCTTATTACCCAAGAGCAAGTGTAGTTTCATGCATAAAGGTAGTCTTCAATTCGCATCCTCCAATAGGAAAAATCAAAACCATCAAATTTGATGATACCGGCAGCCAAACCTTCTTCTACTGTCATCGTTCTTGATCCAAACCTCCTCTCTGATACCAGTTGTTGGGGAATTAGGCATCTCCTAATTCCAAGGATCGCAAGAACAAATAATTGCAGAAAAGAAATTGAAGAAGAGAAGAAAAGAGAGACACCAAATTTTTATACAGGTTCGTCCAAATTTGAGACTACGTCCTGTTTCTGCCACTTGCAGATTCCACTATGATGAAGGAGATTACAGATTACAAGAGAAGTTTCTCACACACTCTCAAATTGTGTTTACCAAAACTCTCTTCTACCTAGCACCCTGTGGGAATTTTTCTCTCAACAATGATAGAGCTCTCACAAAAAAATATGCCTCACACAAAATAATGTCACTCATAATGTCACACACACAACCATAGCCACCTTAAGTCTATTTATACACTAAGGAAGAGAAAAATAGCAACTAACTAGAAAATCCTAGTAGTTTCTTGTTTTTGGGTCCAAAAACCCTCAAAAAATTGCACAAGACCATGCCTCGACGCCACGGCGCTCACCACCCGGCGTCGTGGCACTCTTCACCTAGCGCCGCGACGCTCAACGCCAAGTGCCTAGGCTCTTTTCTTCCAGCGCCGCGGCGTTGCTTCTCTGCCTTTACGAGCGCTGTGGCGCCCAAGCTCTGCCCCTTTTTTTTTCTTCCTTTTTGTTGAGTGTTGACTTGATTTAGCTCAACATTGCAACAAAACAAGGGAAGAAAAGAAAGAGGGAGTAGAAAAAGAAAAGTAAAACTTCTAAATCACAAGAATCATGCTCCCTCGGACTTTGCAATGTCATTTTCCATTTGACCACAACAGTCACTATTCCACTCTAACCTCACGAGGGATTAAAAAAAAAAAAGAAAAAAAAAAAAGGAAAGAAAAGAAAAGAACAAAGCAAGCTGGAGAGACATTAGTCATTACGTTATCCCAAATGGAAAAAGAAGGTAAAGTAAGCATTGATTACAGCATTACATGTGGTTCCATGCCCAGAATATAATATTATGAAAGACATAATGAAATGAAATGCATTACTTTCGTCGTCATAATGCTAAGGGGAATATGAGCAATGGTAATGGAGGCATATATATATATATATATGTATGTATACATTTCATCCCCTTTTACCATACTACTGCTTTCACAACTTTTAAAGCTCTTGTATTTTTATCTTTTGAAAAGCATCAAATTTAGCTCCTAATTCTTGTTCTACGAAGTTGCTTTGCTTTACAGAACGGACACAACCATCTCTTCCTACTCAATGCAAATCGCTTTAAAAACAGCTCACAAAAGTAAACAACACCTTATTAGTGGCTTTCCCTTGGGCAATCAAGTCAAGTCTCGTTCACATTATTTCACAAGGCTCCAATCCCTTCACAAAATAAACATTACATATGGTCTTCTCTATTCGGCTCAATTACATTCCGGTCAAGCATAGATGTATGATATTTATGCCTAAATACATATAATATAATATAATATATGTATAGCCAAAGTTTTAAATCTGCCACTCTGACTAGTTCAACACTTGTAATATTTTTTATTTATCAATGTTATATGTAATAGATTATATTTATTAAGTGTTATATTAAAGCAAATTGAATGTTCATGGAAGCATAGAAACCATGTTATGTTGATAAATGAAAAATATTTTAAGTGCCTGACTAACGTGTGTGCCTGGACTAGAGATAATTTCTATACATATGAGTAGGTTGGAGATAGATATAAATGTCAACGGGGTGCCACATGGCATGATTTTAATGGGAAAACTTGGGACCATTTTGATTGTCGTTTTTAGTTGGCTTAAATGTAAAATGACCCCCAATGGCATTGTATCAATCAATCAAGTGGATGTCCCTTTTCTTTTATTGGCAAGTGGGCATTGCACAACAATAGACGATGCTGTGTTTGACAATAATTTTGGTTACAGCAGTTGTTGAGGCATAATTGGTTTGTTGACTGAGGTATACTTAGGCATCCAATTCTCACGACATGGCGATAAATTATGTGCTGGCACCACATCACCTGAAAAATACGTGTTTTACCCCAATTACGAGTCCTATCCTTTTATGTACATATACACACACACATATAGAGGGACAAAAGCGAGATTTTCACACGGCGTGATGGAACAAAAATTTCGAACTTAAAATTATAACGTAATTGTATTTTTTTAAAATTTTTTCTCTATTTTTGTTATTATTTTATCTATTATGTAAATGAATTAAACATGCGATAAAATTCAATTCACTTTTTAAAACTTAAAGTTCTGAAAACATAAGTTTTTATAGTACTATATATGGTTTTTTTTATTTATTTAGGGTTTTAAATTTAAAATATGAGTATTTTTTAAAGCATAAGCTTGAGATATAATTGAAATAATATAAAAATCATACTTTCATAATGCAATTTATAAAATTTTAGAGAGACAAGTAGTAAAAAAATAATGAAAATATTTTCTTAATAGGGTAAAATTAAAAAGAAACATTAAACTCTGGGGCAGTAACATGGCTTCGTCCCTCTAAATATATAACCCTTTGATGGTCTTATCTTAATCTATTACAAATATCATTTCTGCAATCTGCAGGGTAGAAAAGTACAGGCCAGGCGGTGGAATGTTCGAAGGTACCCTTATGAGATATTCCACTTTCTGACCTTTGAAATGCCAAAAAAACCAAAAAAAATCATAACAAAAAAAAGGAAGAGTGAGTAATTATTCTCTGGATGGACAAGATTGCTTGAGAATTTGAACAACCCTAGTCATCAAAACCACTATGTGATTATAATCATGTATTAAGTTGATGGTGACAGGCACACCTAAAATCCGTCCCACATCGCAATCATAAAAGGAACCATCAACGAATAAGGAAAAGCCATGTTGCAGATGTAAATATTTATGGCATTTTTTTCCTTCTTGATGAGAAGGGTTTACGTATTTGAGACATGAAAAAACATTTTTGGATTAGGTTTACCGGGTCATCGTTTATGATAAGATAATATAATTATACAAGATAACTTTCTAATAATTGTAAAATAATTTTGGTAAATAAAGATAGTTTAGTTGGTTGTAAGTCCCTTCACTCTAACTATAGATTGAAAATTCAAATTATGTTTAATCTTATTCAAAAATAGGTGATATTTTCTTTTCTCTTATATATAAAAACATAATTTTAATTTAAACACATAATCGTCAAATAGTTCTATTTAAGCCACAGCACTATTTATATCTACTTGAAACCTAAGCACAGGGATACAGCGTTAAGCTTTTATGTTAGACCTTCGATTTATGTTCCCATTGAATTCTAAATCTAAATGGATTTACTTGTTGAGAAAATTTCTTGTTATGCTTCGTTTTTTAAAATTGTGTTTATTTATATCATATTTAAAAAATTTGTCATATTATTATTCATATTATGTATTAAGTTAGCCATAAATAATAATACGTGATATTTATAAAAAATAAATGTTAAAAGATTTAACTAAAATCACAAAGCCCACCCATCTCAAGCCCAAGATATCGCCCAAGACATCGTCTCTGAGTATAAAATCTCTCAAATACAATGTTAATTTTAGTGTCAAAGATGACATATTCTATACATGTTGCCAGAAGTTAATATACTTAAATTATGACATTTAATTGCTATTTGTTAATATATTATAACAATATTATTTCAAACTATTTTAAAATTAAAGATTATTTTTATGAGTTCCTCGTTAAAAATAGATTAGTATTTGAATAGTATTATATATCGAAAAAAAATAGATTAGTATTTAAAATAGTATTATATATCAAAGTATAAAATATAAAATGTAAAATGATATTTAATATGTTGTTTTCACACTTCTGTCATCATCATTGGTACTTGCGTTGGAATTATCTATGCTCCTTTTTCTTTTGAAGGGAAGAAGGGAATTCATCATCACCGTTTTAAATCCACACTGATTGTGTAAGCCAACTGTTATCAATATGGTCCTGGAACCCGGTAAAAGAATCGTCTTACACTCAAAAAGGTTTCCACTTTTTTCTCATTCAACAAAGTTTGACAGAACAAAATCGTTAAAAAATTACAATTGCTTACTAAATTATAATCTCCAAGTAATAAAAATGTTCCTAATTTCCAAAAAAAAAAAAAAAGAAAAAGATCAGTAAAAATCTTGAGCTGCAAAGAAGTTGAAGCCAAACGGACTTATCGGCGCAGCAGCTGCAGAAGAAATAGCCGTGATTGTTCGGAGGTTGCTACATGCTACATTTGATCACTGTTTGATTTTCTCATCATTTCTAGTTCTCTTCCTAAATTTTCGTTTCTCAGAAGAGTTTTGCTTCTTCATCAGCAGATTGCTCATTGCTGTTTTCACAGCTTCAGCAGCAGCCAAGAAAACTTCTTCACCATGGGATAAACTTCCCTGCAACTTCTCAAGCAGTTTTGTTCCCCCCAGTATCTCGTTATCTTCCAATTCATGATGCTCCTTCTGCTCAGGGTCGGAATTGCTTTCCTTGAGACCAGAGAGAACCCTTACACGAGTCAAAGAAGGGGGTTTGAAACCACGCAGATTTGAGACACCAGTAATAATCCACAATAACCCCGTGGAAGAGCACAGTCGCAGGCTTGTAGGAATGAAGGTCCCTCCTCCGATGGAGACCACCTGTTACTATGTGTGAAAGTAATCCACTTTAGCTAAAAGCTTACCGGAATTGGAAATGAATTTGAAATTGAATAACAGAATAAATAGGGAATTGATTTCAAGATACATGTATCGTCAGGTTTAGAGAAAATTAAGAAATGTGCAGCTTTTAATTCACCTATTTAGTTTTGTGTCAATTCTCTAAAAATTCTGCACTTCCTAAGTTAATATATAAAGACCGAAAGTGAGAACAGAAATCTTATGATTAAATAAAGAGCATATATCTTTATGCTCCCCTACAAGAGGGACATTCTTCTACTCTGTAAGCCCAATGGAGCAAAAGCGAGACCCTATGCTGCTCTGTAAATGAAAAATGACTAAGGGTCAACAAAACAAGAAGTGGCACGAATGAATGAAATTGCCATGCAAGATCAAGAAACCTGTGAATGGAATGGTTTCACGAAATTAAGCTATTGATGTTAACTCTAAATAATTTAGGTTCTCACTTTGGCAAGAGAGAGAGTTCGAGCAGAAAGATCACACTCCAATAATAATAGAAAAGGACACGGTGGAAATTTCTCAGGAACTTGCCTTTGGACAGCCACCACAACAAGTGAACCACCTGGGCTAGTGCAGAGGTCAGTGACAGCAGAATAGCACTCTGCTTCTCTTCCATTTGACCCTACGAGTCCTGCCTTCAAAAAGAAAGTGAATGAAATCAAGAAAACCACCATACTAAAAGAAAAGCTAAGAATAAAAAATAATACCCCCAAGTTTCAAAACATTTAACCGATAAGCTCCTTTTTTTTTTTCCCCTTTTCTTTTATAATATTTTAGTTTGGTGAAGAAGATTAGAAGAGCGATATTTGCCTAACATTTTAGTTCATGCATGGCACCAATCTCCTTTGTCGAAAAAGAATCAGCTCCTGTGTAAAGTTAGAAGATTACAATGCTCCCAGTTTTTAAGCGTCGATGAAATCAGATAGCAGTTGGTTAGGACACGATTACAATTTCGTACTTTATATATTAAAGCTATTAGCATTTAAGAAACAACAAAGAGATCAATGGAAGAACAAGAAGCATATAGCAGTTACAACCCCTTTTCTCCAACTTCACAAGTATCAAGAAGACATCCTGAAAAAATATCCCACAAGCGAACCTGCAACAGACTTTTGGATGAGCATTACTCCACAATCCAGAGAATGAACCAACAAGCAAATTAAAGAACATGAATTATAACGGTTACTCACTGTTTAATCACCACTTCCAGAGATGAGAAATCCCTGGGGGTACTCCTGAGAGCAAAGAAAGGCAAGGCAGGATACAAACCTGCCAATAAATTCAAAAAATGAGGTAAGCTAATGTATAGCAGATATAGACCTTTTGCATATGGTTTTGACAAAGATGACCCCATAGAATGATGATAAAACATGAGTACTAGACGATCCAAGAACCGGCACAATACTTCAAGTCTGTACCCTGCAATGTACACACATGCACACACAATCCGCTTAAAGGGAGAGGAGTTTAAAGAAAGAAAAGCAGATGCACTCAGTATGACCAAGGCAAAAGCTTTGTATCTCATGAGCTCCATCTAAAGGTTTCTTTGGAAAGACAGTAACCTGATCAAAGAACAATGTAATGTCAAGGAAGTAGAAAAAACAAACTTTCTTCATTCCGTAGAGGAAAAAAAAAAAGGGATAATTGATGGATACCCAAATTTTGAAATCCCTGTCAACTTGCCATCTGGGGAGAACTCCTGCCAAAAGTACATTATAAGATTTCTCACCAATATCTATCCGATCGCAAAAAGAACCAAGGAAACAACGTGAATGTACCAAAAACACAGAAATAGGGGCTCAAAAAGTCATTAAAATTAACTAAGGACTCACCAGACTGGTGATGATACTACAGTAGTGAGAAAGCAGTGGCGCCGCCTTCTTATTAGCATGAACTTGTCCGTCAAGACTATCAACATCCACAATCCAAACAACTCCGAATTTGTCGGCAAAACAAACATATAAACCATCATTACTTATGGCAACGGCACTGGCTCTTTTCTCTGAGCACCTGTCCAACACGTTATATCATTTGAAAGACACTTTCGGCATAGCTAGAGAAAATAAATCCATCAATGCCAATACTAATTACTAAATCACATGTCAAGGAGTAAATTTGATCAAAAAATGGACTATATATATATCTATTAATAGTGAAACTTACATAGTAGTGATACAGCTCCAAGACTCCGTGGACCAGACTTTGACTAGTTTATCATCACCGGCAGACACAAGGAGCTTCCCATTGGCTCCATAACGGACGGCTCTGATGGAATCCTTGTGCAGAGATCCCTCCGAAGAATCATCCTTCAAAGAAACTGCGCAATTCTCACTGTCAAGAAATCCATAACAAGAAAAAGTTAAAACCTTTTTCAATTTCCCTTTTCAGTTCTCAAGAAAACTTGATACTTTTCACCAAATTCAATCGACTTGTATCAACAGAGAGTTTAGTTGATCACCAAAAAACTTATAAAGTTCGAAATTTTGTTATTGAAAAAGTGTAATCATTCTTAGTCGCCATTGTTGAAACGACTGAGAAGTTGTCGGAGAAAAAGGAAGTAAGCTCACCGGAGGTCGAAGACGCGAAGGTCGGGTCCGACGACGGCGGCGATGGAATCCTCAGTAGGGTAAACGGCTATCAGAGCCGGAGCAACTTCTGTATCTTTTGTTTGATTCTCCAAATTCCATTGGATGGTCCTCCATTCTTGCTTTGATTCAGAGACGCTGCGAACAGTTAGGCCCCTTTTAGGGTTTTACGGTTTTTGCTTGTTTTCTCAAAATCCGTTTGTTAAATAGATTTAAATTAGTAATTTAATCTGGTTATTGTAATTTAAATTAAAATTTAAATGGTTGTTAAAATTAATGTTTAAATATATATTTAAGTTTTAATAATAAAATAAAATTAAAATTTATGCTTTGATTGGTAGTAAAAATAATTTTTAATTTATTAATAAATCTAATAAAATTTTAATGTTAATAATTTTAAAAAATATGCAATATGAATATTAATTTATCATCTTTTCACTAGCAATATAATAAAAAAAATCATCTCAATTGAATAACAAATGAAGAAAAAATAATCATTTCAATTAGATAACAAATGAATAAGTTATAATTTTTTTTATAAATATATGAGAGAGAATTTTAGTTTTTATTGCTGCAGAGATATTCGAGTATAAAAAATTTAAAAAAAAAGTTAAACTCTCAAGACTGATTCTTAATACTTAAAGGTTTTAGATTTTTTTAAAAAATAAATATATATATTTTTAATACTTAAATTTAAATTTAAATTTAAAAAATTTAAAAAGTTCTCGTAATAAACAGCCCGCATATACCAAACCAGGAAAAGAAGTAAACGAAAGGAGTTTGGGTTTTGAGTTTTCTTTTGGGCTTTCTTAAGCCCAGCCCAAATTGCTGTGTTCCCGTTTACCACCCTCTTCTTCATCAAATTGATCAAGAAAATTCGAATAAAAACGATATTAGAAAAATTATTTATAAAAAAGCAGCTCACTATAATACTGCTTGGCCATTTTTTTGGTCCTTGATCAATCCTCCTATCGTAATATGTACAACTGAGACCTATCATGTAACATTTTTTATTTTTATGTAATTATGACATTAGAAAGCTATAATCAGGAGAAAATTTTAGCCATCTTAGATTAACGTCACACTTTCATAATTTTGTTATCTTATATCAACGTCACACTTTTCTAACGTTTTTCTTGGTACAAAATAAATATCATGTTACACCTATGTAGGACCATTCTTCATGAAAGACTAAAAACAATCCCTAATACCAAGTCATTTTGCAATTCTAAGACGTAAACAAAATTTGACCCCTCCATCACTTTTGTATTATAAGCACAATATTCCTGATGGGCAAGGCAACGTGATAAGAAAAAAACGGAGGAAAGAAGGTTAGTTTTTTAAAAAATAAATAAATAAATTGGACACCCTTTAAAAAATTAAAAGATATGCTTCGACCATGATATAACGCATAAAATTCATGTACTTCTAACTTGTGCCCCTTTAAATGGATCTGGAACTTCAATATCCCCTTTGCTAAAAGAAGAGTTCCAAGGAACCCTTGAGAAAACTAACAGGAAATAAGGCCATACATTTTGGCTTACAAAATAAACGAGGCAGCCAATCATCAGATGGCCAATTCCTCAGAAATAGCAAATTTGCACAAAGGAGGCAGCAGCCGAAAAGAACAACAAATGAAAGTCCTAAATTCTCAACTGTGTACAACAAGAATAGTTCCACGACACTGAGTCATCGAAGCTGCCTTTCGCCACGTCGGTCTTTCACCACCAAGCATCAGGACATCAACATCAGACATCGGCTTGATCTCCCAGTTCAACTGGTCAGGGCCAATGACACCTCCAATCACATAAATCTCATCCCGCAGCCCAGTCATCGCATACCCGATTCTCCGACGAAACTCAGATGCGGAAACCACTACCTTGCTCACGTTTCCATCCTGCTTGAAGATTGATGTATGACTCATAACGTAGAGTGCATCCTGAAACGACCGCCATTTGGACCCTGAAGCCAACAATAATCCTCAACTGTCCACCCAAGTCCCTTACCGTCCAAGACTTGCCCCGTCGATAACCCCTTGTGCAAAACATGTAGCTTTCCTCCAATCACTACTCCAGAGCATGCTGAATTATGAGTGCGATGGAGATGGTAGGTATTGACACCCACACATCTTTATCAGGGTCATACACTTCTGCCTGAGATATTGATTTCCGGCAGCTGGTGAAACCACCTGCAACAACAATCTTCCCATCCAAAACACAGCAGGCAAACATTGCACGGGGAACAAGCATTGATGCACAAGGAGACCATTGCCGGATTACAGGGTCATACGACCACACCTCATTGGTCGCAAAGCTTCCATCTTGGTCACCTGTCTGTGGGTCAACAGCATCGCTGCCACCACCAAGTACAAACAGCTTTCCAGAAGTGGAGACAGCACCAAAGTGAGAAAGGGTGCCTGATTTTTGAGGGGAGAACGGGCAGTGTAATCCAAAGGTCTCTTAGAGGGTCATGAAGCTGCCATAGATTTTCTGGGTCAAAAGCACAGACACACAATAGATCTTCAGTTGCACCAAGTTCCTGTCGGGCTTTGAACAGTTCTTGACTACGAATGGCAGCTTTCCATGAACGAGAAAACAATCTCCAAGTTGGGATGCAAATAGAAGGGAAACCCGTGCGAGGCACCTGAGGGCAACCGCATCAGGGAGACCTTCAATCAATTCAGACATAATCACAGACACATCTGTTCCAGACGATTCTTCACTGGTGAGTTGTTGCTTCACTGGAGGCAGCATTGACACACAAATAAAACAAAGCAGCAATGAGCAAGTGGTACTCAGAAAAGAACAGTCCGGAATCATATAGACAAAGAACCCAGAATATGATGCAACCCCTCTCGCATATATCCAGATAATCTAAATGATTGAATGATTAAAAAAAGAGATGCAAGAAGTTCTTCACCACCACAGGCGATAGCTTACTGACCATACGCTTTACTCAAATACACCTTTTTTTTTTTTTGAGAATACACATATACCCAGCTTTACATAAATAACGAACCATGGGAAACAATACTAGACAGGTCCAGGGTAATTTTTAATCCTTATATACCAATAAATGACAGTAATAGCACAAAAACTTTACTAGGATTCTATAACATAGCCTCTGCCTACTTATGAAGATCAACAAAGAACAATCTATTATCTACCAACAAATGCTGATCTCACTAAAAAAACTATGGTCTAACAAAAATTCAGTCACATGAGTGCCCCACAATTCAGAAGCAGTCACATATCAGGATGCAACTATGAACTGAAAATTTTTGCTTGAGACAAAATAATACATCTTAAGTGAACATGGATCTTAGTAATAAAATCAACAACCCTTTGAGAGACTATGGCAAGCTTATTTTACAATTCAGATATTACAAGCTAAAATTCATGACCAAAGAAGCAAATAAGCCATTCCACGCGTGATCCACTTCTCAAGCTTCCAAATTGGTTCCCACCCACATGCATTTCTACTTACGTGACGCATTAACCATGAAATTGTCATCGACAAATACCAACCAATAACCCAAAAATTCAAACAAAAATTGTTCATAAATTTACTCAAATTCAAACAAAACCCAAGAATCAGCCCATTAAACAAAAAACTATCACTCAAAAAAAGAATTTAAAAAATGAAAATTTAACGCAGAATCAGCCTCCAATTCAACAACCGAAACAGGGTTTTAACGATATGAACGAAATTTCAAGCAATTTGTATTCCCAGCCACGGGCAAATAAACACTAGTGAAAGAACAAGAAAATAACTTGTTAATCGAAATAGTTAGCCTAGAACCTAGAGAGAGAGAACAGATGTTACCTGAAAGAAACACGGCGGCTAAGAACACCAAACTTCCGGGTGGCCTGTTGCGGAAAATTGTAGAGAGAGAAAGAAAGGGGAGGGGATTTGGATTGCAGAGAGGGCGAGAAGGGATGACTTCACGGCTAAGGCCCGTTGAAGGGGGAAAGGAAACGCCGAGAGCTACAAAACAAATACAAAGTCAATGTCATGTAATGCGTGTGTTGTTGCTGTTTCGTTGCCAGGCTTCAACATTCGAGCGTTTTATCTATGTTGAGAGAAGATTTGGGGCAAATTTGGGGTTTTTTCTCTTTTGCGTGTTTTACTTTGCTTAATTAAGCCTCGATTAGGCTTTAACCCCGTCAGGCGGGGTGTTTACTTTAAGGGTGCGTTGTTTTGCACCAAAGAAAAAAGAAAATTTAGGCGTTGATTTTATTTCTTATTTAATAATATGTTTGTTTATAAAAATCAGCCTTAGAAAGTTCATAAGTTCATACAATATAGTAAATAAGAAAAAAGATGTCAATTCTTGCATTCCATCTCGGTTCGTATTTATTTCCTATATTAGATAATGAATATCAAATTTATTTAAATATCTAAATTCAAATGTTATAATACAATAGTTATAGAATTATGTAAAATAATTTGTGTTGGTGTTACATTAATAATATTATCAAATTTTAAGCTTAATCATTAAAAAAATAATATTGTTTCTAATTATATCATCAAAAAAATAATAAACAATGTTCATTTTTATTACTTTCCATTATGGTTAATCGGTTTGGTAAATGCATCCTAAAAAAAGAAACAAAACAAAACAAAACGATTTCCTCATAATTCTATCTTCTTTTGTTTTTTTTTTACCTCCTTGGGAAAAACAGTCACTATTTGGGGGTTTCAATTGGTTTCAACCTATCGACATCGAATCTCAGCGCATAAACACGTGGTTGAAATTTGTGGGAAGGAAAAAAAAAAACCGAAATTAAGAAATATCTGGTTTCCACTTCATGCTTGGCTGGCGTATCGGTTTATATGTTTACAATCTTTTAGTACTTGGCTATAGCAATGTATTTTTTTTTTCTTTTCTTTTTCAAGAGGAAACTCAGATTGGGAAAGAAAATATATTTTTAAAAAAATTACATCACTTCTTACCTTGTCTTATTATTACCTTCTAGAATAATAATAATGTTCAACCAATAGAAGTCATAAATGAATGTTGTCAAATATATCTATGGAAAACTGTATATAACTAATTAAAAGATTATATTCATTTTTGGTGTAAGATTTGGTTAATATAATATCTCTAGCGCTTGATTTACAATTTTGACCTACTTTAAGGGAAGCCGGTTTTACTATCCATTTATGCAAATTGAATAATTTTCTTGTGGCTAATTGGATATTTGTATTTTTTCATTTTTGGTGAAAAAATCGGATATACATGCGATCTTTTCCAAAACGTGCTCAAATAGTCAAATGTACTTATTGATGCAAAGTGGATATATAACTTGGCTTTCTTTCTTAAATTTCCTCGTCACTTCTTCCAATTGGACAATCGGTTCATTAATTGCAACATTTGCCAAATCCTATCTAACTGTAAGTCCATTGTGGCATATTTAACTTTGTCGTTATCTTGGTTTAACTGTAAAGTTCAACAATCTTTTGCAGTTATTTGGGCTTTTATAAACACCACAAAAAAAATATTTGTAGAAACATCACAATCATGTACATAATATATTTATAATACAAAATATACACTTAAGCTTATGTCAACTAAGCTTTATGTTTTTTGATGAAATATTTGTTGATCAAGAGAATATAATTGTGTAACAAAATTTTCTTAAAACAGCATAGCAATGATTGAAGACTTTTTTAGGATGTGGTAAAGTTTAATTCATTGGGCTTTTTTGTGGCATAAAACCTCAATCCTTATTCCTAGATAGGGTGTCAATTTGGCTGGGCCAAATACACAGGCTCATGGCCCCTGGCCTGTTTTTGTTGGCTCGGGTGAAGAATTAGGCCAAAACTATAATGGGTTAGTCTGGTTAGATAACATGCTATTTTTTTTTAGATTCCTTTGTAAAAATTTGAACTACCTGGCCCTAAACCCCATACAGGCTTTGGGCCGAGTTGGGTCTCACTTTTTAATAATCAGGTCAGACCTGTCGTTTTTTCCTTTTTGCCTATTTGGGCTAGATCGGGCACCCTGATTGACACATCTATTTCTAAAAAATTTTCATTATTATTCTTATTCTTCTACAAAATTTATTCTTACAATATTAACAATGGTCCTTTCACAATATGATGTCATACAAGCATCACATATTTTTTTATTAAAATCTAGTCAAAATCATATCAAAACAAACAAAAATATACAAAACAAACAATATTTTATATAGATATGACGATTGAAAAACAAAAATCTATCAATAATTATATTTTTCAGGTCCTAAGCTCTTGAAAAATACTCTTACCAAGAGAAAATCCATTGGAATAAAATTATTTGGAGTCCTTTTTTTATGTTAGAAATTATTTGGAGTGTGTTTAGTTGGATATTGGCAATAACTACAAAAGGAATGGAATATGAAGTGTACGAAGAATATTCTTTGAATAACGTAAAACAAAATTCTTGACAATATACGTGAACCGCTCTATATGTAGCAGATAAACGTTCTCTGTTACTTAGAAATCACGCAATTGACTAATCGGATATGGAGATTAAATAATATTAATCTGTACAACTATTAGGCTGGCTAATTTTGCACGACGAACAATCTGTTCATAGCTTTTCCACTAATAAAATTGTGCAACTTTGTAAATTTTAGGTCGTGACATTCGAGCAAAATTTTATGCCTATTTACAAGTAAGAAAATATTGATATCTTAAATATGAGTATTACGTATTTAAGAAAATTTCAGAAACAGAAAACTATAACTACGAAAATTTGAATTTTAAACATAATTTTTTTCGTATTTTAGAGTATGATAAATGTTGAAGAAGCACATAAATAAACAAGTTTTTTATGGAAAACTTTATACATGTTGGACAAAAATTTCATACCAATAAAGTCTCAAGGTTTAAATATGATTGAAATTCGATCTTGGCTCAAGTAATATTATGTGTAACCAGAAGACAAAAACACTTATTTGTGTTATATAATATCTACGACATAAAAAACATAAACCAATATTTAAAATTTTTTGACATTTTCTCGATAATTCTTTATATTTTCAAAAGAAATTTATACAAAATACACTATAATCTTATCACATTTAGCGTTCAAGTTTTAAATATATATTTTCTCATATATTTTTTCCCAAAACTTTTAGAGAAAGTTTTTTTTTATAAATTATTTTAAGTTTTTTTGTATAAATTTTTTAGTACCTCAAAAATTAATCGAAATTTCAAGAATTTTTTTTTTTTTTTCATGTCCCTCCATTGGTATAATTGAGTCAAACATAATTCATTGAGAATTATATAACCCCTTTTCCTCAACCTTTTATCCTGTCTCATTTCATGTCTATTTAATAGTATGATGCTACGTTACGCCAATTAATATAACTGACGTGGTATGATATTATTGAAAGGACATAAAGAAGAACATGATTAAGCGGATACAGGAGTCGGTTCCAATGACAGAAGTTTTATGTTTAGACTTTAGATTTTAGACAAATGAGGATTAAGGAAATCCGATCATGAAGGGAAGCCATATCTTATTATTATTATTATTCTTATTATTAGTTGCCAATGAAAATGGCGGACATTTACCAGTTGTGGGTGATGAAACAATGCTAATTTGACTGCAAAAAGATCCTTGCTGACATATGACTTCCTTCTCGTGTGTAAAATGCGTGAAAGAAAAATATATATCAATTATTTAATACCTAGTCGTGAATCAGATTATAACAATCGACTTATATTTTATGGTTGCATGTTGCTTGATGCTAATTAGATGCTTGTTCTTTTCGTTATTACATAGTCATGTTCTAACAACTTATTCTACAAGCTCTTTGTGGTCATGATAAGAATGGCAAAATAGAAATTCTTTTTAATGCAAAATTGACATTAAAAGAGAGAACCAGCGCAGTGAGAATTATTTCTAAACGGAATTTGTACTTTCTGATCTAATTAAATACGGTGCCCTATTGTTCTTATAAATTGGCGTTTATTATTATCTTTAAATATTATGACACCCAAGTTTATCTTAAGCTTACATTTCTTTGTCTGCATGATAATTCTACGAGGTGGAGTCGCAATATTCTAATTTTTCATGAGTAACTTCATATATGTTTTTTTTTTTTTTTGCGTGTATATATCTTCCACTAAATTATGTGCATTATTTAGATTTCTAAAAAAAATTAAACGTTGATTTTTTTTTCCCTTGCACTACGATAAGCTCTATGTTATCGTACAATAGATTTCACATGTTCGGGTTAAAGAGTATTTTCCTAGATGTCTCTACTCAATAATTTTCATATATTATTCCAGCTAATGATATCCTAAAATGTTTGCCTCCATTTCGCATTTTTCATGGCTGAGGAACCAATCCAATACAAACAAAATAAAGCTCAAATTATTGGTTATACTAAAAACTTACTGATATACCAAGAACAAACGACAAGAAAACTAATAGACTATACACAAATATAGACATATAACCAAACTGTATGTATGCCATATTTATATGAAAAAGTACAAGTAGGCTTAGGCCATACGATGATATAAATGAAGAGGAGCAATAATTGGAAAAGTGCTGTAAATATGGTATGATTTACATCAGATGATTAGGCCCCACTTGTGCTTATGTTGTCAGAGTTTAAGGAGCCTCGTCTGATGTATTTGCTGGAGCACTAGTTGGAGAAATCACTCGGGAAAGTGCTCCTTGGGAAGTTGCTGGTCCATTTGCAGCTAAAAGTACCAACACGTAGAAAAAATATTTTTATATAATTATACATGCCATATCATAATGATAAATCACATTCCCCTATTAAAATGACCACTTCAATTTAATTTTGGTGTTTTTTATAGTGTCTAACCAGCTGTTTTATGTGACGTTATTTAACAAATTTAAACATTAATAGTTTTTAAGAATTCGATTGAAACTGCATTACGTAGTTCTTAATAAAATTGCTACGATATTTTCTTTTACAAAGTTTAAACAAAAAAGTTTGACAAACGGGCTTTAAAGCATGAAAAAAACCAATATAAAACCATTTTAAATTTTATAAATGACATCAAAATTCATTACGGATCAAAGCCCTTGTTCTCCAATTAGCATAACCATTAATTGGCAAAGGACTAATTACTAGATAGTTGTAACTTTCATTGTACTTACTATCATTGCAACGGCTAACGGGTGGTGTTTGAACGCGACAAGCACCAGGGAGTGACATAGCAAGAGTTTGGTTAAGAGTGATGCCAAGCGAGGACATGGCGCCACCGTTGAGCACCGAGCACAGGCACCGTGGCTGTGATTGAACCACGCTTGCCAGCTGCGAGCAACACGAAGAC